>JADLZN010007446.1:58949-92528 GCA_018155175.1 Sinocyclocheilus anophthalmus
ACTTTTATTCAGCAAGGACGCATTTAATTTTATTAAAAGTGACAGTAAAGACATTTTACATTGTTGGAAAAAAATCTATTTTAAATAAATGATGGAATCCCAATTCATCAAAATAAATCCTGAAAAAGTATCACAGTTTCAACAAAAATATTAAGCAGCAACTGTTTTAAACATTGATAATAATAGGAAATGTTTTTTGAGAAGCAAATCAACATATTAATGATTTCTGAAAGATCATGTGATCAGTGACACTTCAGCTTTGCCTTCACAGAAATTAGGGATGCACCGAGACGCTACGAAATCCTGTCTGTACTCATTAAAAATGCCCCCGATACCATAACGCACGATACCCACACATGTGATAAGCGCCATATTCAGACAAAGAAACATGACAACAGAACAACAGACAGCAGAATTGAGTTATTAGAGATTAAAGATGCCTATGAATTATATGTATGCAATGAATATAAAACAGTCAGTATTAATGCCTGTATAGATGATGTGCGCGAGCTGATAAACAAATCACACTGAGTGGATTGAGCGCGCGCCGGCGCAGATGCGCGAGCTTGTCGAGTGAATATAACTTTCTCACAGACATCACTGGAAAGTTTGTAGATCGGTCAGATATAAAAAAACAGTAAGTAAAACAATGAACAAGTTACCTAAAACGTGAGAGAGAGAGAGAGAAGAGAGAGAGAGAGAGAGCGCACTCTGTTGTGTGACCTTGATGTTCACTCACTTAGCACTCGCATCATTTGGATTAAAACTTAATCATAAAAATAAGACCATTTATAGGGGCATTCACTATAAACATCATTTTTCAACCTTAGGCATACACAACTTACTGGCAAAAGTGAATCTAGCAGCTTGTGTGAAACGCGCTAGGCTGTACTACTGTCCTCTTGTTCTGCATCAGTACAAATACGTGCACGCGTTGCGTGTTTTGCTTGCTTGAGTGTTTCTGCATTATATGAGTGGCTTTGGAATATAAATCGCAGCACGTTTCAGATGAAAAAATTCGACTATTCTATTTCTGAAAATATCACAGTTAGGAGATTTATAACGAGTGGTTCCCTGCATTATTACAGCAAAGCGCGTGATTACAGTATACTAAGCTGATGCAATGGAGCAGCTCTAATGCTATTAAATTAAAGATGATGTACCATAGAGCAAAAAATTAACAGTGAAAGTAACAAAAACTTGTAAAAAACATTTTAATGGGCATAATTAAGTGTGAAAATAACCGAAGGATATACAGTCAAACCAAAAATTATTCAGAGACCAGATATAATTTTTGATATTTTTTTACTACTGGGTGTAGGACACTATAGTTCATTTATGTAAGTGAGGATAGCAAAATAAAGTAAACTGACAAATTATACCCAAAATTTCTTCATACAGTGGACTACCAGTAAAACTGATACAAATTTGGGACCAAAAATTATTCAGACCGAGTCTGGAAAAAAACTGAAGTTGAGGTTTGCATGAAGCTGGGTGACAGCATGCCCAGGAGACTACAGGCTGTCATTAAGGCTAAGGGCTGCCCAGACTAAGTATTGATAGTTGTGTAAATACTGTCATACTAACAGCTGTCTGAATAATTTTTGGTTGATTGTAATCTATTACATACCTTTCTATCAAAGGTATCTAACATTATCAAGATGAATTTGTTCTGGCACAGTTTAACTCTGAGTTCTTGTCATATTTTATTACCATTGTCTAAAACTATAGCGAATAAACTGTGATAATGTGAAAAATGTTGAAGGTGTCTGAATAAATTTAGGTTTGACTGTATCTATTTAATGAAGTTAACCAACTAACATTATACATGCTCTTTTGGTTTCTGTACCCAATATAAAAAAATTAACAAACCAATAAAAATTGGTTCGGTACTCTGTATTGGCAAGTATCAAAAATAAAAGTATCGGTATCTGGCGAGTACTGGAAAAAGTGGTATCCGTGCATCCCTACAGAAATACATTAAAATGTATTCAATAGAGAAACTTATTAGAATTGTAAAAATATCACAAGAGTACGGGTTTTACAGTCTGGTTTGATCAAATAAATGCAGCCTGGGTTAACATAAGAGACTTTCAAACCTTTCAAAAACAGATAAAAAAAAATCTTACTGACCACAACCTGTTGAACATTAGCGAAATTCCATAGATTTTTTTTTAATGAAATATCTATATATAAATATATATAAAATCATAATTTATTTTCTCCCCATTCAATTTATCTATTTCTGAAAATCAACAATTTGTTCCATCTACACAAGCAATTTGTTCTGTTTCATAACAAGTCTCTTCAAATGAATAATTGTTTTCCTGAATAAATCCATTTTCTCCATACGATAAATTAAACTCTCAGCAGTCAGTGGTGAGGATGCCTGTATATGTGAATCAAATAAATCACAGCATTCTGTTTTACCCCTTTTTTCCCTTTCTTTTTTTTCTGTTTTTCGCCACATTTGACAGCATCATTTCCTCAAGTTTGGATGACACTTCAAGTACATTTGTAATGTTAATGGTATGGATAATTCATAGAAAAACAGTCAAAAGAATCTTTCAGAGAGAACAAGGCTAAACTTGTCCTATTCAGAATTTCATTTCCAAAAAGAAAAAGAAATTACCTTAAATGACAAATGCATTATTGTAAAAATAATGACTATGTAATGATGGCTATTAAACTTAATTTGTTCCCTTGACTTATTAAATTGCTCCTCAATTTCAGAAACTCTTTCACCTCTGGAGGACAGCCATCATCCCATTTTAATCACATAACAACCTATAACCGCAAATGAATGTCTCTAAACAATCTCAAGAGCTCAAGAGGTTCTGTTCGGTAGTTACAGTCTGTAACACGTGTTCATGATCAACGAGAGCATCTCAAACTGGCTCGATTGGCTGTACATGCTGTGCTGGGTTAGTAAAGCAATGAAATACCTGTGCATAATGTGCTGGACGGAAGAGGATGATTTATTAGACAGGCGAAAGTAAAAGCCGCCCCAGGGACAGCGGGTAAGGACCCATCTGCTCATGCCTGTTGTTAAAGGGAAACCCTGCCACCCTGCCGCACGGCACGACCTCGGTTTAAACAGACACATTCCCCCCAGAGCTGCCAATCACACAATACCTCCCACCACCAGCCCAGCGCCAGCTCTGATTGGTTAAGGCGCTTTACATGCAAATTTGACAGTGCATTATTGATGGGACAAAGTCTTCTGTCTTGCTGCTCCCTTAAAGGAGTTTTAGCTGTTCTTCTGTGCCAGTTTAATGTGCAAAGGTGAGTTTGGGACAAGACTGTCTGGTATAGTAGTTTTGGGGTAAAAAGTCAACAGAATTTTATTAACAGAATTTATTACATTTAGTACATTTATTCAGCGATATGATCAAAAGTGACTGTAAAAACAATAATTGTGATACAAACAATTTCAATTTCAAATAAATGCTTCTTTTGAACTTTCATCAAAGAATCATGAAAAAAAATTATCATGGTTTCCAAATTAGCATAATAGAATGATATTGAAGGATATGTGAGTCTGAAGAATGGCTGATGAAAATTCAGCTTTGCATCACAGTAATAAATTACATTTTTAAAGTATATTAAAACAGAAAACCGTTTTTTTTTTTTTTTTTTTTACAATTTCTATTTTAAATTGTAACAATAGTAATTTCACAGTATTACTGTATTTACTGTATTTTTGACCAAATAAATCCAGCTACACTTTTTTTGTCAATTATGCAATGTAGATAAAGCTTTAACATTTTTTCTTCCCAAAAAATTAAATTTTTTTTTTATCTATATATATATATATATAATATATTTTATTATCTTTACAAAAATATACTTGAACAAGTTATAGCCATAGCTTATAATTAATAAATCGCACAGTGGGAAAATGGTAACATGAGATGCAAAATTTTACTGATTGGTCACTTTCAATGCATTTTTATTGCTGCTTTCAAGACTTTCACAAGTTATCTATCTATATACCAGTATCCTTGACAAATCAGCAGCATTTGCATCACAGAAAAGCTCATTTTAAACTTTTAAGGCATAAAAATGGATGTGCAAGATTAACAGATGATTTTCAGTGTCAGAGCAGCGGGCAAGTGATTGTTCTTTTTCAAGTGGTTGTTAGAGTTGTTGACTTGCCTGAAAATTTCTCACACTGACTCTGGGCCAACAGGTCATCCTAACTGTTGAGCCCTACACTGACTTTAATAATCAACCTTTGAATAATACATCCTACAAATACAGCAATCGGATACAAGTTTGTTCATAAATAAGCCCCCAGAGATCAAGAACGATGCCCAGGGGTCAGCAGAAGTCATCAGGGTCAGCTGATAGAAACAGACAGCAGAGGGAGGGGCCAAATACACCCTTTAAAGGTCACAAGGAAATGCACTGTAGCTCAAACCATCAGGTAGACAACAAAGAGGATCGCACTTAAAGCGGTCACACACCCGTCCCACCCCGATATTTACATATAGGACAATGTTCCAAAAATATTAGGCCACACAGGAAGACAGTACTCCAATCAAAAACCAACATAACATAAAACACAAGCACTTCTGTTTTTCGGACGAAGACACATCTTTCATTTCATTATAATAATCTGAACTCGATGGTCTGTGAATTTTGGCTAAATGCTTCAATTAATACTGATGTGCTAAAACTGATAATAATGAACAATACATATAAATATCTCCAACAACACAGGGAATGCGTCTTTGTTGTCATGCTGTTCTTTCAATATGAGCAAATATAATTTCTTTGAAAGGAAAGGTACTGTAGTGTGGATTTTAAGAGCTGGTGTTTCTCTAGTCTTTAAATTTGGCAGCTATGGTTTTAATACTCAAAGTAACACTTCTTCTGATATGCATTTAGAGGAGCACACAAAATCTTGTCAATAATTGCTCTCCATTATTTGTTTCTGAGCTTTGAGTTTATCCATTCAATGCCAGATGAACAGGAAAAACACACAAAATCATGTCAACGACTGCCCACCAAAATTTGCATCTCAGCCTGGAGTTGGTTTGTTTGATGGAAAGGCATTAGTCTCTTCAAGCATGACCCTCTTTAAAAACAGAAAAGGAAAACATATTAAATATTTATCAAATATTAAAAAACAAATGTGCACAAAAATCACATTAAAACATGGCAATTTATGCTGAGATGCACTTCAGATCTGATTGGAATTAATGATTTATATCTTATGAACAGAGTTTAAATAACTAAGTAACTTATTCACCAGCCAGTTTGGCTACTAAATTTTTAAACTTCTATCCATAACAAAAAATCATGCCTCAATAGATCATGTATGCCAGCACATGATTTCATGATTATAAAATTCCTATGAATTTTGCATCAGTATATTTACAGAAAATGTTTCTCACTGAAAGCTATAAGTTTGTCTGAAGTATTGCAATAAAGATGCCAGAGGCTGCTTTTGGTGTCTGCATGACAACACACAAAAGTCTTGGATATGCAGCATTTATTGGATGCCTAGTGAGTGAGAACACGCTGAAAACGTGTGGTCTCTGGTCTCTTCCTGAGTGTACCGGAGTGTTATGCCTTATTTTGCTACTGCTAGCAATAATAATAATGATGATATGCAAAGTGATAAGCTAAATGTGCGGTCTCATTAACAATCAATTTGTCAGAGAATTTCAGAAAAGGTCCACTGTCAATTTCAAACGAAGCCACTTTCTGTTCATCCGTTTTTTATTTTTTTATTTTGCATAAATCTAACTTGAATGCAAATGAAATCTACGTAGGGACATTTTTGGCCCTGACAAGAAACTCCCAAATGCGTGGATTCCTGTTGAAATGACTAGATTTCGTCCACAATTTTTTGCCGAGCAATGGTAAATGTGACCACACTTTTCCTTAATGAGCTCATAGTGTTACCCGCCATGTTGATTTCCACCTGCATTTAGTGGGTTGGCGGGTGTTAATTTCAAATTGTACTTATACAAATGTGATGTGAAAGAAGTGTAGCCCAAAACAAACCTTTTTCCTTAGAGCTGACATAGCCCTCCTGAGCTAGGTTGAGTCGGTTTTGCTCAACGGCAGCGCTGTTAGAGTCTGGACCTACATCCTCAGAGTGGTAGGCCTGTTCCAGATGTCGCTGGGCCATTTTCAGGTGTCTCCGTAGACGCTCTATATCACGACCAGTGCTGTCATCACCCAATGACTCCCGTCCCGACTCTCCCAGGACCTCAGCCTTAAGCTTGCTAGTGGACTCCTTTTTCAGGACAGCCTGATATCTCGGGGGTGCACTAGCAGGGCGGTGACAGATAGTGGATGACCTGTGTATGGGAGGCCTCCGAGCCGATCGACTACGGAGAGTGTCCTTCACACCACCAATTGCCAGATGAAGGATTTCCAGCACAGTCAGCACCAGGCAGAGTATACTAACAACATACATGAGGACCAGGAAGATGGTCTTTTCAGTGGGACGTGAGACAAAGCAGTCCACGGTGTGTGGGCATGGGCTTCGGGTGCAAATGTAGGATGGCGCAACTTCAAAACCATACAAAACATACTGGCCAAAAAGGAAGGCCATCTCAAACGCAACACGAGAGATCAACTGTAGCACATACACCTTCATAAGACCATCTTTCTTGATGCGACGACGGCCGTCATGCTTCGTAGACGTAGCATTGGATGCAGCAGCAGACTTGGCTGCAGCTACCGCTTTACTATCCTTTTTAGAGGGCACAATCTCCTCCAAGATCATGGGAACTTCATCATCCATTTCGTCAGCCTCGTCATAGCCACGACTCAGTCCTCGATGAACCATAGAAAGTTTGTGCTTACATGGTCGGTATTCGTCATCAGTCATTCGAGCAATTTTGTTCATGGCAAAGCCGAGGTACATAATGGACGGTGTAGTGATCATAATGATTTGAAAAACCCAGAATCGGATGTGTGATAGAGGGGCAAATGCATCATAGCATACATTATTACAACCGGGTTGTGCAGTATTGCATATGAACTTGCCCTGTTCATCTTGATAGATGGTCTCACCGCCCACCACTGTCAGAACAATTCGGAAGATAATGAGGAGTGTGAGCCAAATCTTTCCCACAAAAGTGGAATGGTGGGAGATCTCATCAAGCAAGCTAGTCAAGAAGTTCCAACTCATGGTGCCACCAAAACAAGAAACCTGATCTGCAGAAGAAAAAAAAAAAGAAAAAAAAGGTAGTGGGATAATAGAGGCATTGCATATGGGACTCACAACTTCACAATTAAAAAGGTTAAAGTGTTCTCCTTTTTGAAAATGTATGCAGTAACCAGTGCATGTAATTATAGTGCATGTTTAACGCTGTAACAATGTATATTATTATTTGACATTGTACTTCATTCTTTTCTGTGATGATGAAAGTCACCAGCAGGTGTCAGTGTTCATACACACACACACACACACACACACACTTGATACGCCCACAAACATCATTTACAGGCTATAACTTCTGTTTATCAGCATGTAATGGTGAACCCTCTTTATGGAAATCATGTTCAGCCCAAAGCATTTGCAATGAATTTCGAGGGGGGACGGTTTCAGTTCCAATTTCTGTTTATTTTTGGAAATGTAAGTGATTTCTATTGGTATTTTAATAACTAATAGTAATAGCCTACGAAAGCGATCCAATTCTGCACATAAATGTAGCGCAGTATGTAATAAAAATGTAGCCTGATATTTGTGTCAATGGTTAGCTGCGCAATCTCGGTTTTTCTGTGATTAGGGAAGGCATCTGTAAAGGCTTTTCAATCGCCCATTTGGCCAAACAGTTAAGTGGGTGGGATTACTATTTTAGTCAAATTAATCACATTCAATTAACTAATTTGATATAAGGACTTTTTATGTGATATTTTATATTTTATCACAATAGATTATTTGTTTTAAACTCATGAATATAATGCTTTGTTCATATTGTCATCAGATGCGCCATGTTTTTATACACAAAATGAATTAACACTGGTGGCCAAAAGTGACTTTAAAATAAATAAATAAAATTAAATTTTTTAAATAAAAAAAAAGATTTTTTTTTCTAAAAAATGTTTAAAATAGTGAGTTCAATAAGTATTTACTGTAATCCAGGGTGTACACATTTTATTATTAAACGATTGAATCAGTACAACAAGGCAGATCAAAACTATTGGTTAAATTTTTGTTTTGGCCCTGGTTTAATGTACTTAAAGTCCTTCTTGTTCATAGATATTGTGCCAGTCATTTTTGTTTCAACAAGACATGAAAATTAATACTAATAATAATAATAATTATTATAATAATAATAACATTATTATTATTATTATTATAATAGGACAATAACTCAAACATGAGAAAATAATGATTGGTGTTTGTTACATCCTTTAATGGAAATGTACTGAGTGGCTGCATGCCAACATCAGCAACCTCACCTGAGCTGGAGCTTCAAAGAGAAGGACAAGTCACAGCAGGTCACTACCTGACATGAACCAAGACTGAGGTTCTGTGGTTAAGAGAAAGCTAGAAGAATGTGTTGTGAAACCACAACACATTGCAATTCCCTATGCTGACAAGTTCCGCTTGTGGTACAGATAGACCACAGAAGACAACTGCTTGTGGAAACACCACAGTACCTACATTGCTACAGTACTTTCTGAATTGACTGTCCCTTATCATTCTACATAATAAATAAATAAGACATTATACACAATGCAAATTTCAGAAAAGACCATCATAACATCCCCAAAATTCAAGCTGAGTGGAATGATTGTTGTCTGACTATTCAAACTTCAGGTAAAAGTTGAGTTGTCTTTTTTAACAAAACCTTTAGGGTAGCTAATGAATAACTAAAAAAACACATAATAAGTTGATTTTATAATAATAATAAATCAAACACACATATATCTATATATATCTATATATATATATATATATATAGATATTATACCCTATATATATATGTTTTTTTTACATTATATGCTTCTAAATTATCGACAGTCCTTTTCCACAATCGATTTATTATTCGATAAAATAAAGTTTCAGCAAACTGAGCTGATTAAACTTTCTTTTAAGTTTTATACGCGATAACTTTGTATCAATGAAATTATATCTGAATTCTCAAAAGTCACATGTTGCTACGGTAAATACACAGCACCATTACACTTTAAAAAGGTAAGAACAAAACAAACAAAACAACAAAAAAAACATTTAAACTTGTTTTAAAAACCTTCGTCAACAGGTGATTAGTACTCTTGTGCTCAGCTGTTAGACAATACCCATATGTTTGACCAAAACTCAGACGCTACCGTGTCACTTATCTCTCAGTTAACTTCCACTCCCTTTTTTTCACGCCCACACAGTTTGGAAGCCACACCACATGAGCATCCATCCTAAGCAGCGTTTTCACCTGTCTACACCCACATGTAAGGTATTTAAAAGTGAAACCTGAGCTCATTCGTTTCCTGGCAATAAATAAATATATAATCATTCCGTTTCCACTGTAAATATTGACTAGAAAATAAATATGAGTTATCATGATTGGGGCAAAATGTAGTATATAAGAATGCATTCGTTCTTGAGGAACACGAACTGAATTGGCCACGTCTCAAAGGAAGTCGAATTGGAATGACAGGAAAGAGGATTTATTAAATCGCTATATATGTGTAAATATATGTCATTTCCCCTATTAAAATCTAAGTTAATTTATTAAATATAATGAAATATATAAACTAAAATAAATTTCAATAGATGGTGTGTCTGCGGATATCAGTACTGTTTGTAGTTGTTTGTCTAACCTAAAATACGTTTTTCTTGAAGAACATTCTTTTTCTAGTTACAAAATACACTTCTACTTCCTTTCATTCCAATTGTAATTTTGTATCTTCTTTGCTACCTCACTTCAAATTAAATTAAAATTGAATTGGAATTAAACAGGCATTCTCAGTTCTACAGGGCACACAACCTTGTCATATATCAGTATCCAAGAAAAGCAATCCCCAAAATATAACAGGGCCAAGCTGCAACTTAAATAGGCTACAATGTTCAAGAATTGTTCTCTTTCATTTCATTTCCTTAAACATTTCAGATGAGGCAACTCATTTACCCTCACAAACACAAAATATTGCTACTATGGGTTTGACATGTCTACGCAAGGTTTATAGGATGTTGCAGCAGCTGTCCAGTTGTATCTGTGTGTTTAATATAATGGTTTTGCCTGAGGAAGACCTTAGGGTTGAAACATTGTGATTTTAATAAACTTTGTTTTTTAGAGAGCAGTAAGTGGAAGTGTGCCAATTTTTGTTTATTGACTGTGAAGTGCTCCATGTGATCGAGCACCTGCCTAAAGTTTTAAGATGTGTGCATAATACACTTTCTTTGTGTTTAATATATACATTTATTTCTTTACCATCAGCTCATAATAATGTTTGAGAAAAAAAAATACAGATTACTAATTTGACTGTATTCAATATAACTGTGAAGTTAATAATGTGGAGATTTCTAATGTCTAATGTCATAAAACTTGGTAACACAATGCATAAAGTGATTTCACACTTCACAGTCAGCAAGCAAGAAAAGATCGCAAGACTAATTGTTGCAACACTGCTAACATACAAAAAGAGAGAGTGAGTGAAAAGAAAAACATACACATCAACAATATCAGTAAAGAAAGAAAGAAAGTTTCATCATAACAGACTGAAAACTGGTAATGAATAGAGTGGAAATATTACTTTCTAATATATGTAAAAATGAATTGAAAAATGTATAACCAACATATTTGTCATAGCAGCAAATACTCAACCTAGGAATTTTATTATATCACTTTAGAAAAAGTGAGCTCATACTGAAGTAATCTTTGAAGAATGAAAAAGAACAGAACATAAATACAGCAGAAACTGAATGACTTGTTTTCACAGTGGAATAATTTGAAACTTACCAAAAACATAATTACTCATTCAATTATGTGCAACAATCATTCTTAGATCTATCTCTCCCTCTGCAATCTATTGGACATAATGAAAAGCTGTGCAATATTTAAAGAGTTTATTGTTTACAAAAATAAAAGTTATTATTATTCCCTACTGGAGATCAGTACAAAGATGAATAAATACACATGAAATACATTTTACAATTACTGACAATGTGCTTTCAACTTTGTTAACAACGTGTACTTATAAAACAAAGCCATTTCACAATTTTTCAAGCAATTATAAAGACATAAAAGTGCAGAACATCCAAGTGACAAATGACTTGGCACAAAACTGCAAATGTGGTTGTACTCAATTTTCTATTCATAGCTATTTGAGACCCCCCCACCCCCCCACCCCCCCCACCCCCACGCTCTGTAGTGCTGTAATAAATAGTGTGGGAACACACAACAGTTTAGCACTTTACATTTATGAGCTAGATTTCTTATAAAACAAATAAACACACAAAACACTTCAAGTCCAAGTTCACTAATGGAGAATCATGTACCTATAGTTCATAAATATCTTCAACAAAGTTTCAAAGAGTGAGATGGTATTTAAGTTCAGTAACGTGTCTTAACATTGCATTTACACCACCAACACTCAAGTAAACCTTTTATTCTCCTTTGATCTGCATAACCCAATTATGAACCTTTCTGAGAGCACATTGAAAGGCTTTTCACCCTGAGATACAAATATACCTTCAATTCCACATTCATTTCATCTACAGAAACCTATTTACAAATACATTGTGTGTGCATGCAAAGTTATGTATTATAAGGTGTGTTGGTTGGTGACAAAGCCAAAAAGGCACTCTGCACAGCTTTGTTACTGCACAATTTGTATATAGAGGAGATATTAGCACAAACAAGAGAAGATAATAATGGAATTTGGGTCTTATATGGAGACAAAAAGACAAACAGTCCACATTTACACCAAGCCAGTAATACAGATTAAAAGCAGGTTGGGGAAGGAATCTTCATGATGCAAGGTAGGTGCTTTTCCTTAACACTGAGGCTAATGGTTACTGCTTGATAGTAGCCAGTTTGACCTCAAACATGGTTTCCCACCGATTTGTGATCCAGTTCACCAGGTCTTGTACCAGCTCTTCATCTTCAGCATGTAAAGACCAAGTCTTTTCTTTCTTGGCCATCTGTCAAAAACAAAACAAACCACAAAAATCTCCATTTATTTTATGCATATAGTAGCTATATTTACCTGTTACATCCTTCAGATAATTGCTCTTTGTGGTTTAGGTGAGAACATGTAAAGATGTACACACCTCATCATAAAGTTTTAGGTCCACCTGGCACGGATGTGATGAGAACAGATTAATGGAACTGACGCTACTGATTGGCTGAGTTTCCTGAACGGTCACTTTCCCACTGTTCATTTGGCCCTCAGGTTGGCTCTTGCTCCATTGGTGGTCTTCATCAAGGAGAAAAAGCATTTCTTTGGTGGCTAATACACTCACAGAGACCAAAGAGCCATCTAAGAAAAAAAGAAAGGAAGACCCTGTAAAATTTCCCCCCTTTTTGCAACACCAACTGTTATTTAAAGCTTGAGTCTTTGAAGATTTGAGCAAGAAAATGACCATCTCTGGATCACTTGTAAATCTTTTGAAGCCTCCCAGTTGTCACCATATCAGCTGAAAGCCATTCTGATGTTGATACCAGTTGCATTACGGGCTCTGCCACTTTCCTTTTTTGTTGTTGTTGTAAAGGGATAGTTCACCCAAAAATGAAAATACTGTCATGATTTACTCACCAGTCAAAACCCATTTAACTTTTGTTCATCTTCAAAACACAAATGAAGATATTTTTAATGAAACCTAAGAAATTTCTGTCCCTCCATTCAAACAAAGCTTCAAAAATTTTCAAAGACTTCTGCTTTCCTGTCCCAAACCTATCTTCAGTAACAAAAGGGCCATTTGGCATTCCTGAAGGCACAGAAGTGCTGATATCGATCAAGGCCTGTAGGCCAACATGTGTATACATCGGGGGTCTTCTAATTGTCACACCTTTTACCCAGTGGGTGAAGTTGTAATCTGCTGATTGGTCAGTTTGACTGTCTCACATTTGGTTTTTAGTCACATGGTCAAGGAAGGGATAAAAGAGGATTGCAACTGTTGCTCTTGCTCTTTCCCTTGCTACCTCTTTTCCTTTGCTGCCTTTCTCTTCTTGGGGCTCTGCTCTCTCTCAGGTAATGTTTTATATACATGCTGGGTACAATTAATTGTTCATGTTTTACCATCCTTCATCTATTTTGTCACCAATTCCAGTGTAACCATAACAAAATATTGTTATTAAACCATTTCATTTGTAAATTATGTACTAACTAGTCTTGATTCAACATTAACATTAAAGTGCTACCTATTGCAATACAATAGTCACTTAATAGCAATGCTCTCCCACATATAGCTATTCTAACTGCGCTTATTTCCGTCGTTGGTATAAGTGACAGTGGGTGGTAATAGACTAGAAATGTATAGTTTTATACCATCGTGCTGATAACGTTTCTTTAGTCATTCGGCAATCCTACAGCCTGAACCACCGTAGGGAAACCATCCTTACAAAACCCTATGAATCGAGCAGCTTAATCCATTTTTTCTGAAGAGCCACGATTGCTTTCTATGATAATCAGATTTAATTTAGACTTTTATTTACATATAAACACTGTTCAATGCATATAAATAGGACATATTAACTCTTTCCCCGCCAAACACAGAATTTTCCGGGTTTCCGCGTTCTCGCTGTTATACATTCGGGGGCGCTATTACGCATCTCCTGAATGAATCTAAATCCTCTTTCACACAGAGATTACGGAAAATACACTGATAATATGTCTTGTGATTTGTCCCGGGATCGTTTGATTTTGGTTTATTCACACTGCCAATGATTTTCCGGAATCTGTGTGTGCATTCACACACATGATATTACGATGTGACGTGTAATGGGACACATACCGTTCCACTTATGCCTAGTTCACACTACACGATTTAAAACATTGGCAGATCGCTGTGCTGTTCAGACTACATGACTTCTTGGCTGTCTTGAAGTCGTTGTGGTGTTCACACTACGCGACACTACGTAAATGATCGGCAACAGGGGGGGTCACACACTACACGAGCTGACAACAACTCTGTAGAGTGACAAAGCTGCAAGTGAAACAGGAGTTGTTTATTTGAAAATGGACATTGGGAAGAAATTAGTGCTGCCAGCTGTTTGCGCAATGAAAAATTTTGCTCCATTTATTGTCCAAACTTTTCTTAAAGCCGTGTTGCTGCTGCTGTTTTTCTTCCGCTGACCTCAACCCATGCCTTGCTCTCTCATTGGCTGCAGCTTGTCGCGACACCTGACACCACATGATGTTGAGTCAGCTGACCGGTCCTGATATTTAGCATGCTAGATATTCGTTTAGCGTCAGTGCGGCTCTTTGATGCGTCGTTGAGTAGTTCACACAAAGATTGCCGAGCGCTGATCACCTGCTGATTTTCCCCTGATCACAGCCCGACCTGTCGGCGAACTCGTTAACTTGCAAATCGGGTTTAAAATCCTGTAGTGTGAACTAGGCATAAAATGGCGAACAATCTCAGCTTCAGCGTGGATAGTGAGGAGCTCCCTGATCTCTGCTTTACAGTTTGCAAATTTTTTCGTCGTGAACGTTGATCTGCCCTCAAAACACCGATAACGATAACGACACTACATCACTACAACAACACCCTTTACGGCATTGGTCCTGGCTTTTGTTCCCACAGGGCTCATATTCAGGCACTGATCCAGGTGTTGTGCCCAATTGTGACCACCCGACAGATTATTACACCCCTAGTATTGGTAGGATAAGGAGTAGGTGTGGGGGAGGGGTTAGGATTAAGAGTGGGATTAGGATTAGGCAATCAGGTAGTGACTTCAACGTGGTGGGTGATAGTTTGGCAAGGGGTCGAAATTGGGCACAGCACCGGCAATGTTACTAATGTGCTGCTCAAAAACACATGCGAGGAAGGCGCAGAAACGAGCAATCTCATATGTATGCGTATGCATATAAAAAACAATGCAAACATCAACAATAAACAGCATATACTGTAAATCAAAACTGCCCAATGTTACCGAGTGAAATGTCGATCCAGGATGTGGCAAAGGACTGTGCAAGCTTTAGGGGTGTTGATGGAAGCGATCTATTGCATCTTTGCTTTGATCATCCTACTGAATACTATCCAGATGTAGTATTAGATAAAAACGTGATTTTCTCTCCTTTTTGCTCAATTTTGCTTTTTTTTTTAAAACTTACCTGCATTCAAGTGTTGATACAAAAAGAATGCTTGAAGCTAGAATAAAACGTAGAGAATAAAAGTAGAGGCTCTGTTCTTTATTTTGTTCTTTCGTTGTGAAAGCGAAACTACTTGGTTTGGCCTTCCAAAAGAGGACGATATCCGCTTTGTCATGCCTAGAGCTGATCCGTGCTGGTCGCTGAGGAAATACATCAACTTCCTGCAGTGGATCACCGGATCGGCTTTTACCGTGGACGAAGCGGAGTCCAGCTCCCGGGTCCGCACATGTGGTTGCTCCTTCGTCGAATCTGCCGCCGGGGCGCATGCTCAAGCCCGCCTGCCTCCGCTCACTCAAGGCCATGGTGTGTGACGCGGTTTCGTTGTGAAAGCGAAACTACTTTGGTTGGTCTTCCAAAAGAGGACACGACTAGAAATCATTGGTTAAGTTGTATTTACAACACCGTGCCAGAACAATTCAACCCAAATATTCAGATGTGTGCAGCACATTTTATGGAGGACTGTTTCCTGATCCTGGTAGAGTAGACAACAATGCCAGCTGTTCTGACTCACAGACTAAGTACGTTTTTTTATATTTAAAGGATTTGCCACAGATGATTCAAATGCGAGTTTTGGGCAGTATAGAGTAGCGCTTGTTGTTTGTCCTTTCTCTGATCACAAATGCAGACATGGTTTTATAGTTACGCAGCGCAATGCAACGCAACGTGTAAAAAGACAGTATGTCATTATAATCCGTAATTATGTCCCCACCTGATGCAACAAATGCCTCGTTTATAATAAGTTTTTTTAATGCTTTTGTCTCGTCGCTCTGGCCGGACAGGGCATCACAGTATATTCGGCCAATTACAACACACTGGATAGCTGGCCAATCACAGCACACCTCGCTTTTCAGACTGATGAGCTTTGTAAAAATCGATGCGTTTCAGAAAGTCGGGGCATAGAGGAGAAACAATAATGTACAGTATGTGGAAAATAATGTGTTTTTTGAACCTTAACCTTGCACCACATAAACACATTTCATTAATTACAACCAAATTCCAAATAATGTTCTTTTTAGCAACATCTATCCCCTTTTAAATATGATAAATGGAAGCTCAAAGTACTTGCTTGATGTGAGGGAACCAGTAAGGTTTTTTTTCAATCACGTAAGCACATTCGAGTTTCCAATAATAATTCAATAATTCTTTAGATGGTTGCTTTTTTGAACGATCTATTGCATTAATAAGTTTGCTCATTAGTTATAGCAAGATAAAATAAGAACATCTAGCAGGAAAGGGAACAAAATGTCTGTTTATGATATTAGATGTTCTTTGGGTTTTATTCATCAAAATCTTCTGTGTATGTTAGTGTTAATGAGGATTTTGGCATGTGCACAGAACTGAGAACACAAACGACTATATGAAACAGCTTGTGCGTGGGAGAAAAGGACATGAGTGATGTTTCAGGATGTTCCTGTTTTTTTTTTTTAAGATCATTGTAAGATTGGCTGGGTTTGGTTTCACCAGCTGAATACTTATCACACCACAAGTCTAGCCTGCTGTGAGCCCTTTTGATTCGTTGGGGGGGTTCTGGGGGAGAGTCAGGCAGCCAGCAGGGTACTGGGACTCTTGAAAGCTAGACCAGCCGCTCACAGTTGGATCACTCTCTCAAGAAGAATCAGATAAATCTGTTTTCTGTGACTCTCCCTTTTTCCGTCAATATCTCAGAGTTTGGTTCCTAGGATAACAGTAGGACCCTAACAAAAGCAAGCACTGATACATATACCTTTGTGTCCCAGTGTTAACCTGGGAAGCACTATTTCCCACAGTGATCTGATTAAAGTGTGTATGAATCATTAAAGAACTGTAACTGTCATGTGTGAATCACACTAGAGCTTAAACTGGGCTGAATGGGACATTGACTGGGCTATAAACTAATCCATAAATACCCTAGAGGTGAACATCACACCCATCTTAAGCTTCATTTAGTCTAATAATGTCTAATTTTGTAATGTATCAGACATCATGCTTTGAATCTACCACTACATGTTCTGCTACTCTAACCATCTGTAGCTCTTTCCCAACACAGGCAAGTCATCACATGCTGTAATCACCATTTCTTTTCTTATCTCATTCCTCTGTGCTGGTTGCTAGCTCTTGCAAAAGATGCATTTTTGGTAAAGAAGGTAAATGCTTGCTTATCTTCATCATGGAAAACACAGACACTCACCTTGCTGAAGGAATGCTAAAAGGTACCGGAAAGGAGGCTGGCTGTCGTCTTCTTCACATGGCAGGGCATCCTCACAGACTAGATGCCTATAGAACAGACAGATTAGGATTTAAAATATGTTAAGAAATTACTTATGGGTAGGGTGGCCAGGATGTGTCCCGTAAAAATGGCACATATGGTCACCCTACTTTTGGGTAATATGTGGTAAATTGGGACCCCTAACAAGACTGGTCTTTTTTAACTATGCAAATTACAGTCCTCTTGATTTCCATTCACTAATTAAAATTTCATTTCATTAAAACACATTTTATGCAGTTAATGCCAAGTTTTGGGAAGGATAGACAGACAGAAAAATGAAAAGTCTGAGGCAGAAATAAAGAGAGGAGGAGTTGGAGAGGGAAAAAATGCCTGCCTGTTTGCACTGCGTACCAGAGGTGGTGCTGTGGGTTGAGCCGGGTGGTGGAGATTCCCTTCAGCTTGCTTTCGTACTTTGGGGCCAATTCCCTTGCAATTTCTGCATGAAAACAGTGCTGTAGTGAGAAAGAATATCTGCACAACTTGTTCACAAACTCTAAACTTAATAAAAATAAAGGATCTTTTTCACATTATGTACACATAGTTATGTTCATGTAATCGCTTTATGACATTATGCCCTAGCTAGTAGAGAGAGAGCAGGAATGTCAGCCATTAGGTTTAATTCCTGGAATGTAAATAGCCCATTAAACCAGACGAAGATGTTTTTCCTCAGCTTAAACCTCATAAAACCTATAGTTCTCCTTCCGGTAACACTTATTTAATTTAGACTAAAGAAACCAGTGACAGATCACAACAGCTTAAAATACATTTAAAATCATTGCTGTGTCCAAAAGTTGTCCTTATGGATTCTGTTTGGAATTTTTATTTTTTTTACATGACTGTCTTTCTGGTGAATCTTTATGGCCCTAACAGGGCCAATACGCTCGTCTCAGCACTGTCCAACTTGAATCACATTGTTTGATTTGATGGGTGGGGATCTGTGTAATGGGCTCAATCTTAGACTTAAATTGACATGCTCAATTTTAAAATGCAGACTAAGCTGTAAGTGTTTCTGGGTCAAATTGGGTGTGTAGATCCCTGGAGGTTTTTTTAACCAGTAATGGTATTGGCACATTTTGATATGGACATCACTCAATGTAAAGTCCTTGCAGTTAAGAGAATCAGTGATTAAGTGAACCAGATGTTGATTTATTAGATGATCTGATGGATTCAGTTCAGTGTCTTGTCTATTTGACCCATTTAGAAAATGAACTGGTTCACAGGAGTCATTTCCCCTAAATCAGACTACACTTGTTGCATTGTATGTTGATTTGAGTTCAGCCTGCAAGGGGTGTCTCAATAGAAATATCAAGAGATGTTTTTTTTGCCATTATTTTTTGGTATACAATATATTTATTAAGTCATATTCAATACAGACTGTAAGCTCACATTCACAACTCAAGGTAAAATGCTACATTTTGCTGCAGTGCTGAATATACAGCAGCAGGGGAACACAGATGCTGAAAAGCAGTGCAGAAAAAAAAGTGATTGTCCTTTGCCTGACAACAGAGTACAGTTCAACTGCAACAAAAGCATTTAGATTAATTTAATCTCTTCTGCATCTCAATTTTTTCACTGAATAATGACAGATGAGGAAACGTTGGGCTCTCAGAGAAACTGTTATGGCAACCCTAAAGACCTTTTGTTGTCAAAAATTAACATACACGTACATTACATGAATTTGTAAAAAAAAAAGTATTCTGGGATCATAGCTAGATTCAGATTTTGCAATTGACACCTAGACAGGGGCCTGAGAGCATGCACAGGACAGCGATCTACAGTCTTGTAGCATATGTTTGGCTTAAGTTTGTAAAAGAAAGTCAATAAATGAGCCATGAATACAAGATAATGCACCCTTTGTTATTATAATTTAAAGAAACAAGACTACAAAGAAACAGCATTCTCCACACATCTGGGAATTGTTTTTTATTATTATTTTTACTATTAACGTTTACATATGGAAAGTCATTCAGACATATAAAACTCAGACAGCGTCCCTGCTGATATGGAAATGTGGGCCAGGCCAGAACTTAATGATTTATTAAAAAAATAAATAAATAAAAAACTCCCAAATTGCAGTCATAGTGCAGTGTGCCCCCAAAAAGAAACACTACTTGGTTCTTTTGTGGCAAGAGTGGCTTCAAACTATGCAGACAATGTCAAAATGTCACTCAAAAGCATTGATGGATAACTTACTGTAACTCATCTTAGCATTAAACACATCTTCCAACTTTTTAACATTTTGATCATTAACTAATTTGATGCTTTTGAAGAACAACCACAACACAAAAGCAAAGCTAAATCAAAGAAACCACACTTTTTTAGTAAAATATCAGACAGTGTGTTTCAAAACAACCTGGGAAGTACAATGTCTGAATGGAGAACAGACGCACAAAAATATCCTTTCTAGCACAGTCATTAAACGTTTACTCTTTCTGGTTCTGCAGGTGTATTGACAACCACAAAAATTAAACAATCAAATGGCACAAATTGGGCTGCGTTTACACTGGCACAAAAAATCCGATCTTTCGCTCACATCTGACACAGATCGGAATTTGTTGCACACGTGTAAACAAAAACCTGCACGAGATCCAATTTTTTTGCATCCGATCTGAGCCACTTCCAAATGTGGATTTTAATCGGATATACATCTGATATCTGGACATCCGTATGGAAGCATATAGGTAGCGAAATTCAATTTAAAATGCAATATGCAAAATGGCAATGCAATATGCAAAATGGCAACGCAATATTCAAAATGGCAATGTATTTCTGTATTTAAATTAAAATTTTCCATTACCCATACGTGCAAAGTTTGTTGCAAAAGGAAAATTAAATTATATAATTTACTTTTGCTATTTCCAACAGTAGTCTTAATATGTAAATTGCATGCACATTTGAACGCTTTATAAAAGTTGCAAAATGAAAATGAAAATGTATAACACAAATTGATTTGATGTGTGTAACATGTTCAAGCAGAAATGGTAGCAAAATGATCATTTAAATGCTATTTGTCCTAAATGCATTTAGACTAACAGTTAGAACACTTAGGATTGCATTTTCATCATGACGCCGTGGGATATGTGTAGCAAAATTCATTTTGAAAATGCATTCCGAGCTGACCACGCTCACCCTCTGTCAATCATTGCTTCAAGGCAGGGATTGGCTGAAGCGTGTTACGTTTGGATTGTTTGAAACATGGCGGCTGGAGATCTGATAAGACCACTGAATTAACTGGCAGATGAAGTGGAGCGTGAACAGAGAAATATATGAAGCGTTCACCTCATAAGCGTATTCCATGCTGAAATCAAACGTTCGAATGACCGACTGATCGAACGTCTATCCGAATGTCTTGAGCTTTGAGCGTCTTACACTGTGGGTGACCCACGTGACGCCAGCGTCTTGCAATTAGCAGGTATTTATACATTTAAGGAGCCAAGCTGCTGTGTAAAGACTGTAAATTTGAAAAATGGACATTACAAGCATTACAATAATTATATTTTATACCTAAAATAATACTCAGCCATTTCCTGCATCCTGCTGTACTTCCCTAAATAAGTATTTAAAGGTGTTGTAGGCTAATAAGTAATTCTGAGTAATACATTGAAAAAGCTCCCACATGTATATGACTAAACAAAATAACATGTAGTTTACTTGAGGTTCTGCTATAAATGTCTATTAGAAACATTAATTTAAATTAATTATACAAAAATTTTTTATTTATCATTATTTTTGTATGCTTGTCATGTCCATTTATGCTTCATATATTTCTCTATTCACGCTCCACTTCATCTGCCAGTGAATTCAACGATCTTATCAGATCTCCAGCCGCCATGTTTCAAACGTAACACGCTTCCGCCAATCCCTGCTTTGAAGCAATGATTGACGGAGGGTGGGCATGGTCAGCTCGGAATGCATTTTCAAAACCGCACTGAATTTTGCTACACATATCCCACAGCGTCATGATGAAAATGCAATCCTAAGTGTTCTAACTGTTAGTCTAACAAAATTTGCCTTTTTTTAAAAAGTAACAAAAAATTTTTAACCAAAAAATTTTTTTTACTGATCATTTTGCTACCATTTCTGCTTGTACATGTTACACATATCAAATCAATTTGATTTATACATTTTCATTTTACAACTTATAAAGCGTTCAAATGTGCATGCAATTTACATATTAAGAATACTGTTGGAAATGGCAAATGTAAATTATATAATTTAATTTTCTTTTCTTTTTTTGCACCAAACTTTGCACGTAGGAATGTAAATGTAAATGTAAATGTAAATACAATGCCATTTTGAATATTGCATTGCCATTTTGCATATTGCATTTTAAATTGAATTTCGCTACCTATATGCTTCCATACATCCGACCTACGTCTAAACACACATATCCGATTCTCCACAGAACTCCCAATGCGAGGGCGACACATTTGTTCATAAAGATTTTTAATGGCGTTTTAATGCCGGTGTGCTGTATGCGCTCGCATTTTATTGAGATAGAAACTTTTTATAGGTAAGAAATTGCACATTTTGGAGCTGGTTTTCAACCCCCTCCGTGTGAATTTTGAAAATACAACAGCTAAAAGCTTCATATATTTCTCAGCAGTGAGGTGATAACTTAGCAGTTCTTGTAATTAAACCGACAAGCTTGTTTGCAATGCTTTATTTCACTAAAGATTCTATCTAACCTCTAAACGACAAAGAGCTGTAGATAAAATAGTCTAACAAATTAAAATTACCGTTATTCAGATTTTGTGCTGCAAAACATCCATGACAGCCGTTGTCCATGCTGGCAAATAATGCCTCGCTAACGCGTGAATTATATAATAATTTTAAAAGCAGGCCATTTAAAAACCGGAGGGTCCTAACCTGTGCATTGTAAAGCGATCACTGCAGACAATCCTTTTGGGTGGGAATTAATGTAAACACAGATGTCGGATACCAGTAGTGTCTAAAGTGAATGTAAACAGACAAGCCAAAAATCGATATGTTAAAAGTTCGGATCTGTGCATTAAGACTTGCAGTGTAAACGCAGCCTTGGTTGCTGTGAGGAAAAACAGTTTCATTGTTCAAGTAAGACAATGTGCAGAGTCATTTTTGTAATGAGGTCAAAGTTTTGTTTTGCCTCTGCCGTATTGTGGTCTTTGTAACACCCTTTTTTTTTTAGACAGGATCCTCTGTTTTGCAACAGTGTGTGGTGAAAATGAACACCAACTAAAAGAACACTGGGGTGGACAGGTAAATACTGCTAAAGGTGATGTTTTGTTTGGTTGCAACTAGTGCAAGAGCGTCTGAAATCTGTCAGCTTCTAAGATCACAGTGGCTGTGCCCTTTCTAAGTCTCCTTTCTAAGCTGGGTGTACTGGTGCATTCTTGGTGAAAGTTCATACCCTGTCAGTTGCTCCATAAAGATAACAGTGCATCTGTGATATGGACTTCAAGAGTTGCTTTTAAACTTTGAATTAAAAATATTTAATGAATGTGTATACAGCATTTTGTACCAATACGATTTTAATGTGTTTACGCAATAAACCATAAATCCAAGTTACCTTACGATATTTCCTACAGACTCAGACAGGGAAGCATCCATTACTTTCTTTTTGTAAATTGATAGGACTAAATCTTGTTTGACCTGTTCTTTTAATTTCATCCAGGAATCAAGTATTTTGTTCACTTTGACAATAAAATAATTTGTCATGGTTAACTGCTAACCAACTGTAAACCTGTTAAACCAGTCATTTTCCACATCATTAAGTTGGCTTCAAAATGTATCTCCTCCTAGACTTTTAAAGTTACAACCACCAAACTCGGGTCAGACCTTCAGACTGGTCTGACTCGGGTTGCTATATCTTTTCTAACTGTTCCGGCCTTCAGTTTTCATAAACCAGACTATCAAAACCACCTAAAATCCCATAGACTTTCATTGAGGGGGCTGAAAACCTTTGTACAATGGTGTATTTAAGCTGTCTATTGCTATAACAAAGCTTAACAACTCCCTACTGAAAAACCAGCTAAAACCAGCTTAAGCTGACTGACTGCTTTGACTGGTCTCCCAAGCTGGTTTTAAAGTGGTTTTGGCCACTTTTTTAGCAGGCTAGGCTGGTCTTAGCTGGTTTTTAGCGTTTTTTTTTACTGAATCAACTGGTTTTAGCTGGGTTAGCATAGAAACAGGCTAGCAACATGCTAGTAACTTGCTAATCATGCTAGAAACATGTTAACAAAATGCTAATAACAAGTGCTATCGATGCTAGACAATATTAACAAAGGCAGTGCCATTGCGATCATGCTAACAACATGCTAATTGTGCTAGAAACATGCTAGCAACTTGTTAAACAGTGCTAGAAAGATGCTAGCATCATGTTAATCATGCTAGAATAATGCTAGTAACTTGTTAATAATGATAACATGCTAGTAACTCGCTAATCATGCTAACAACATGCTAGTAACTCGCTAATCATGCTAGAAAAATGTTAACAAAATGCTAGTAACTTGTTAATCATGCTAAAAACATGCTAGCATCATGCTAGAAATGTGTTAATCATGCCAAAAATGCTTAAACCATGCTAGTAAAATGTAAATCAGGCTAGAAAACATGTTAACAACTTGTTAAATATGTTAACAAAATATTAACAACTTGTTAAACATGTTAGAAACAGGCTAGCAACATGTTAAGAATTCGAAAAATCATGTTAACATGATGCTAGTAACTTGCTAATCATGCTAAAACATGCTAGAAACATGCTAATCATACTAGAAAGTAGCTAACTCCTAGTACACGCTAATCATGCTAGTAACTTTGTTAAATGTTAACAAAATGCTAGCAACTTTGCTAAACATGTTAGAAACAGGCTAGCATTGTAACACCTAACTTTTTTATGCTACATAAAGATTGAGGGACCACAGAGACTGCTTCATTTCAGTGAGCCATGTGTATTAAAGACATACTGTGAGCCACACATTCATATCAACAAGTCCAACATTAGCATATAGAGTCTTCCGGAGTTGAGGAAACATCAATTAAGTCCACCAAGTCCATCAGTTCATAGATATGACCATAAGTAGCATTTTGTCACAGTGAAATCAGTCTTTAAAGTGGAAAATATGAGACCAGCAGTCTTTAAATGAAGCAAGGAAGAATCTGAATCAGCAAACAATTCATCCGTTTGTTGATCATAGAATAAGATGAGTAGATGGTTGGATGAAGCCAATTAACCCTTTTTTGTCTAGGTCCTGTTTATATCTGTGCTGTTCCCTCTCTCATACAAGAACCCTCTGCATTTAAACAAACATACAATCAACACATGTTTAGTATTAATCCCTAACAGAAAGCATATTTACAAACTCTACATACATACAAAACAACGCCTTACATTTGAGAGCAAGAACAAATTGTTCCTCAAATCAGGGCACCAACAAAAGGACAGCAAAGGTGAAGACATGCTTAGCACAGTACTTCCTGCCTAATGCTATTTCTTTACCCCCTTTTAGGCAAATGAGCAACTCAGAATACAGAGCGCCCCCTAATGATTGGTATAGCTATAACATGCAAAAATAACTACTGGGAACAAATGTGACAATAAAACTGTTACAACATCCTTCTCCCCCTAAAAAAGAGTTAGATGGTCCCATAAACTGTCTTTAGCTTTCAACATGGTAAGTATCACCTTGACTGTTTGGTGTCAAGCATTAACCACCTTGTAATTGACATTTATTCACCCTTTTATAATTTTGCAGGACCTTTTGCCTCGTGGGGCCTAACTTGCCCATGAAAAATCTGCAGCGCGCGATAGAGGGTGAGTGAGGATCAAAACCAGATCTCTTTCCACGAAGGACTCAGGCTTCCTACGTTTATTGTAGTATCTGCCTTGTCTCTCTTGGGCTTGGCTGGTCTTCTCCCTCACTTGGTCAAGAAGAGCTTTTTGTCTTTCAACAGTGCTGTAGGCCCCATGGTCGGGATTGGGAGGTTTGCGGATCAATCGCTCAAGTGGACCCTTTAGCTTGCGTCCTAATGCAATCTCAGCTGGAGTGAGACCAGTACTCTCTTGCCATGCTGAATTAATGGCATACCGGAATTCTGGTATCCACTTGTCCCAATCACGGTGGTTGTCACGAACGTATGATGATATCATTGTTTCATTGTTTTTAAGGTCCTGTTGGTCCTCTCAGTTAAGTTGGTCTGTGGATGATATGCTGTACTGAGTTTTTGAACTACACCCCATCGCTTGCAGGTATCATTGAGTAACTGGGCAGTGAACTGATGGCCGCGGTCTGATACCAGGTATGCTGGGGCTCCCCATCGAGTGAACATTTGTTTCGTCAGAATGTTGGTTATTAGGTGAGTTTTTGCAGACTGTAGAGCAAAGAGTTCTACCCACTTGCTGCAATAATCCACAGAGACTAATAAGAATTAATTGGATCTGGGACTTCTTGGGAAAGGACCCATCAGGTCTACTCCAAGCATATGACCAGGCTCCACTACTGGGATTGACTGCAGCAGTCCAGATAGCTTTGAGATTCTTGGTTTGTAGGCTTGACATGTCTTACACTGGGTGCAAAAACTCCAAACGTATTTACGAATCTCAGGCCAATAGACATTGTCAAGTAGTCTTCTTAAGGTTTTCATTCTCCCCAAATGTCCACTCAGTGGGTTTGAATGAGCAAAATGCAAAAATGTTTCCCTAAGTGATGCAGGTATGACTAGTTGATGAGTGTATCTTTGGTGGTTGTCAGGCACACTGCGAAACAGGTAGTCATTCTGTATGATGTAAGCGATGCGGTTAGAATCTTTGGTAGGTTGTTTAGCTAACTCCCATAGATCCTGCAAAGAAGAATCAAGCTTCTGGGCTTTCTCAATTTCATCCCAACTGACAGGCAAATTAGGGTCTGGTTTTGTAGGTTGACATAGGGCAATGTGGCTTACCACCTCTTGCACAGATACTCCTCTAGACAGGGCATCGGTCACCACATTACATGATCCCTTCCGGTACTTTACCACAAAGCTGAAACCCTGCAGTCGTAAAGCCCACCTGGTCAAGCGTGAGGATGGTTTAGGGTGATTAAATACCCAAGTCAGTGCAGAATGGTCTGTGAGTACTTCAAAGTTCCTTCCTTCCAAGTACTGCCTCCACTTTTCCACGGCCCACACTACTGCAAGACATTCCTTCTCTGCGGTCGAGTATGACTTTTCTGCTCCATGTAGAAGTTGCGAAGCGTAGGCAATGACATGTTCCGCTCCATCAAAATCCTGTGTCAATACAGCTCCTAATCCTATATCGCTGGCATCTGTTTGTACTCTGAAATCCTTGGTGAAATCAGGAGGCATTAAAACTGGTGCTCATTGTAGGGCGTACTTAAGATCATCAAAAGCACTTTGACATTCAACTGTCCAATTCCAAGTTGCATTCTTAGCCTTTAGTGCGTATAAAGGGGCTGCTCACTCGGAGAAGTGGAAGATGAAACGGTGATACCAACTTGCAAGACCTAAAAACCTCTGTACCTCTTTGAGATGATTGGGTACAGGGAACTCCTGAACAGCCTTGACTTTAGAAGCTTCGGTACGGACCCCTTCTTCAGAAACAACATGTCCTAGATATGTGATTTTTTTAGCAGCATAGAACATTTCTTGAGGTTGAGTGTCAATCCTGAAACTTCCAGGCTTTCAAAGAGTTGCTTGAGATGTTGAAAATGGTCTTGGACCGTTTTAGAATAGATCATGTCATCAAGGTATACAAAGCAGAACTTCCCTACGTAGTCTCTCAGAATGTTGTTCATAAGCCTTTGAAAGGTTGCAGCAGCGTTTTTGAGGCCAAAGGGAAGACGAACAAATTCATACTGGGCATTTTTGGTGACAAAAGCGGTCTTTTGGATACTGCCCTCTTCCATTCCTACCTGCCAGTAACCAGACTTAAGGTCTAATGTGCTGAATATGGTCGCTCCATACAAGGACTCTAGGATATCTTGAATCTGTGGCATTGGAAATCCATCCAGAGGAGTCTTGGAGTTCAGTGCTCGATAATCAACACAAAAGCGGGTACTGCCATCTTTCTTGGGTACTAAAACGACTGGTGCTGCCCAAGGGGAAACAGAAGGTCTTATGATGTTTTTGTCCAGCATGCTTGCTATCTCCTCCTCAATGAACTTCTGTCAGTTGACAGAAACAGGATATGCTTTTCTACGCACAGGAAACTCATTGATAGTATTGATTCGATGGCGAATTAAGTTGGTTTGTTCCAAAGTGTCAGTGCATACAGTTGGCCAGTCATGCATCAGTCCTTCTAACTGACGTTTCTGTGCTTTAGAAGCATCAGCTTGATCCACTAACTCCTTTATGTTGGTTAGAGTAGTAGAAGCCATTTGGCACTAAAGGTAGTGCAAGGTGCAAACTGACTGTTGGTGAAGGTGAAGAAGTTGTGAAATAGTGGACTACATCACATTCTTCAGGCAATGAATATGTGGAATTTCTAAAATCAACGACGATCCCTGATGTCCTCAGAAACTCAAGTCCTAATACAACTGAAAAGGCCAAGTCGCAGTCCCTCATCACATAAGCTCTTAGAGGATAGTTGTGGCCATGAATAGTACCCTGCCAAACTATCTTCCCCAAGGCTGACTGTACATAACTGTTAGCAAGGGAAAATGACGGTCCTCTGTTTGACTGCAAAGCTTCATGATTCGACTTCAACTGCTGCCAGCACGACTCCCGCACTAATGAATAAGTGCTCCCAGTATCCAGGATTGCTTGATATTGACGGCCTTTGATGGTTATGGGCAACGTTAATGTTGTTAAGGGCTCTCCGCTGTTCTCTGAACAAACAGCTATGTGTGGATTGGACTGTCATCCTTTTGTGAATTTTCCAGTTTCAGTAGTCTTTGAGTTTTGATCCTGGTGCCTCTGCCTCCAGAAGGCTCTCTCTTCACTGATTTCTCTTTCTATAAGGGTTCCTACCCATACCACATCATCTACCGTAGTTACAGTACCTCTTAAAATACTGGCAATTCTTGGATTGCAGTTTCGGAGAGTTGCTTGGAGGATCTCACGTTCAGTCATGGAAGGCTTCAACCTCAAACATAAGGCTCGGTACTGATATGTAAACGTCCTGATGCTTTCGTCAACTCTTTGTTTCCTTTCTCTGATCCTTCTTTCCACTTCAACCTCGTGATCGTCAGACAAAAAGGATTGAAGAAAAGCAGACTTAAATTGTGACCACGTTCTTACCTTCTTTTCTGCTACCCACCAGTCTTTAGCTGTATGTGTTAACACAGAAGGAAGCATGGATAAGATATCAGAGTCATTCAAAGGCTGTAAAGCCAGATATTCATCACATCGCTCCAGGTACGTAATGGGATCTTCTCCATCTAAACTTCCAAATTTTGGAAACTCTAGTTTGATGGGGGTCTTATAATGTACAGGTCGAAAGGAACTGTGGTCTGGTATGGGGTGGCTGAAATGTGGAGTAGAAGTAGCTCCCCCAGAAGACTGAATCAGGGACCTCAGCTGGCCATCTCTCCGTTTCAGGCAATCCATAATTGCTCGTCCCAACTCCTGAACCTTAGTTTCCAAAGTGTCTTTAACTTGGTTGCATTCATCCTTCAACTTGGCGGACAATGAGTGCTCAAGCTGCTGTATCTCTGTGTGATGATCTTGGTGCTGTTTTCCCATATGCTGCAGCTGACATTCGATGGCAGTCATCCTATTACTTTGCTCCTGCAACTGGCGTTGAATATCCTTAAAACGAACATCAGATGAATTTTCTAACCCCTCGACTCTACATTCTACTTTATGCATTCTTGAAGCCATAATCATTGTTAATAAGCTTTCATATTCCTCGTTTGGAGGAGGAAACAAAGAGTCGTCGAAATCACACTCTTGTTCCACATTTACAGGTTCATTTTCCAGATACAAGCTACTGAGAGAATGAATAAGGTCTCGGATTGGCTCACGATGAGTAGTGAAAGGTTCTGAAGAGTAGTCTGGGATTAAAGGATCCTCACCCTCTGTCTCTTTCTGGAAGGTGGCCATTTTGTAACTAATGGATCTTTGGAAATAACTCTTATCTTTAAAGCCTAAAGTTGACTGTAATGTTATGCTTTTTCAAAATATGTCCCTACATAATCAATAAAACAACATGACTCACAGAAAGTAGAATTTGTCTCTCTCATCAAAATTCAGTTAGATTGTCCTTTTCTTTCTCAAGTCCCTGTTCGGGCGTCATAATTTATGTAACATCTAACTTTTTGATGCTACATAAAGATTGAGGGACCACAGAGACTGCTTCATTCAGTGAGCCATGTGTATTAAAGACATACTGTGAGCCACACATTCATATCAACAAATCCAACATTAGCATATAGAGTCTTCCAGAGTTGAGGAAACATCAATTAAGTCCACCAAGTCCATCAGTTCATAGATATGACCATAAGTAGCATTTTGTCACAGTGAAATCAGTCTTTAAAGTGGAAAATATGAGACCAGTAGTCCTTAAATGAAGCAAGGAAGAATCGGAACCAGCAAACAATTCATCCGTTTGTTGATCGTAGAATAAGATGAGTAGATGGTTGGATGAAGCCAATTAACCCTTTTTTGTCTAGGTCCTGTTTATATCTGTGCTGTTTCCTCTCTCATACAAGAACCCTCTGCATTTAAACAAACATACAATCAACACGTGTTTAGTATTAACCCCTAACAGAAAGCATATTTACAAACTCTACATACATACAAAACAATGCCTTACTTACATTTGAGAGCAAGAACAAATTGTTCCTCAAATCAGAGCACCAACAAAGGACAGCAAAGGTGAAGACATTCCATGTGCTTAGCACACCACGTCCTGCCTAATGCTACTTCTTTACCCCCTTTTAGGCAAATGAGCAAACTCAGAATACAGAGCGCCCCCTAATGACTGGTATAGCTATAACATGCAAAAAGAACTACTGGGAACAAATGTGACGTAAACGGTTACATGCTAGCACTGCGTTAAAGGGTTAGTTCACCCAAAAATGGAAATTAGCTTGTTTTTTACTCACCCTCGAAGCATCCTAGGTTTTTATGACTTTCTTCTTTCAGACGAATCCCGTCAGAGTTATATTTAAAAATGTCCTGGCTATTCCAAGCTCTATCAATGCAGTCAGCGGGTGTTGCCTGTTGAACAGTCCACGATCGTCAATAAGCGCGCCGTGCATCCTATAAACCAGCTGCAGACTGGCTAAGGTATGGTAATTTTGTAGAGCTTCGGCGCTTTAATTATTATTGACCACCAGTGCAGGCTTGCGCTCAGGGACTGTTATGCACGTGCTGCACGTCACGTGTTTTATTTGCGTGGTCTGTGCGCAGCATGTGCATAACGATGCTCTGAGCAGGCTGTAACCTGTGATAAATATACGGCACTCAGACAGAACAGGCAGGTTGTTGATGAGTGACGGAGCAGAATAAGGATGGAGTAAAGTGTGGATGCGCTGTACTTGAAGGACGTTCAACTCGTTTTGTTTATATTTTGCTTAGCCTATAATTTTAAATGAAAGATGTCGTTTTTATTTATTTTTCTCTGCGACACTTTACTGTGTTAACAGAAAAATGTCAAACTAATTTAGTATTTTGACAAGACGAATAAAAATAGCTAATAGGCTATTTTTGTACAACCTACGTTTTTATTTTTTTCTCTGCGACACTTTTTCCCTATTGTGTTGTCAATGTTAAACGAATTGTATCCGGACAAGACGAATAAAAATAAGAAATAAAATTTTTGTACATTTTTATTTTCTCTGACACTTTTTTCCTACTGTGTTGCATAAAATAAACAAATTTTGAGTCTTAAGATAATTCATATAAATTCAAAAAGTCAATAAATTCAGGACTCTTGACAAGACGAATAAAATAACATACAATTTTGTGCAGACTAGGCCTACACTTTTATTTGTCAGCCGATCTCTCTTTCTTTTAGTAGCGGAAATTTAAATGTGACATTCTGGAAACGAGATCTAAATTTAGCGGGAACGATCGGGTCGGGAAGAAAATTATTCTAATCGGACAGCGAGGTAATCAAAGAGTGTAATATATAGCGGGCCGGTGGGTTTGCGGAATAGGAACCTTTCAAGAGCGGGATCTAACAAAACAAACAGTTTCCATGCCGAACTCTCCGCAGACGGCTCCGTGGGGTGAATAAAGGCCTCCTGTAGCAAATCCATGTGTTTTTGTAAGAAAAATATCCATATTTCAAACATAATAAACGTACCCTGTTACTAATGTAACCTCGGTTCCCTGAGATACGGAACGAGTACTGCGTCCGTTTAAGACTCTTGGGGAAAACTCCTTTTTCTCTGATGACTGAAGCCTTTTCAATAACGCAGTGTAACTGCACGGCTATTGGTTCGTGCAGTGATTTTAAAACGAACCAATGGCTCGGCAGCGGAGCAGTACTCATTCCGTATCTCAGGGAACCAAGGTTACGATAGTAACCGGAGATGTACATTCCCTATCAAAAAAAAAAGATACTTCACTCTACTGTGGCTGTTTAAGATGCTTGAGGTGAACCGACCATCCCCAAACCGTGCATCTAGAAACAACTAATAACTTGTAACTTGCCTTAAGCACCCAAGGGGGCCCAGAGGGACCAAATATTTTGCAGAGAAGGTGGGGCTTACTGATAGCGCCTGCAGATCTCCGCATAACTCTTTAAACCATGCAATGCCTAGAAGCAGACATCTTAAGCATCGGGACAAGGGCAACTGGACCTGCAGCGGCTCAAATGGAGGACTCTTCAGAGCCCTCAACACCGTGGGCAGATCCCATGTAGGGACAGTGATGGGGCGAGGCGGGTTGAGCTTTCTAGACCCCTTGAGAAAATGAACAACCAAGTTGTTCCTGCCCACAGACTGGCCAGCTATAGGAGCATGAGAGGCTACTATGGCTGCTACAAAGACTTTGAGCGTGGAAGGGTAACGGCCCTTATCCAACAGCTCTTGCGGGAAGGACAATATCAGAGATATGTTGCAGAACATTTTGTCTGCGCCGCGGGCTGTACACCAGGCGGAGAATACAGACCATTTAAGGGCGTAGAGGCATCTTGTAGATGGTGCTCTAACCTGAGAGATTGTGTTTAGCACGTTCTCGGGGAGGTTCACAAGCTCCCATCGAGAGGCCAAAGGTGCAGAGCCAACAGCTCGGGCTGGGGGTGCCATATTGTTCCGTTCGCCTGAGAGAGGAGGTCCTGTCTCAGGGGAATGGGCCACGGGGCTGCCGAGAGCAGCCGGCACAGCTCTGCAAACCACTGCTGGTTCCTCCAGAGCGGAGCCACCAACAGCACCTTGCGTCTCTGTTCCCTGACTCGCCTGATCACCTGTGGGATCAGAACGATCGGGGGAAAAGCGTAAAGGAGGAGGTTGGGCCAGTCGTGAGCCAAACATCCCTGTTCCCCCCCCCCCCCGCTTCTGAAAGCTAAGTGTGGCTAATGAGAGTTGTCTTCTGAGGCGAAGAGGTCGACCTCTGCCCCGGCCGAAGATGTCGGGATCCCAGGATTTTACTGAAACTGTTTTAGGGGTTCAGCTCCACGGGAATCCTCCGAGTGGATGTTGCTCTATACAGCAGGTCGCTCGTGGCCCCTTCCGAGAGAGGGAGGAGGCGCTCCACTAGTGTGAAGAGGCACTTCGAGGAGAGACCGCCCTGGCGATTTATATAGGACACTACCGTCATGCTGTCCGAGTGGACTAAGACGTGGTGTCCCTTTAAGTCTGTCAGAAAGGTTCGAAGGCCCAGACACACTGCCAGCATTTCCAGGCAGTTGACCAGTGGCCGAAAGCTGGTTTGCCATCGCACAGCGCTCCCCAACCCATGTTGGAAGCGTCTGTCGAGACTACCTTCCTTCCGCCCCGTTCCATCCAACGAAGATCTTTCCAAGGGGCCAGGGCTGACACACTACCTTGACGCGTGGGATGGAACTCGTGGTTTCAGCCAATACTGAAGGGGCCATATGCGGAGCAGGCCCAACTGTAGTATCGGAGACACCGAGGCCATGAGGTCTAGCATACCCTGAAACACCTTGAGGGGACAAA
>JADLZN010007447.1:0-28756 GCA_018155175.1 Sinocyclocheilus anophthalmus
TAATGGACATGGAATGTCGACGTATACGTAAAGCAATTGAAGGAACGGAAATGAGGACTAAGAATCTCCAACGACAACTACAGTGCTACATTTGCTACAAGTGCCTTCACTTCAGTGTCCGTCCATCTATCGCTGTTCTTCATATTTGCGAAATAAGTTGACACAATGTTTGCAGTATGTTTACACGCGTTTTAAATCATGGCGGGTGAGGGTGTTTTCGTACGCGTTTGGCCAATCAATGTCTACTTACGTCACGATTAGTACCAGTTGTGCTGGATTAAACCCTGCTCCGGAGTAGGAGCTAATTTGGTTCTCGAAAAAGGCAGTCCTGTACTAAAATCGCTCCCAGTTCCGGCGGTGTGAACACGCCGAAAAGTGGGTAGTTCCACAATTAGTTCTGGTACTATGAAAAGGTTCCCGCGTTGCGAAAAAGGCCCTAATGTTACCCTTCCTGTTCTCTAAAACAGGTGTGTTTTATCTGAATTCATTTTTTGATTAAGAGCAGGATTTCCAGCCATTAAATATCTAAAGTCATAACACACACAAAAAAAAACATGCAACTAAACAAAACTTCATGTTGCTGACAGTACAAGTGCCAGTCTTCAACACAATTAACACAATTATCACAGTAGAAACTCAACTAAATGTTAAATACTAACAAGGATTTCTCTTTACTCAAAAACACATAAAAAATCAGTCTCCATTTACTCTCCTAATGCACTCCAAAGAAGAGCACGCTGGGAACTACAGATTCAATATGTCAAAAAAAATTCTACATGCAGGCTTCAAAAAATTAAGTTAACTTTAATTTTACAAATTTAAGAGGATTGAAGTGGATCTTAAGTATAGATCAGGAGTTCCTAAAGGCCTCTGGGGAAAATAACACTACTTTCAGGTAATGTCAATGTCAATAACAAGTTTTCAGGTAATGTTTTACTAAAGTCAGGATTGTCTTGATGTTTAATTGAGAAATGTTCTTGTGAACAATTATAAATGTATGTTAATTATTTTAATTAGGAAGCAATATTTCTCAATATTTGTCACAATCTATGAGCAGAGCAAGGAACATAAGTTCCCTTAAATTGAAACTTTTGTTTTTTTTGAGAAGGCATGCAGTTAAAATTAATTAAAAAGAATGAAAAGACATTGATAGACACATTGCATTATTTAGACCTGCACACATAACTTCTGTATGATAAAAGGAATCACACAATGTTATACAAGCACAGCCTTTAATAAAGTAAAATGTACAGACACAATCATACTGCATACAATGTATCAGTAATAAAATACTCCTGGTTGGCTGACTGAAAACAATTCACTTACAGTTTCATTCCTTAAATGTATGTAGCAGTGTTTCTCAACTTTGTTTTTGGAGGCAAACCAACATTATATATTTTCAAACTCGTCCTAATCAAACACACCTGATTTAACTCATCAACTCAGTCGTAGAGACTCCTAGACCTGAAATGAAATCTGTCAGAAAAGGGAAGCATCCAAAATAGTGCTGCAGAGATTGTGTGCCTCCAGGAACAGGGTTGAGAAACCTTGATCTGTAGATGTATATATAATGGTAATAATCTAATGAGTTTATAGCTGCTGTGAGTCTTCTCTGCCACTGTAATTTCTGAGTATCTGCTTCTTATTAGCTTTGTTTAATTCATCTTCCTAGTGCAGGGCTTCCCTCCATTGAAATTTACCATCTTTTCTATCATTTTCAGCAGTTCTGTGACCTGGTCTCGATCATTTCTGTGATCATTGTTGAACGCGTGATATCTGCCATAGCAGGTCTGAATCAGTTCCTGTAGATCTCTGCTTTTGCTGATGTAGAGCTCTACAGGTTTACCCTTCAGTGCATCAGCGTGAGTGAACAGAACGATGGTGTGCTTCACAGCATCTTCTCCAAAGTTCTCCCGAATCCATTTCACTGAGTTTTTCTCCTCTGTGAATTTCACACCCAGTTTTATAACCAGCAGGAACGCACGAGGACCAGGAGCAGACAGATGCACACACTCATGTATTAAAGTCTGTAGGTTTCTGTGACTGGCTGAAGTGTCGAACAGGCAGGGACAGTCAGTAACTGATACGGTTTGCCCATCTACAACTGCTTCTTGTTTCTCACAGACCGTTGTAACTGACGTCAGAGAGTTTTTCACTGTAAATGCATCTCTGTTCAGGATGGTGTTCCCTGACGCACTCTTTCCTGATCCAGTCTTACCGAGAAGAACGATCCACAGATCTGTTACAATTAAGAAAGTTAGTTATATTCAGTGAAGTTTATTTTGCTTGTGTAAGTAGTAGACTTGTGTGTCCTAAATTATTTAGATGCACAACTACATTCTGTTAACTGAACATACCCCTCTGAGTTATCCTTTTACATTGACTCGGTTAAGTTGTTGTATTTACTTGGAATATCAAGTATTTTAAATTGACAAAAAAGTTGTTTTAACTCAAAGTTTAGTCGGAATGACTTTATTAAATTAAGGTGAACGTACGTTTTCATTACCAAAGTTCAATTTAATTCACCTAATTTGGTGTATTTCTTTATTTCAACCAATTTATTATTATTAATTAATTAATTATGCTAGCAACATGCTAATCATGCTAGAAACATGCTAGCAACATGCTAATTATGCTAAAAAAACAAGCTAGCAACACATTTATAGGTACCAGCCATCAAAACATAATACACTGCAAATTAAATCAGTTAAATCTTTTAAGATCTCAGCAGAGGATGATTAAACAACTCTAGAAAAAGTATCACCAGCTTCATTCATTACTGACCAGATTGACTTTATTTCTTTCACAAGTTGATTCTGAGAATAAGAAGGTTGGGAGGTTTAGCTCTAATTAATGTTGTTTTTATTGAACATGTTTTGTTTAAAGTCACCATTGTGGTGTTTGCTTTAGTTGAGCAATTGGCACTTGACTTTTGAAAAATTAATTCGTTTTCAACAATTGCAACAGTTTTCATTAAGAACACTTTTTAAACTAAACAAATTCAGAACAGTGATTAAGAACAGCAATAATTAATTAACACTGACACAAACAATAAATATCTGAAACAACATTTTCTTGTGCAATAATTTCAAACTGGGCATTAACCCTCATCATACAAACCTCAACATTGCTGGCAATCAACAAACATTAAGGTAAACCAATCAACTCTGTACATCACAAAACAAGCTACTAAAAATCATGCTGCAGTGCATGCTGGGAGCCATGGATGAGTTTAGATTGGTGCACATACAGTATATGCTTTGCAGTATGAAGCTTTTTGCTGACCGTCATCATTGTTGAGCTTCATTTGCTGATTCTTGATTTCTGTGTATGATACAGTAGATCAAAACCTAATGTCCAGCATGTTTTTAAATTCCTCAGATTATCAGATTGCCATAACACTGCTGGAGCAAACGCTGCAGTATCACAAGATCAGTAGTAGAACATTTAGATGCACCTATCTCCGGACTTTACCACAACAAATGTATTTCCTAAACACACTTTTATACCATAAAAAAAAAGTCAAGAGTCAAGTGCTCAACTAAAGCAAACGCTACATCCAGCAATTGATTTCAATAATAATAATAATAATAATGCTAATAAACAGATCTCAAACAAGTTTTTAGGTGTGATGAATAATAATTATACCTGACATATATTTTTGTGAGATAATTGTGCAATTTTCACAAAAGAAAAAGAAAAAAAGAAAACAGATGGAAAACAGGACATTTTGGGTTACCTTGCAAAAGAATAATGTCATTAATTTCTGATTTAGTGGCCATTATAAGTTTAAAGACGACAAGACGAGACAATTTTGAACTGTGTGTAGACATTTTCTAAAACAACTATACCAGCAGCTGAGCAGCACCAGCAGTTTACTGTGTGTTCCTTCTCATTTAGCATTTATTATTTTCTCCACTAGTCTAAACAGTTTGTACTCCAGTAACTGCTGTTTGTTTCTAAATTCGATATCATTTAAGAGGTACACAATAAGTCACCTCAAGCACATCTTGTATTCTTCTTTTGAGTGATATTGTTCACACTTACTGTTGTTTAATTTGTCCACAGATACAGAAGCACAGTATTATAATAAATGTTGTGCAGGAAAGTTTTAGCTCACCTGGATGTTTTCCTGCCATTTCTCGATTTGTCCGGTGTTTGAGTCTCCACCTGCGAAAAACATCAGTGAAATATTTCTGGAAGCTCTGATTGAGTTTATGTAGTTTCCAATTCTAATTTCACAGCAAATGCTTGGCGTTTACACAGTCATAATTACGTGCTCTTAATAATATGTAATTATTTTTGATTACCTCGTATATTCCTCCAATGTTGTGGGAAGAAGTTCACTAGAACAGCACAGCAGAGCACGGCGCGAATGAAGCAAAGTGAAACTATCTTCACATTTTGCACTGCCTCCATCCAGCTGTCAGCTGACTGAAGAAGGGTTGTGATTGGACGACTTAACATGGTGTCACAGCAGTTTATCTGTGTTTAAAATGTTATCCTTAAATAATATATATATATATTTGTGCTCACACACAAATTTTGGTCAGATGTGTTTGTTTGTGTGTGTGTGTCTGAAATGCTCTGTGACAAAATAATCTTAAAATATTTTATTTTCCACATAACACAGTGTGTACAGCTGAAAAATGATTTTGGTCGCTGCACTGTTCAAACCATTCAAGCCCTCCGACGCTTCAACTTTCTTTTTACTTTCACTTCTGTGATTGTTTTGTGTGTTTTATCACCTTGGATACAGAGAGAAACAACAGACTCTTTGTCATTTGCCCAAACAAAACAACATGACCATTAAAATGTGAACTATTAATTGATCATAAAGTGAAAGTGACATGACGTGTGGCCAAGAATGTTGTCCCATACTCAGAATGTGTGCTCTGCATTACACCCATCCAAGTGCACACACACAGCAGTGAGTAGTGAACACACACATACACTATGAACACATACTCAAAGTAGTGAGCAGCCATATTGCTACGGAGCCCAGAAGCAGTTGGGGATTCAGTTCTTGCTCATGGTTTATCACCTCAGTCGTGGTATTGAAGGTGAAGAGAGCGCTGGTAATTGACTCCCCCCACCAGCAATTCCTGCTGGTACCAAGACTCGAACCTGCGACCTTTGGGTTACAAGTCCGACTCTCTAACCATTAGGCCACGACTAAAAAAAAAGGAAGAAAAGGGAAAACTATTAACATTTGTAATGTTTTTGCTTTCTTTTTCATTCCCTCTGATTATTTAGTTCACCTGAAGTGAAAAACCCCAGTTGATCTGACTGCACAACATAAAATAGCGCATATAAAAATAAGCCGCTAAAATATTTTAAAATATACAGCAGCTGCTTCTGGACAATTTTGGCAGATTTTAAAATGTAGCAATTTTCTTTTTAATATAAATTTTTTTTATATGTGTTTATAACTTTAGCTGTATGCTTAAAAATGTGAACTGAAAACTGAATGAAAAGGCAGATTACTCTTCAAAGTTGCATGTTAATGTCCATGTAATGTTTTCTTTAGTGCTCAGGAGAAATGTGTGCATGGCATTTTATAAAAGGGTCTGTACACTAACATCCATTTCTATACAGGTAGTGAAAACAATCTATTTAACATTTATAGCTAACATTTGGCTAAAATGTTGCAATTTATATTTTTCATTATGTACACAGCATAAAAAAATTGCCTAAAAGATATCTGTCCTGATAGTTGTCAATAAATACCAGTACTGAATGTTTATGTGAATACATAGTCATGTGGCTGGGAATGCTTTTTCACAGACTGTAACCAAGATAACATTGATAACAAAAAATAATAAGTAGTAGACAATAGAGTTATAGTGCAATTGATGAGCTTAAAGGCATCAGTGCAAAGACATGTTGCAAAAGTGATTGTGTAGAGTCCAGTGTTGTTATTGAGATTGTACATAAATGTGTTGAAAATTCTTACAGCATTGGAGCAGAAACTATTCCTGAACCTAATCGTAAAGCTTTACAGGGCAGAAAAGAGAAAAGAGCCTGTGCTCTGTTCATGATGCACATTTTTATACATGTAATAGCCAAATTTGAAAAAAAATAATTTAAAAAAAAAAAAAAATATATATATTATTTTTTTTCCCAATTAATATCAATTCCCATAAATAGGTAGTTGATATAGTATTTGGTGCTTCAGTGTTACTACAAACCTTGAAAAACTTTTTCTACAAACAGGAATGTGTCCATTAAGAACATTTGATTGACAGCTGTTTTTTTTTCAATCATATTGCATAATTACACTGTGATGGAAAATAATTTGTGCAGGAAGGATTCATTGCAGGCTGATTGTAATAAATGTGTGAATTATTTTATTTCTTGTTTGGAAACAAAAATGTCATGATTGATCTGGGTGTCATTTGCACATCAATGGTAAACATTGTTTCAAATATTTAAAGACAACTTGTTGAAGTACACAGAGATTGAACAGGTGTGAGTATTAAGCCTGGTAAGACTCTGCATTAATTGATTTTGTAGGAGAAAAGGAATGTGAAAGGGATGCAGCAGGGAGAGCATTTCTACTACAGCTCCAAAAACACCTTCTACTGTTGCTCCAACATCATCTTCTCATGTGGCTCCATCTTCTCCTGTTGCTCCAACATCATCTTCTCCTGTTGCTCCATCTTCTCCTGTTGCTCCAACATCATCTTCTAAGCTGGCTTAATTCTTCTCCTGTTTGTGGCTCCAACATCATCTTCTTCTGTTGCTCCATCTTCTCCTGTTGCTCCAACATCATCTTCTTCTGTTGCTCCATCTTCTCCTGTGCCTCCTTATTCTCTGTAGATCCAACATCATATTATGTGTTTACGATCAAACAGTAATAGTCTCATGTTTGATACATTTCTTAGTAGCTAGTAGAGAGCTCACTCCAAAAATCCTCTTCTACTGTTGCTACAACAATAATCTCTCCTGTTATCTAGTCTTCTGTAGCTCCAACATCATCTTCTCCTGTTGATTTTTTGTTTTTCAACATCATCTTCTGATTGTTTTGAGTTTGATTAAAACATAAGCTTTTTCTGCTGTTGCTCCTAAATCTTTTCTGTTCCCAACGCAATCACTTCTGCTGTTGCTCCAACATCATCTTCTCCTGTTGCTCCATCTTCTCCTGTTGCTCCAACATCATCTTCTGCTGTTGCTCCATCTTATTCTGTTGCTCCAACATCATCTTCTGCTGTTGCTCCATCTTATTCTGTTGCTCCAACATCATCTTCTCCTGTTGCTCCATCTTATTCTGTTGCTCCAACATCATCTTCTCCTGTTGCTCCAACATCATCTTATTCTGTTGCTCCAACATCATTTTCTCATGTGGCTCCAACATCATCTTCTGCTGTTGCAGAAATGCAAAACCTATACCAAGTAGCAGCACTGCAACTGCACATGCAATCACTGTCTGCTTTTTTCTCCTTGTAATTTCTGTCTGAGTGGTTTTAAACATCTCAAAAGTGTAATGCATCGTTTCATTTTTCTTCATCATTGAGTTGATCTTCTTCAGCAGTTCTGTGACCTGATCTTGATGGTTTCTGTCCTCATTGTTGAATGAGTGATATCTGCCACCACAGCTGTGAACTATTTCTCTTAAATAGTCACTTTTACTGATGTACTCGTCCACAGGTTTTCCCTTCAGCAGATCAGCGTGAGTGAACAGAATGATGGTACGGCGCAAAGCTTCTTCTCCAAAGTTCTCCTGAATCCATTTCACTGCTTCTCTCTCTTCTTCTGTGAAGCTCACACCCAGCTTTAGCACCAGCAGAAACACATGAGGACCAGGAGAGGACATCTCTACACACTTTTCTATTTCAGTCGTCACTCGTTGTTTATCCATAGCTGTGTTAAACAGTCCTGGAGTGTCAATTATAGAGACGTGTTTTCCATCCACCACTCCTCCCTGTTTCTCACAGAGTTTATTGGCTGATTTCATGAAATCAACAACTTCAAAAGCCTTTCTGCCCAGGATGGTATTTCCTGTTGCACTTTTTCCTGATCCAGTTTTACCCAGAAGAACCATCCTCAGATCAGACCCTACAAATAAAAAAAAATAAAAAAGTCTTAATACGTAACACAAATATGCATTCATACAGTCACGTGAAAAATCTAATTAAATTATGAGCTTTTAGTGATCCTCTCTGATTCAGTTCAAAGTGATTTTAACAAAACTAACGCAACAGTCTTGGGATGTTCTGGGAATGTTTTAATGATAAAAAATAAATAATGATTTGAAAATTAGTAGATTATTATTATTATTATTATTATATTGTTGTTATTATTATTATTATTGCAATTGTTTAGCCTTTTGCTAAATGTAACATGACCAAGAGTAATAACTCCAGTCTGACAGTTTCAAGCATATCATCTAATTCATAACAACAGATGAAAATAAGAGTTTAATTCAGTCTGTTTGAGTATCTAATAAAGAGTGATTAATTAAAAGAAACCATTAAAAATTAATAAGACTTTACATCTTTATTGAAAACAAGAAATATAACCGCAGTCCAAAATGAATTTATCAGTCTAAAATCATCATCTATTGAAACTTAACTTCATCCTGGATGTTCAGAAGCTTTTTTTTTCGTTTGTTTTCTTTAATTTCCTTAGAAAAATATTTTCAAATTTAATAATGACCCTTTAAGCCATTTCCTCTTGACTCCCGGTCATTTACTTTATATAGCATGACTCTCTCTTTCTTTGCAATATGCATGCAACATTATCAGTGATATGTATACATTTATATTGAAAAGTTATAAAGTATTACATAGAAAAATTACTGTAGTGTAAAAAACAACTATACATTCTTTGTATTGTTGTAATGTTCAAAGATTATTGTTGAAATGAGACAATTATAAAACAGATATTGTTTAATAATTACAGCAAACACTGTAGTTAAATTTGTCATATGTTTATATTTGTTAGAATATATCATTTTTTTCCGATTACTTTCCTTTTAAACATTCCTTTCATGTTCCCCTTCTAGTTTAACAGCATAGAAACGGAAGTGATCAGTATTCATAGGTTTTCACAGACCTGTAAATGTTGAAGTCATTGTTATTGCCGTCTCTGGTGTTTCTCCTCCGTCTTCTCTCTGAGCTGCACAGAGTCAAAGTGCTGCAGCTCCTGCTTAAACCTTAAACCAGTCACATCCTTTCATTCACACCACGATCACGTGACTAAAGTCTTCCTGAGAGCTTTTAGTTTCTCTATTGATTTGCTGAAGATATGCTTACATGTATTTTACTTCAATTTCTCAAAAACACAAAATACACAATGGTCTGTGAGAACTTGATACTTGTTTCTTGATGTTGGCATTTAACAGAACTGGAGTTATCCTTTAAAAATAGCTTTCTGAAACTGTTTATACAAAACATTGTACAGATCATATGCTGCATATACACTGTGTGACTACTAAAATTATTTATAAATCAAAACCTTCGTAGACCATTCATTTCTACACTTTTAAATAGTTAAACAATTGTGGCGGGTCTATGCTTATTTCCTCAGTTTTTTTGTTTTGCAGCTTTTAAATACACGCAGCTAAAAATTGCAGATGCCACTTGAGGGTGCTAAAAACACACACTTGAGCAAACCTTGGACGTGAGGTCAATTCTTGTTCTTGAACACTTGTTGTGACTCTTGCACTTACATACTACAAAAATACAAAATTTAGTATTAAATTTAAATTTAAAGTAAAGCTCTTATTCTTTCCTCTTCGTCACTGCTAAAGGGTGTTCGTTATGCTTTAGTTTACTACTAGCACATGCTGATGAGGTTTTATTCTTCTATAGAAACGTGCGTCGTAGCCTATGAGCCAGTAGGTGTCATTGCACAGTCTACATGCACGCCGTACCCAAGTTTATTAGATCCATGGCGAATAGAGTGAAAAGCAATGACCTTATAGGATTGCTAAAATCATGCAGTGTGTAGAAGACTTTACCCAAACGTCTCCCATTGCTCATCCTGAACCCTCCTCTCCCCTTTTCCTCTACTTCTCCACCAGGCTCAAGTCATTTTAGCTACAATATCAATATCTGTTAACACTGCAAGCCTTAGTGTTCAGTTCTGATTTTTGCTCAGACCTGATTTTTTTGTATAGCTGTTCACATTTTTGTTTTAAATTTGGCCATATCAGATTTCCAGTGTGACCAGATCATGGTTCTGACCTGACCCGCATGCATAAAAAGACAATAGAGAATGTGAAGCTATGTCACGCCACGTTGCATGCTGGGGCGCCACCGCCATTCTGGGAGGATCAACCTCTGCTACAAATGCTGAAATTAATATGGAGACCTGCTTATCTTGATTTGTTTTGGCCTTGAAGTTAAATATTCACGTTCTTCATTGTATCGTTTGCAGGGAAGAGAAGCTATTTTATCACTTCTTGTGATCATTTTATTTTTTAACTCAAGTTTTGCAGAATTTCATTCACAAAGTTGATCTGATTACCGTGAAAACAATGTCGCCCGCTGCTGCTTCAGCCATCAAATGGTAGAACATCCAAATAAAAGTGTGTGTTCAACAAGCTGACAGAAGTCGATTGATATCTTTGTTGGAAGCGTTTCGATGACGAAGTATAATTTATTGTCATTGTAAATATTCATTTGTCCATGGCCACGGAGGAGAATCAGAGATTGTGGGCACATTCACCGGACAGACACGAACACACTGTATTTTTTGTATTTATTTAAACAAATGACAAGCAAAAGAAAATCCCTGGAAGATTGTGAACAGTTTTGTAGCATTTTAAAATGCTGGTTTAATGTACTAAGACAGTGATGCTAAAAGACATGCAGATGAGGCAAGAATATTAATGCGACACATTGAATTACACGTGAAACATTTTCCTCCCTTTAGAAAACTATACAAAGGAAAACGCTTAACATTGCTTATATATTAAAACACACAGTTAAATTTAAAGTTCATATTTTGGGCTCATCTGTTTTTCCACACATAGTATTAGTAAGGTGTGTACACAATGTACTCTTTTAATATCACTGTCTCTGTGCTTTAAGCCTTGTCTTTATATGAGTATGTGCCAGGGCTGGCGCTAGCTATAGGCAGAGCAGGCGTTTGCCTAGGGCCTCAGGCTTTGAGGAGGGGCCTCCATAACCGCAGCATCCCCAATACGCTAGTCCACCAGTCAAGACGGGCAGCAAATTCTAGCCTCATTTTTCATTGGATACAGTTGAATTGTCACTCATCTGCAATTAAACCAATTAATGTTGCAGTTTCAAAGCGGGTCCCGCCTTCTGAATGTCTACGTAACAAACGCATCCATCAGGTGCTGTGAACTGTGCGATGCAAACGGCTAAAGGCTGATTTATACTTCTGCGTCGAAACTTCACCGTAGGTTGTGTGTAGTACGCGCAGGCTACAGCGTAGCCTGATGTGCACCTCTCCAAAAATGTCGCAATGTGTCATTTCTACATGGGCCGCAAGTGCAGTGATTGGTCTGCTATAGTACCCTTCCTTCGTATGTATTTAGAGAGCCGCGTCTTGCAGCCCTTGAACACAAAATTAAGTTTTGCCTCTTCTTGCTCTTGAACCGGCAAATACATACAAAATTATGTGATAATACCTGTCTTAGCGAGTATCCTCGAAAAAAAATTTATCGGTAATGTCCTCAGGGAAAATAAACAGTTGAGAAAGAAATCGGATGTGCATTATGGGCATGCATTCTATTTAAAGGGGTCATATGATGTGATTTCAATTTTTTCTTTCTCTTTGGAGTGTTACAAGCTCTTGGTGCATAAAGAAGATCTGTAAAGTTGCAAAGACTAAAGTCTCAAATCCAAAGAGATATTCTTTATAAAAGTTAAGAGTCAGCCACGCCTACCTAAAACGTGTGTGACACTGTGTTTCGTTGTGAAAGTGAAAAACTACTTTGTTTGGTCTTCCAAAAGAGGACACAACTAGAAATCAGTGGTTAAGTTGTATTTACAACACTGTTCCAGAACACTTCAACCCAAATATTCAGATGTGTGCAGCGCATTTTATGGAGGACTGTTTCCTGATCCTGGAAGAGTAGACTACAATGCTGGCTGTTCTGACTCACAGACTGTAAGTATGTTTACATATTTAAAAGATTTGCCACTGATGATTCAAACACGAGTTTTGAGCAGTGTAGAGTAACGCTTGTTGTTTGTCGTTTCTCTGATCTCAAATGCAGATATGGTTTTATGTTTACGCGGCACGATGCAACACAACGTGTAAAAAGACAGTATAAGTCATTATAATCAGTAATTATGGCCCCACTGAATGCAACAAATGCCTAGTTTATAATGGGTTTTAATGTTTTGTCTCATCGCACCGGGCATCACAGTATGGTAAGGGCCTTAACATTTCCGTCAAACGATTGAGGCATTCAGCCAATCACAACACACTGATTAGCTGGCCAATCAGAGCACACCTCTCTTTTCAGGACGACGAGCTTTGTAAAAATGGATGCGTTTCAGAAAGGCGGGGCATGGAGGAGAAAAGGAACCCAGACAACAATTAATGTACAGTATGTGGAAAATAATGTTTTTTTTGAACCTTAAACTGCATAAACACGATTTCATTACACCAAAATACACAAAATAATGTTATTGTTAGCAACATCATATGACCCCTGTAATAAAGTCTGTATGGTGCCTTGGTGGCTTGTATAGAGTAGCCAGTACAAACATCACAGGGGATTTATCATTAACACTTGTTTCTCTGGATAATGTTATATGAAGCCTGTTATGAAGATGTTCCTGTGTCCGGGGTTCCCTTTGTTGTCGTCCTTGCAGAACAGGGGGTTTCCCGCTTTTCTGATTGGCTGGAAGTTCAGTCTTGGGGAAGCCAGTGGTTGGGCGTTGGCTGACGACGCGGAGCTGTGGTCTGAAGTTGAAGTTTAGACAGCACTCTTTCGGAGACAAGGCGTTGGGCAAAACTTAACTCGGAACACACAAAACTCTCAACGGAAAATAAAATAAACTAAAGTAAAGAAATAGAAGTAAAGTTTGACGAGACTAGGTGGCGTTTCTCCTCATGGTTTTGGAGGAGCTGGTGTGTAAGCCAGAGCACGCTCAAAAAGCGCTAAGAAGCGATGACTGAAAAGCACAACTAAAAGCGAAAAGCCGCATGGCTAAAAAGCATATAAATAAAAAGCCGCATGGCTAAAAAGCATATAACTAAAAAGCCGCATGGCTAAAAAGCATATAACTAAAAAGCATGACTAAAAGCGAAAAGCTAAAAGCTAGACACAAAAAGCTAAGTTTGATGGTGTCCTGAGTATTTAAACCAGGCTGTTTAACACACCCCAAATGGTGTCTCGACCAATTGTAGCTCGGGATATTGCACTGTTTCTCATCCCAATTCATAAATCAACAGTTATCTCATCATTCACATGGTCCAAGTTTTCCCGCTCTTGCAGAGTATAATTTTGGACATGATTTCTATAACAAGAATATGATGCATTTGACAAAGAATTGATTGGAAGAAACGTTATAAGCATGAAGATTCAAACACACATACTAAACATGAATAGGAACCCTTAAGCTATTCAATAGTTATCAAAAAGACATACACAATACGTGATTAAAACATGATAGTTAAACGTGTGGGTTACATACATAATATGGAGTTATGCATAGAAATGATTAGTTGCTCACAAGTCCTTTTAGTGTCATTTAGGTTCATGGAAAGGCAGTTTCTGTGCCATTCTGTGAATGTATGAAGACCAGAGATTAAGAGGTCTGTAAGGAATCTCTGAAAGTCTGTTATTTGTCTCCAAGGTGGGGGGGAAGCCAATCCAAAGAGCTTGTGATTGCTATCACTGGTTACCATGTGATGGTCACGCCGTGCATCTCTTTTGACCATTAATCTTAATTACTTGCCCCCAAAATTGACAATCTCCTTGGAATTGTCAATAAGTGTTCGTTTGTTTAAATGCTGTGAGCTACTCAAAGCTGCTAGTTGATTCAGGCTTGGAGCCAGGATCTGATTTACGACATCCTGTGTATTGGGCCTCTGTGGAATTTGTCTCCTCATGTTTCAACCATGTTTTGACCAAATCTTAGATTGTCTGATTCGGTCTGATACCCTACACCACGGTAAGCAGGGAGGGGACCAGAGCATATTACAGTGTCTGACATCGTACTTGCAAGTTCACACACATCTTTAATGTTATTTTTAGTGATCTCCGACTGGCGAAGTCGAACATTAAGCATGAATAAACATCTTACTGAATTTACGTTTAGCATTAGCCAGCACTTTTAAAAAGATGTCAGGCGCTCTGGCTCCCGGTAAAAATTGGACTATGGTGGCTGGTGTCTCTATCTTCACCTTCCGTACAATAGAATCGCCAATAACCAAGTCTTTTCAAACAGGTTTCTCAGTGGGTGCATCACTGAATGGGGAGAACCTGTTTAATGTTTTGATCGGAAACGGCAGAGCGGTGTTTTGACCCGCGACTATGCTGCCTCACAGTCACCCAGTCGCCCTGCTGCAGAGGCTCTGTAATCGGAACCGAACAATGTACAGGACTCCCTGAGCTAGTCGCATCCAAAGCCGTATCTACAGCCCTCACATTCTTACTATACTCTATTAAAATTTGGATGTGTGTCTCTAATTCTGAAACCTTCTCTATCAGCCTAACTATTTTCTCTGCATTTATCAGATGTGAATCCCTCACAGCTGACAAAGAAGGTTACACTATACATGTGGCAGGCAGTGCAAGTGACAATAACAGGAGAAGAAGCCAATACTCACCGTGATTGATGAATGATTCTGACTTACCACTGTTGTTTGACAAACTCGTGAAAAACAGTGCAAGAGAGAAAAGAAATGGGGCAAGAGAAAAAAGAAAACGGTAATATCCACAAATATAAATGTGAATGACAAGCACTGGCTAACAAATGTAACAGCTGTACGCGCCGCTGCACTTGCGATTTAAAATTTAAGTGAATCAATCAAATTAGTCAGATTAGTTTGAACAGATAAATATTATCTTATGGTGGAGGAATTAAGTTTATTTTTATCACTTAAACAAAAACGAGAGTGATAGTAAATGCACGGAGCTACAACACAAACACTCAGCAGCACAGTAGACAGGAAACGGAAAGACTATAAAGAAGAATCTTATTATTTTATATTATTATATATATAAGAAGTCATATATATTTAATTTATACAGTGAAGACTGTGCAATGATATTTTACATTTGATTATTCGGTTTTTGTACCTCGACAAGTACAAATCTGAAAAAAAAAACATTGTTTAATTTGTATCTTTGTTCTATATATTCAATTGTGCTATTTTATATTAATCAAATCAGGTGGGCTGTTGTTAGATAAAACAAGTTAACCAAATAAGCCAGGCTTATTTCAGTCTGACTTATTTTCACTTGATTTGGATTCATAAAGCAAAATTACCATAACTCAAGCTCAGTCACTCTGGCAACTTAAGCTAGGAAACTAACCTGGTCCGGAGCAGGCTAACTGAGCTCCTCTAACACTGACCAATAGGAATGCATTGATATTACGGCACTGACTCTCTCACATACAATTATTTGACGTTATCAGTCCAAAAATAAAAGAATACAGAAAATGCAACTTAAATAATCAAATAAATAAAAATATAGGCTACAACCGACTGTATTTAATGTATTGTGCCCAACATTTAATGACTTTGTTTTAAGATATTTGAAAACATTTTAACATGCTGCTACATGCGCATTCAGTTGATCAGCAGTTTCTAGCCATGTAGCCTTTCTCTCTGGTTTTATTACAGATGTACCTTTTATAGTTTGCAGAACATTAGAACATTACAATATAAAATTGCTCTTTAAAGCATTAAAAACACTAAATTAAAAGTTAAAATCACTAAATTAAAAATTAAAAGAAATAAAAGAAATCAGACTATATTTTATATGATAAGAGGAATACACATTAACTCATTTGAGCTAGTAATTAGGGCTGTATTAGCTAGCTTACATTTGATTTACAGTTACTGCTATCATAAAAATACACTTATATGTAGGATTAAAATTCTACATGTGTCACATTTAATGTCCAACAACAAATATTTTAGCAGAATGCATATTTTATTCAGAATTATTGTGCTATTATTCTATTGTGTTCCATCTGTGTAGCGCTTATGTATGCAGCAGCGCTCGTTCACTCCTGACCGCAAAATGGATATATTTGCATGACTTTCTAACATTTACAGATGAAAAATATACCTGTGACGTGTCAGTTATGCACTGAGGAAAACACAACATCTCAAATGCATTAAACAGCACAAATATTCACTGTTTGCCATGGTGGATCGATTTGATCTATGATCGACATTAAGGGCTGCTTAAGAATAAGCATGCACATCAAATTATCCTGACTCATTGAACCTGGATCGAATTAGTGAGATTGCGTGAATTTAAATTGTCGTTTATGAAAACGCTTTAGTTCCGATTGATTTGTTAGGTTATTTTTAAGTCAGGTTTTGGACCTTAATCCCCACTTTTCTTAGCGTCTTTTATGAAACAGCCCCCAGGGCCCATGGGTACAACCTGCAACGGGTGTCACACCCCTTTGGACTTTTGTTGTGTTTTTATTCATCATGTGTTCTGTGACCCAGTTTTCCCTCATGTTTGATTGTGTTATTTAGTTCAGGTGTGTCTGGTTAATTAGCCTCATTTGCTCCACTATTTTAGTTGTGTTCTGTTCTGTTTGTCATCCGGTCTACTTAGTCCCTACATGTGCTCCTGGCTGTTCTGTCCTGGATTTACCCTTGTGTGGATTTATTAAAGACTATTTGCATTAATCTTCATCTTCTTTGTGCGTTTATCTCACCGTAGCGCCCCACAAACCCCAGCTACGGCATGACTTTGTATGCGGATCGGCTGTTAGCATCACACTGGTTCCCTCGACAAAAAGCCAATAGGATTTTTCCATAGGCTTTTGGATTATGGCAAAAAAAACAAAAAAGCTCTGTCTTCAACCACAGTTAAAGAAACTTACACTTTTTTGTCCATCAAGATAATCTTCACAAAATAATATAACTTTTATGAATTTTGAAGCCTAAATAAAAGTGCCAGAACTTAAAAGCTAAATTTACACTGCGTTCCATTCGGAAGGGCTCATCCATATGTCCTAATCCCTTCAAAGGGTTTAACCTCCAGAGTGAGAGCTTTGAACGGTTGAAGGGTGTAGGGCAGTGGTTCCCAACCCTGGTCCTGGAGCACCCCAACACTGCACATTTGTATGTCTCCCTTATCTAACACACCTGATTCTATTCATCAGCTTGTTAGTAGAGACTGCAAGACATGAATTGGTTATGTCTGGTAAGGGAGACCTACAAAATGTGCAGGGCTAGGGGTCCTCCAGGACAGGTTTGAGAACCCCTGGTGTAGGGGGCCAAACAACTGTTTCTTGAAGTGCCCTTCTGTGTCATCATCCTGTGCTCACATGGAGGCGCCATCATCATGCAAATAATCTGTGCAAAGGATCATGGGGGCCCGAAGTGTCCATCAGTTGTACCCTCTGAAATCCTTCATTCCGAAGGGCCCTTTGAAGTGGCCAGTTTTGAGCACTCCGGTTTGGAACGACCCTTCAATATGGCGGCCATGATTGTTTTCAATTCAGTTCAATTCAAGTTTATTTGTATAGTGCTTTTCACAATACAAATTGTTGCAAAGCAACTTTACAGAAAATTTAGTTTTTGTTTTCACTCCGAAGTGCCTTTCGGAGGGCGATATATCCCGTTTGGAACACACCGTATGGCAATAAACGAACTATAGCACCATAGTCGCTCGCCTTCAACGTCACCACTACCACCATGCTTCTGACTTTTTCAAATTTATTTTTATCATGTTCAGTGAAAAGGATTTACTCTGTATATGAATTTTAATACACGTTACATTAACCTTTTCATGTTGTAGGGGAATTTAAAATTAAAACCCAAGGACCAGGTGTGTTGAATGAAGACCAGGAGTCAGAGATGCAATCAATTGAAGAAAAATTTACTGAAGAAAATAGTTTGCAGTTTCATCCGCAGAAGTCGGCTTCAATACTCGAGATGGAGTTTGTAGGCCGCTCTGCTTACATGCTTGAAACACCAGTAATTATACTCTAACAGAGGTCACTAATTACGTCAATACATAGGTAAGCAAGATTCTGGTTGGTCGAAACATAGATGCACTATAGAAAATCTCTACACATGGACGTAAAACTTGAAGCATATCTTCTAGTGATTATTTTGGTGACAAGTGATCAGAGGTCAGATGCAATAGGTCTCTCCAGAGACGTATATCGGATACCCTGGACATCAGGGTGACGGCAAATGATGGCTTCCTCCTAGAGCTGTCTCCGCATCTAGCTGCAAAGACAAACACTCGCACACATACGCAGAGAACACTTGTCTGTACTTCAAGGTTGCCGGGCTCTGCCCTGAATCTTATCAAATATGGTTCACTACACGCACACAATGAGAGCAGCTTCTTAGAGAGTAAAAAGGCAGACTAAAGCCATATTCAACTTATTTTCTAACATGGATAAATGTAACTTTGATTAATAATTATTCAAGAAGAAACAAATACATATATAATGAAGGGCGCGATGTCTTCAGGATTCCACTCCTTCAATATTAACTGGAATAAATACAAAACTAGAGCCAAACTAAAACTGAAATGAGACATTAGTAATAAATAGTATAGTGAATAAATGAAATAATCTTAACTAAAGGACACCTATTTCGAAATAGGGTGCATTAAAAGTCAATAAATCCTTGATTAATATGAGTATTTTAATAAAAAATGTGTCTCCACGTACTATTTAATAAACTTTTAGCGCGTTTAATCTATTAAATAACAGCAGAGATGAGCATTTTTTTTAATATGATAAGATTGAACTTATTTTAGTGAATAAAGTACCACATTTCAGCTATCATTTTGTTAGGGTGGGTACACAAAATTATATTTTATCCTTGCTTCTAGAAAATCCTCAATCTATATGCTTCCTTACAGCTTCATGTGGCCGTAAACATTTTAACATGACTTTAAGCACTATGCATCATTAAAATTTCACTTAAAAAAAAAATAAATAAATATTTATTGTATTTATATATTGTTGTATATATATATATATAATATTATATCCTCTGTTTTGGCTTATATTTATCAAAATTTAGATCGTAAAAATGGGCTTAATTTAAAAACATCTCAATTAAACCTCCAGGTTTTACTTGGGTCAAAAAAAAATTACAAACTATGAATTATGATGACTAAATCGATCTGCCTTCATTAGGTTGGAGTAGTAAAAATATCTTTTAAGGGTCAGAGCAGGTGAAAATGTCAGCTGCACTGTGTAATACTGGATTACGTTTTGTTTTGTTTTGTTTTTTATAAATCTGCACATGATAAATCCCATTATCACTTACACATTGTTGTCTCTGAGAGTCCATGTGTCCAGGACAAGCATCTATCTGTGGGACACAGCTGGTGTCTGGATCATCTGACCACTGTGAGCTGAGAGAGAGGTGACTGATACACACGGAGAACTGCACGACTGCAAGTTAATACACACTTAAACTGAGAGATCAGTCTGACCCAGAGCTGACCACAGTGATGTTAAACAAGTCAGAGCACATACCTGAACACTGAGCAGACCTGTTAACTCAAACTCGATTATTCTTTTGTTTTATTCTACCACAGGCAAGTGTAAGGGCGAAAACATTTTGAATGATGATAAAGGAACCATGTCTGGGACCTCAGATGATGTTCTCTAGCCCCACTAGTGGGAGTACGATTGTTGTTGTGTGTTTCTAGGCGGAGTTCAAACTAGATCACTAAATACTGAAAGTGAAAGTGAAAATACTGAAAATAAAAGACGCCATAAGCCTGGGCATTTAAACGGCTGCATATTTTGTGGTAAGTTCAGATCTTATTCCTTATATAACCATGTAGTTATAATAATGATTGATAATGATACATAATGATCTTTAAGCTTAACACCTATGAATAATAAAACGGCAGAAGCATTGGCAATGGAAGTTGTTAAGTAGATTATTTATTATGTGTAGATATTTTTGCGTCACCAACATTTTAAGTTTGGCTTAGTTGAGAGTTTGCTATTTCTCTACCAGGACACACTTCGGAGTGGCGCTGTATTAGTAATCAGAAACAATATTAATGCACTGCATTGACGATCGTTGATTCTGTTGTACAAAAGCTCTAAAATGAGACGTGGTTGTCCTTACGCACCCTTACAAAATGCTTTTTAACTGTAATAGCTCCTTGCATTTGTAAGGTAATTGCACTCTTTTTTTAAATAAAACAAAGTAATCGAATAGTGAAGGAACTTTTAGTTCGAATTCTAGAAGAGAATAATCATTGTGAACTATTTGCAAAAAATGTAAATAAAAAAATTACCTTTATAAATGTATGTTACATGCAAACAAGAATGAAAAGCTTTTCTTGTCTCGTCAGTTAGGAATTACTAAATGATAGGCCTGCCATATTTTCAATTCAAAACTAACATATTTGAGCAAAAAAGTCAATTACAACTGTTTACAATTACATTACAAACATTACTATTGCAAAACAGTTGTCAAATATTAAATGTTTTTGCTACCTTTATTACCTCACTCTCTTTCCAATTAAAGGTTTAGTTCACCCAAAAATGAAAATGCTGTCATTAATTACTCACCCTCGTGTCATTCCAAACCAAGACCTTCGTTCATCTTCGGAACACAAATTAAGATATTTCTGATGAATTCCGAGAGCTCTCTGACCCTCCATAGACAGCAAGGATCCTAACACGATCATCATTAAAATCATCCATGTGACATCAATAGTTCAACCATAATTTTACAAAGAGCTACGAGAATACTTTTTGTGAGCGAGGAAAAAAACATAAGTTTATTCAACAATTTGTCTCCTCTGTGTCACCCTATAGCGCCATTTTGGAAAGTATTACATGCATAAACCTTTATCAGTGCAGCATGGTTTTGGTGTAAAAACCATGCTGCATAATTACTGGTGTTCGGATGATATCGATTCTCATACCTAGCTATACGATAGTTGCCGATACTTCGAAAAATTCTATGATACGATTCGATACAGGAAAATATCGATCAATTTATCTATATTATTATATATTTAAACAACCATCTTACATTAAACTTTTACATCCTGTTCCTCAATTGGGACATTCACAACAAAAAAAAAATAGGCCTACACTTTTTTTTTTTAAATAATAAAGAAAAATAAATATTTGAAAAAAAATTAAGTCGCCCACAAGGGGGCCCGTTCTTTGTACATTGCTAACTCAGTTAGCTGGATTTGATTGTTGACGCATTTGGTCTTGATCTTAGATTAATTGGTTCTCGAAGCTCAATACTCTAAAATAATAATAATTAAAAAATTAATTTGAATATAATATTAATAATGTTGTGTACTATATAATACTATAGACATAGCCAGTTTTACTCATTGAAAGATTTATTTGTGATAAAATAATTACATTATAATTGTATTAGAGTCTTACACACATGCTGTACAGTTAATCTGAGTCGTGCATTAATTTGAGTGGTGACAGAGATTATGGGAGTGGCTTGATGGAGCGCAAGAGATGCAGATAACTTGATCTTGACATTTAAGAAACTTTAATTAATGCCGTCACATAACAAAGCTGCTCTTTTTTTGCTAATTTTGCTAATTACAACACTAAAATAAAAATGTAATGCCTGTACAAATCCTAGAAATCGTGACTATAAATAACTGGGAATCATGTAAAAAAAAATAATAAAAACAGTGCACATTTCATTTATCTATTATAACATTTATGTAGTTATGTTCACTTGGCTGTTTCCTTATAAAGGTCCAGAAATTTGTCAAGTTTTTGGTCAGCTGTCTTTTTTAATGAAATTATGTCATTAGGTTGCTGTCTTGCCGCCAGCCAATCACTGCATTGCTGATCGTGGTTTTGAGTATCGATACATCTGCCTTCACGGGGAACACGAGAACATGCAGTAATCTTAGACAACTTAATCCAGATATTTTAATCAGATATGCAAATTTGTTTGAAGAACCAAATTAGCCAGAGATCAGTTATCACGATTACTAGATCTGGAATCTTTCAAACCATCTCAGATGTATTAAGCGAGGTACGAAGAACAGACCCACGATCAGTAATCTTAAAATATGACAACAGTCAAGACGGTCTTTCAGGTTTCTGTGCTAAAATATGCAATGTTTAAAATAATGTAAATCCTCATTAGGAAACAACACAAATGAGGTACTCCATTTGTAGGAAAAAATACATTCATGTAGAAAAAAAAATAAAGCCGTTAAAACTTTGATACTTTTTTTTGACTGCTACTATGTGCTCAGTGCTAAGAATCTTTTCTACAGATAACCAAATTATAAGCAATAGCAGAAAATAAATGCAATATAACAAAGACACAAATTAAATAAACAGTGCTTTTCAGGTAGATCTAAAAAAATATTCAGGTACAGAAATTGAATAATCAAATGTAAAAATAAAACACTGCGTAGTCTTCACTGTAATTAAAATAGATCACTCTTATAAGTCACTTTCAATTTCACGTTATTTGTCAGCTCTTCCGAGATACAAATTGTTGCAAAGCAACTTTACAGCAAATTAAGTTTTCTACAATATTTAGTGGTAGCTTATTAGGGGTGACTGTCAGTTAATGTACATATGGCAAAATGTACGGAAAAATCGATTAAAGACGTAATCAAACAGACGATTAACAGCAGTTATTATATGATGCAATCAGACTTATAGCAAAATGTGGTAGTTCTGTAAGGTGTTTCAGGGTTGGCATCATCTGAGGACCTCTGAGGGCTTGCATCATCTCTTCACAGGTGTTCTGGATCCAGACTGAAGAAAGCTTGTGTAAACCTAGTTGGGGGGGGGCGGGACACTGAGTTGGGGTTGGAGAGATTAGATAATAAACATCGTATATTAGACTATTACTAGTATTAGTATATTACGTGATTCAACGCATTATATTGTGGGGGGTTTTTAGTCACAGATCGAAACTATTTTTTCGGATAAGCAAAGAATTTTTTTAAAGCACCAGGAATGACAATGCCATGAAGGGTTTTGTGAAGGTAAATTTTATTGAGTATCAGGTATGTATATGCAAACTCTGTATGTCGCACTGTCTGAGCTCTCTTTCTTTTCTTCTTCTTGTGGTTTAAATTTGCTTGTATGTGTAAATTGGCAAATTAATCTACGAATGACGTGCGTGCTGAACGGTAGGGTTTCATCCGTACGTATTACGGATCAACTGCAATCCGTTTAACTCCTAATATGTGACAAATTAGAGCAATCTTTCATTTACTTATTTAAAATGAAATTGTCAAATTTCTACTCCATACCAATCGCATACAAAGAAAATACAGAATAATTAAAACAATCATTAACATAAATAAATAACAGCGTGTCATATCTATACACATTTTTCCCAAAACGTTCTTGCGACCCGGTAGCAATTCTTCCACAGCCCGGTAGTGGGTCGTGACCCAGTGTGGGGAGCTTGATTATTAGTTTCGACGTCAGCATAAGATCCAAGTAAAACTAGCAGTGAGGCTGCAGCTTGGTCTGAAATGTTTCATAGAGATCTTTTTTTGCAGGAAGGAGCACAATTGAACAGACAACTTTTTCTAAAATTTTTGCATAAAAGGAAGATTGAGATGGGTCTGTAATTTGCCAGTATACTAGGATCTAGTTGTGGTTTCTTAAAAAGAGGCTTAATAAAAGCCAGCTTGAATGGTTTTGGGACATGACCTAAACACAACGACGAGTTAATAATATTGAGAAACAGTTCTTCTGCTACAGGTAGCAACTCTTTCAATAATTTAGTGGGTACAGGATCTAATGGCATGTGTTGGTTTAGATGACAGGTGATTAAGTTATTAGAGCTTCCGTCCGATTTAGGGCTTTTTGGTTTTTTTTTTGTAAAGCTCTGCAGTTTTTCTTTGGGTGCGATGAATGAAGCTGAAGTACTAGACGTTGTAGAATCTAAGTTTGTCATTGTATTTCTGATGTTATCTATTTTATCAGTGAAGAAATTCATAAAGTCATTACTATTAAACTGTGAGGGAATATTTACAGTATCTCACAGAAGTGAGTACACCCCTCACAGTTTTGTAAATATTTTATTATATCTTTTCATGTGACAACATTGAAGAAATTACACTTTGCTACAATGAAAAGTAGTGAGTGTAAAAAACCCCAAAAACAAAAAGGGCTGTTGTATAAACAGTGGTGTAAAAGGATGTCCCCTCAAAGTAACTCAACACACAGCCATTAATGTCTTAACCGCTGGCCACAAAAGTGAGTGCACCCCTAAGTGAAAATGTCCAAATTGGGCCCAAAGTGTCAATATTTTGTGTGGCCACCATTATTTTCCAGCACTGCCTTAACCCTCTTGGGCATGGAGTTCACCAGAGCTTCACAGGTTGCCACTGGAGTCCTCTTCCACACCTCCATGACAACATCACAGAGCTGGTAGATGTTAGAGACCTTGCACTCCTCCACCTTACGTTTGAGGATGCCCCACAGATTGCTCAATAGGGCTTAGGTCTTGAGACATGCTTGGCCAATCCATCACCTTTATCCTCAGTTTCTTTAGCAAGGCAGTGGTCGTCTTGGTGGTGTGTTTGGGGTCGTTATGTTGGAATACTGCCTTGCGGCCCAGTCTACGAAGGGAAGGGATCATGCTCTGCTTCAGTATGTCACAGTAAATGTTGGCATTCATGGTTCCCTCAATGAACTGTAGCTCCCCAGTGCCGGCAGCACTCATTCAGCCCAAGACCATGACACTCCCACCACCATGCTTGACTGTAGGCAAGACACACTTGTCTATGTACTCCTCACCTGGTTGCCGCCACACAAGCTTGACACCATCTGAACCAAATAAGTTTATCTTGGTCTCAGCAGACCACAGGACATGGTTCCAATAATCCATATCCTTAGTCTGCTTGTCTTCAGCAAAATATTTGTGTGCTTTTTTTGTGCATCATCTTTAGAAGAGGCTTACTTCTGGGATGACAGCCATGCAGACCAATTTGATGCAGTGTGCGGCGTATGGTCTGAGCTCTGACAGGCTGACCCCCTACCTCTTCAACCTCTGCAGCAATGCTGGTAGCACTCATACGTCTTTTTCCCAAACACAACCTCTGGATATGACGATGAGCATGTGCACTCAACTTTTTTGGTCGACCATGGCGAGGCCTGTCTTGAGTGGCCACCGTGAAAGCAGCTCAGTTTCAGGTCCTTTTCAGAGTTATTTGAGGGGACAGCAAATGTACACGTTATACAAGCTGTTACTCTCACTACTGACCTTGTAGCAAAGTGTCATTTTTTCAGTGTTGTCACATGAAAAGATATTATAAAATATTTACAAAAATGTGAGGGTTGTACTCACTTCTGTGAGATACTGTAGATCGGGTGGCATCTGGTTATTTGTTAATCTAGCCACTGTGCTAAAAAACCTGGGATTGTTTTGGTTATTTTCTATGAATCTGTGGATATGCTCCGCCCTGGCAGCTTTTAGAGCCTGTCTATAGATGGACCCAGACTGTTTTTCCATGCGATTCTAAAAACTTCCAAGTTAGTTTTTCTCCATTTTGCGCTCAAGACTACGAGTTTTTTTTTTTTGAGAGAATGGGTATTACTGTTGTACCAAGGCGCAGTATGTTTTTTTCTCTAACCTTTTTCAATTTGATGGGTTTAACAGCTTCTAATGTATTAGAGAAGAGAGTGCCTATGTTGCTAGTCATTTTGTCTAGTTCATATGTATTTATGGGTACACAGAGCAGTTGAGATAAATCAGGCAGGTTATTTGTGAATCTGTCTTTGGTGGCTGGAACAAATAGTTCTGCCCGGACGATAACGCGGAGCCATATAATTAATATCAGTAATACACAGCATGCACAATACAAGGAAATGGTCAGCAACATCATCACTTTGAGGTACGATATCTATATCAGTTAGATCAATTCCATACGATATAATTAAATCTAGCGTAAGGATGAAAACAAAAAAAAAAAAAATGATGAGTGGGCCCGGTGACATTTTGCTTGACTCCAAAAGAGTTTATTAGGTCAGTAAACGCAAGTCCTAATGCATCATTTGTACGGATGGGTATATTTGACATTTTATCAATACCGATACCGATACTGCTTATCGATACTGTTATCGATTCTATTTGGTGCAAAAAAAGTGAAAAGTTGTTGAAAATGTCAAGTTATTTTATTACTGCTGAACTTTAGCAACTGTATTAAAGTTCTTCAGTCAAGAGCAGCGAGTTATTTTTCTCTTTGTTTTATTTTATTAACATTAAAGGAATAGTTCACCCAAAAATGAAAATTGTGTCATAATTTATTCTCTCTAAAGTTGTTTTAAACCTGAATACGTTTATTTCTTCTGTTGAACATAAAAAGTTATTTTGAAGAATGTGGGAAACTATACAGTTGCTTGTTCCCAGTGACTTTCTATTATTTTTTTTCCTACTATTAAAGTCAGTGGGGACCAGCAACTGTTTGGTTACCCACATGCTTCAAAATATCTTCTTTTGTGTTCAGCAAAATAATAAAAAAAAATTAATACATGTTTGGAACAACATGACTGAGTAAATAATGACAGAATAAAAATTTTTGGATGAACTATCCCTTTAATGACAAGCGACAGCAGTTTAGTATTGCTGCTTTAAGAGCTGCCCGCATCTGTTTTTCTCTCAACTGTCTACTTTCAGTTCAAATCACCTCACGGACAATTTGCGGGCTATATATATATAAATGTAAAATAATTACAGTCTTGCTTGCGAGAACTCCGGACTGACGCACGTGGGTTCTCGCGTTATTTCCTCATCACTTCTCGCATGTGTTTTGTTGTGAAACATAGTCTGCGGACCAGACAGAGCTGTCGGTGATTCTTCCTATTGTGAAGTCATGCAGTGTGAAACCCCCTGTCGCCGATCCATCGTGCAGTGTGAACACAGCAACAACTGAATGCTACCCCAGATACAACGGCGATCCGACTAGTTTGAAAATCATGCAGTGTAAACTCGGCATAAGTAATCAGGTGCTGTTTGACCGGCTCGAACGGACGCTTCGGGTGTACGCGCTCTGAATAAGCACATGTTAGAACAGCACGCAAATGAAATGTTTAACCGGCAAGGAAAATATGTACTTTTGTGATGCGAAGAGTGCAGTGTCTCGCGAGTGTAACTCTACTGAATCAACATTTGATGTGAATGTGTCTCGTGAGTTTCAGTTGGAGCTGGAGCTGCGAGACATAATACAGCGCATTGCTTGAGGTAGATGTTGTATTTTGTTAGTAAATGTTTCATTATATTACTAGTGTTGCCTCCTTTGTTCACTATTACACTACTGCATATATTGCATCTGACACTGATGTCGCTTAGTTTTGTAACGTAAGCCCACACTTTTGAACGTTTCACTCTTACCGCGATGACTGATCGCACACAAACACACACCGCACATGCGCATATATCACACGCACGTCGAGCAAACCTCAGCCACATCATTCAGTGAAGTAAAATGACAAGAAGCAGCTTCTAATTCATCGTTAACATTGAAGATTACGGAGATAAAACAACGCAAGTATTGATAAAAGTATCGTTTGTCCTGAAGCTTATCGGTATTCCGGTATCGACCCAATTACGTACCTGTCCAAAAAAATACCGGTTCTCGGTACCCATCCCTAAATTTGTATTATCAATGTGAATGTTAAAATATCCGACAATTAATGCTTTATCAACATTTATCAATATGTCTGAGAGGAAAGCTGAAAATTATTTTATGAAATCTCTATACGGCCCTGGAGGGGGTCTTCTACGGGGGGGGTTGGGGGGTCTTAACACATTAGCCAGTATAGATAGGAGAAGATCTCTTTTGCATATTTGCGCAGTGTAGTGTTTTGTTAAGTTGTACAGTGTAACATTAAGCAGAAGTATTTTTCGAATGAGTTAAACCTGTATCCTATCTTCTGAGTAACATTGAGAATATCACTTGGTTTTTCTGAACACCTCCTCACGACAAGAGGTCTGTCTCATGTTTATAACAGTAGCTTGGTGGAGTAGACTCATGTAGACCAATATAATCATTTGGTTTTAACAAGGTTTCAGTCAAGCAGAGTTAGGAAAGTACATCAAAACGATTATCTGTGATAATTTAATTTACAATAACTGCTTTGGGTGAGAGTGATCCAATGTTTAGGAGCCCAAACTTTAAAAGTTGTTTTTGTTTATTCCTTATTTAGTCATTTTTTTGCGGTTTTTTCTGAATTTCTCACGATCAGACTTCTGTTTCGGCATGCATTAAATTCTATATTTTGACCCCTCCTCTACATTGAGTCGGGGAAACAGCATGGATGGGGAACGATTAGTCTTATAGATTGACCCCACCAGCGCACCATCAGTACTTTCTATCTCGACCACTTCCTAACCCCGTGGGATAGACTTAGTATTACAGGACCAAATATGCCATATACCGAAGGTAACCGTTATTGAGAATTTGAGAATTCTAGATTGTATATGATACCCAACCCCATCCCATCTCTCTCCCCCCCCCCTCCTTACTCGTCATAATTGCGGAGCGTAGCGTTCTCTGCGAGCCGAGGTTGTCCGACATGAGTTCGCTTCCCCGACTTCTGATGGGGCCCCGTGGCTTCGGCAGGCTCCCTATTCAGCGGAATAAACAGAAAAAAAAAAA
>JADLZN010007448.1:0-28804 GCA_018155175.1 Sinocyclocheilus anophthalmus
CACATATAATGCAATGAAATACAATGACGATTGAGAGGTGAACAAATGAAAGTGTAAATGAAAGTGTAATGTATATCATGTGTTACACTCATATTTTAACAGGGTTTTTCTAAAAATCTTCACTTCAGCAGCATTTATTTAACATACACCAAACCTTCCAGTTTAATTCCTATCTATATTCTAAAGGTAATTTTTTACAGAGGGATTTGTTCATCGATATTAACCTGACTTAGTTACAGGCGTTTGACCAGTAATTTTCATGATTGATAATAGGGATAAGATAACCAAATCCCCTCTAACAGCCTTTAAACTGTCACATAATGAAACAAGACTTCTGACGTTTTTGTCCGTGTTCTGGAAAATTATGGCCCAAATGTAGGGCATATTTAATTAGACACCACCCGTATTTGCATATTTTTTAAACTGAGCTTGTAATCCAATAATGCTTACTGAATACTGTGATTATCAACTGGGGAAATATGGTCATGTTGTTAACCCTGTTTTTACCTGTGCTGATTTAAATGATACATTTCTTTCGGGTGTAGAGTCGTGTAATAGGCTAACATGACTTCGATGGTGTTCGTCCTTTGATAAGTAGCCATTAAAAGCAAGCATCCTCATTCTCACTATAAAACAGGGTCAAAGTGTGAGACCAACTGCATTAGTGGTCGTCATAAAGACGTCTTTAATTGTTAGTGCAGTTTTAAGTAGAAGGCCGTCCTTGCTATTTCGTGGTTTCTTTTGATCCAAATGGGGCCAAAACGTGTTGGAATCAAAAAGTACTGTGGGCAATTTCATTAGTGATTGCAGTGTTAGATAGCAGCATTATAATGTTGCTAGGCTTGTATGAAATATTGGAATATATGGTTGCCATAGCAACATATTACATACATCCTGAAGTGAAATGGTGGGGAAAAGCGATTTCATTCATCATTATAGCTTCAGCATACAGAGGAAAAATGGGCGGCTAATATTTCAGAGCACTGATTTTGACTGTACGGGTCACCCTGAGTCTGGAAAACAACTGGGAAAATCTAAACTAGACCAAATCCACTTTGATTCAAGGATGGCTTGCACTGGTTTGTTGGTGTTTGTTAGGGAAAGCATCTCTGTTATTATTCCTCACACTTAGGGGTTTGTTCAAACCAGGTGATTTTCTATTGATGTTTTGCCTGGCAGATGATAAAACAGCCAAAAATAAATAAATAAATAAAAATCCACAAACCATACCTAAGGTCCATAATATTATAGAATCTTGGCTTTGACTTTGACCAGTACACATTCAACCAGAAGGCCATAGCAAATGCATAATAGTTAAATATTGAATATCCAAGCTAAAATGCCTGAACTGCATGTTTTCCTTTATTTGCGTTTCCAGTAAGCCTTCAATAAGAAAGCTAACAGCTTAGTCTTTGTTTTATGTCTTGTCTTGTCTTGTTTTGTTTTTAGTTTTCTCATGTTTTGTTTTGTGTTTCCTTTGGTTTGGTTTGGGTGTTATTGTCTTGTCTTGGTCTTGGTTCTTTCTTCCTCTTTGTTTTGTTTTGTGCTTTTTTAATTGTCTTGTATTGTTTGGTTTTGTCTTGTCTTGTCTTGATCTGTCTTCTCTTGTTTTGTTTTGTTTTGTCTTGTTTTTTTTTGTGTTTTTTAATTGTCTGGTTTGTCTTGTTTTGTTTGTCTTGTCTTATCCTGTCTTCTCTTTGTTTGTTTTATTTTGTCTTGTTTGTGTTGTTTTGTCAATTGTCTGTGTCTTTATATTGTTTGGTTTTGTCCTCTTTTCTTGTCTTGACTGGTCTTCCTCGTTTTGGTCTCGTTTGCCCGGTCATGATTGTGGTTTAACTCATTTTGGCAATATGTCTTGTTCTCTCTTGTTTTTTTTGTTTGTTTTTTTGGCTTATGTCGTTTTGTTTTTTAGTGTTTGTTTTGTCTTAACTTTTTCTGTCTTATCTTGTCTTGTTTTGTATTGTTTGGTTTTGTCTTGTCTTGTTCTGTCTTCGGATCAAAAAACACTCTAAAGTTCAGCTGACTGAATTTAATATGATTTGAATAATACATTTTCATTAATTGCAATTAACTTGCAATTATGTGTCTGAAAAACATTACATTCAGTATATTATTTTTGTGATAAGTGCTCTTATTAAAAGTGTGCTAAAGTCTACTTTTTCATGAGATAACAGCTTAGCATAGTGCTAACGGGTTGAGAAAAGCTATTTTCATTAGCTGGAGCAAATCACATTGTCTGATTGTTTTTCATTCATTTTTGTTGAGGAATGACGATATCGACAACTTTAGCTTGAGCACCAATAGTTTTATCTTCAGATAATGTAAAACTCCAGCTCTGTATTTCATTTCAAGCTACTCAACCAGATGCTTTCATTTCTCTTTTCTTTTAGTCAGTTTGAGAAGTAAAAGATTTGATTAGACTATAAACATCCGTGTCTGATTAGGATGTGAAATCCCCGGGTAGATTCTGTCTTGGCAGGTACAGTTCGGTTCTCATGCGTTGAGGTCATGAGTCTCACACACAATCTGGTCTGATGTAACTCCAAAGACTCCTCTTTCTTTGACAAATGGGATTTGGAAAGCTTGTTGGTAGAAAAATTGCTGTTTTGTTTTGGATGGAGAGAAGGTTTTCAAAAGAACAGCATTTCTTTTGAAAGAAATCTTTTGTAACATTATAAAATTCTTTACTGCCACGTTTGATCAATTTAATGCATCCTTCCGAAATTATTTCTTTAAAAAAAAAGAAAAGCTAACAGTTTGCCCTGAAAAATATTTCTCATTCTGTGATGTAAAAACATACATATCATAATAGCTTTACATTTAATAAAAAAAAAAACATTTAAAAAAATTAAAACACTATATACACATTTTCTGGCACACATAAAAGGTCACTTTTAATCAAATGGATGTTTTGGAACTGAATAAAAGTTGTAAATTTCTTACAACCATAACCACCTAACTTGAACTAATTAAGCAGTAAATGAAAGGCAAAGTTGCTGTATGTTATACCTGTAAGCTTTGGCTGCTTTTAGTGGAGTAGCTTCATAGCCCACAGGACAGAAGTAGTGATTCTGACAGTGGTAAATGTAGGCCATGGATTCGTCTTTAAGTCCTTGCGTCAGCTTCAGCAGTGCCCCCTCAGCTAGAATGAAGAAACATGCTGCTAAAATACTTTCTGACAATATATAAACTATACCTGAAAGAAAACTAAACAAATATTAAGGAAATATTTATAGACTGGATGTTACATTTAAAATACTGTAATCTGTTTAACAAACTACATAAAAAGTGTATCTGAAGAACAACATGCTGCTGTAGCCTCTGTTCTTATGAAAAATGATTGAAAATTCACACACCTGTCTCTCCCGCTGTCTTGTGCTTTCCATGAGGTTTGTACAGAATGTAAGAGCATCCCCGGACACGGAAATTATCGTTGATTTGTCTGAACCATCTGCGCAGTAGAAAAATAGATATGCCAGGCCAAAGCAAAAGTTTGGGGTCAGTAAAATTTTTTTTTTTAATATAACAAATTATTTTCTTCACAAGCATGCATTAATTGTAAAATGGCAAAATGATATTTTATAATGGCAGTTCTTTGAACTTTCTATTACATATTTTGAAAAAATGTATCACAGTTTTCCACAAAAATATTAACCGTTTTCAATATTGATAATAATACGAAACTGTGTTCTTAGACCCATCAGCATATTTCCAAAATGATTTTCTGAAGTAATCGTGTGCCACTGACAACTCTGGAGTAATAGCTGATGAAAATTCACTTTGCCATCACAGATAAACTACATTTATTTTTAGAACATAATTGATAGTTGTATTAGATTGTACTAATATTTCACAATATTACGTTGCCTGTATTTTGATCATATACAGGTGCATCTCAATAAACTAGAATTTCATGGAAAAGTTAATTTATTTCAGTAATTCAACTACAATTGTGAAACTCGTGTATTAAATCTTGTTTTTTATTGTGATTATTTTGGCTCATCATTTAACAAAAACCCACCAATTCATATCTCAACAAATTAGAATACTTCAATAAAAAAAACATTTTTAGTGTATTGTTGGCCTTCTGAAAGTATGTTAATTTACTGTACATGAACTCAATACTTGGTAGGGGCTCCTTTAATTACTCCTCAATTCAGCGTGGCATGGAGGTGAACAGTTTGTGACACTGCTGAGGTGGTATAGAATCCCAGGTTTCTTTGACAGTGCTTCAGCTTCATCTGCATTTTTGTGGTCTCTTGGTTCTCATTTTCCCTCGTGACAATACCCCATATATTCCTCTATGGTGTTCAGGTCTGGTGAGTTTGCTGGCAGTCAAGCACACCAACACCATGGTCATTTGTGCTTTTGGTGCTTTTGGCAGTGTGGGAAGGTGCTAAATTCTGCTGGAAAATGAAATCAGCTTCTTTTAAAAGCTGGTCAGCAGAAGGAAGCATTGAAGTGCTCCAAAATTTATTGGTAAGTAGGTGCAGTGACGTTGGTTTTCAAAAACACAATGGACCAACACCAGCAAATGACATTGCAACCCAAATCATCACAGACTTTGGAAACTTAACACTGGACTTCAAGCTGAGCTTGAGCTTCTCCACCCTTCCTCCAGGACTCTAGGACCTTGGTTTCCAAATGAAATACTAAACTTGCTCTCATCTGAAAAGAGGATTTTGGACCATTGGGCAACAGTCCAGTTCTTCTTCTCTTTAGTCCAGGTAAGACGCTTCTGACGTTGTCTGTTTTTCAGGAGTGGCTTAACAAGAGGAATTGACAACTGTAGCCAAATTCCTTGACAACGTCTGTGTGTGGTGGCTCTTGATGACTTGACCCCAGCCTCAGTCCATTCCTAGTGAAGTTCACTCAAATTCTTGAATCAATTTTGCTTGACAATCCGCTAAGGCTGGCGTTCTCTCGGTTGGTTGTGACAATCTTTTTCCTTCCACTCAACTTTCTGTTAACATGATTTTATACAGCACTCTGTGAACAGCCAGCTTATTTGGCAATGAATGTTGTGGCTTACCCTCCTTGTGAAGGTTGCCAATGATTGTCTTCTGGACAACTGTCAAACCAGAAGTCTTCCCCATGATTGTGTAGCCTATTGAACCAAACTGAAGACCATTTTTGAGGCTCATGAAACCCTTTGTAGGGTGTTGTAGTTGATTAGCTGATTGCCGGTCCCCATATTCTATTTATGTAGGCATAGTTAATTGGTGGGTTTTTGTTAAATTTGAGCCCAAATCATCACAATTAAAAGATCCAAAGACTTAAACTACTTCAGTATGTGTGCATTGAATTGATTTAATACACGAGTTTCACAATTTGAATTGAATTTATTTAATACACGAGTTTTCCACGACATTCTAATTTATTGAGATCACCTGTAAATGCAATAAATGGTGAACATAAGAGACATCTTTCAAGACCCCAAACCTTTTAAAAGTAATGTAATGAATATGAATCAAAAATGAATTAACGAAACTGTTGAAAAGCAAGAAATACAGTAATCTTACCGCATCAAAGTGGCATTGCCAGTGAATGGTCCAAACTTGATATCTTCAAACGGAGGCTGGAAACCAAGTATGTGCAGGGCTTCTTCTTGAGAAATAGGTGGGAGACTGGGGAAAAAACATCCTAAAGTTACTCTTTGCAATTTCTACCAGACCAGATTAGAAATCTTAAAATAGATCAAATTAATGTGCTGTTTTTTCTCCTAAAAATACCAATTCCTTACTCCTTCATCTTTGAAAAATTTTTCACCATCTGAAATATTGTCATCAGATGAAAAATGTGGTTATACATTTCAGCAAGGAACACACAGACCTGCCTGCTCCTAAAGTACTGTAGAGAAAGTTCCAACAAGAGACAAGTGAGGAGATTCCACATGATGTTTTATATTGGGGGCGGCTGATGCAGTACCTAGAACATTAGAGGAAAAGTTGTTAAACTTGCACTCTTTGAGTCTCATTTCTCTTTCCAATGAGGGAATTACCATCTACGGAGGTCCAAGACTTTTCTCTGTTTGATCTCCTCCAGAGAAGCTTGTGCTGGGAGATCTTGCAGGTTTCTGCTTGGCCTGTCAGATGATTTCATTTTCTTAGAGTTGAATTTCTTTAAATTACCTGAGAAACAACACAGACTTCATCCTTTAATAACATTCTAAGTAATATATTAGACTCATGCTGGTTTGGTTTACACTCACATATCTACTAGGATCAAGTAGGTTCTTAAAATGAAGAATGGATTAGCTGGAGTTTGGATAAAGGCAGGCTCAATGTTAAAGGAATAGCATGACTATCATTCCAAATTTGCCCTGTGCTCTTTGTCTCGGCAAAGATTCCTCAGATCAGCAATCGTGTAGTCATCCCTAGACTTCTTTTGATCAAGTAATGAGTGATGGCACACTTCCAATACATTCTGTCTATAAACTCTTAAATCTGGGATTAATTACAAATTAAAACATAGTCTGTTCACAATGAGGTGAAAAGCATGTGACACAGTCACTAGTGTCAGTAAGGCCATCGCTAGAGTTACATAAACCACAGCAGATGGTCAGTATGAGCTCATTTTCCTGGCATATTATTGCTCAACAGCTTGTAGATTTAAAATGACCCTGATATTTTCAAACTTTTTTTTATATTTCATAATTAAGTTGAACCTGAAAATAACATTATTGTCATTTCATAAGCCTCAAAATATATTTATAAAGGTGATATGTGCTCTACAGCAGGGGTTTTCAACATTTTTGATGGCAAAGACCCCCAAACAAGATGATCCCCATCCTGAAATATATACACTACCAGTCAAAAGATTTTGAAAATTAAGATTTTGATGTTTTTTTTAAGAATTCTCTTCTGCTCACCAAGCTGCATTTATTTTTTTTCAAACAGGGGGGGGGGGGGGCCGGCACTGTAGTCGACTTCTACCAGGATCGGAAACAGTCCTCCATAAAAGGTGCTGCACACATCTGAATATTTGGGTTGAATGGTTTTGGAATAGTGTTGTAAATACAACTTACCCACTGATTTCTAGTCGTGTCCTCTTTTGGAAGGCCAAAAAATGTAGTTTCGCTTTCACAACGAAACATGGCGTCACACACGGCGGCCTAGAGTGATCGGACGAGGGGCGTGCTTGCGGCGGCAACCACATGTGACGACCCCGGGGTCTGGACTCCACTTCGTCCACGGTGAAAGCGATCCAGCGATCTACAGCGCGAAGTTGATGTATTCCCTCAGCGACCAGCACAGATCCGCTCTAGGCATGACGAAGCGATATCGTCCTCTTTTGGCAGACCAGGAAACAGACAGCTTTCACAATGAAACACACAGCGTCTTCATGACATGGCGGCGGCGGCGGCAACAATAACTCAGCGAGAATAAAGTTACTCCTCTTTCTTTGCTTGACATTTGGAAACGGGCGTCTATGCACATCTCTTCCCACATTGTGACGTCGACCTGTGGGGTGTGGTTAGAATGAGCCGTTTTATGTAGGCGTGGCTGACTCTTAACTTTTTTTATAAAGAATATCTCTTTGGATTTTATACTTTAGTCTTTGCAACTTTACATATCCTTCTTTATGCACCAAGAGCTTGTAATGTACTCCAAAGAGAAATGAAAAAATGAAATCGCATCATATGACCCCTTTAAATGTAATTTATTTCTGTGATGAAAAAGCTGAATTTTCAGCATCATTAATCCAGTCACATGACCCTTCAGAAATCATTCTGATTTGCTGCTCAAGAAAACAACTTAAACTATGGAATTATTATTATGTTGAAACAGCAGAGTAGAATTTTGTTTTTTCAGGATTCTTTGATGATTAGAAAGTTTAAAAGAACAGCATTTATCTGAAATATAATTTTATAAATGTTATTTCATTATAGGGGGTTTCTAACAAGTCTTATAAATTCTATTGATCATCATTCGGGTAAGGCTATGAAGCTTTTCATTTTGAAACTGTTATGCTATAATGTTTAACCGAAAGCTAACCCCCCCATTTTGTATAATGTTCCAAAAGCTTTTAATTTCAAATATGAGAATGCTGATCTTTGAATTTTTCTTCTATTAATCAAGAATCCTGAGCAAAAACTGTTACCACTGTTTTTTTATCACATGTGATACTACTTGAGCTACTAATGAATAAAACACAATCTGAACATCAAATCAGCCTAATAAACAAAAAAAAAACATGATTTTCTGAAGGATCAGGTGACACTGAAGACTGGGGTAATGATGCTAAAAATTCAGCTTTGAAATCGCAGAAATAAATTAAATTTTAAAATATCTTAAAATAGAAAGCATTTATCTGAATACAAATTTAACTACTGTGCTGTCTTGTTGATCAAATAAATGCAGGTTGAGTGAGCAGACAAGAATGCTTCTTTGAAAAAACATTTTACAAAGTTTTTTAACTGTTCAACAAATAACTTTTTTTTTTTTATGTAGGTCGATATGTGTTTCATGTGTTTCTAAATCCAGTTATATTTTGTGCGCAAGAATAAAAGTGTGATTATAAAACAACTAATGGGAAATGTTTCCAAAATGTTTTTTAAATACTGCAAGTTCATGACAAAAAACTTTAATTTAAAATAACTTAAAAAATATAAATATATATATATCATATAAATATATAGAAAAATTAGTGCTGGTCAATAGAATCCAATTAAATGAGGTGCTATTGCCTTTAGTCCGAATACATCCTAATTATCAAATCTGCTCACTGTGTCTGACTATATATATATAATATATATATATATATATGTTGTTCAGGCCTGGTTTTTATATATAACTGATATTTGATTTTATCTCCACAACACGCCACATGTGTGACCCGTCAAATATAGAACTATAAAAATAATATTAATAGAGTTATAATATTGTGTTGCCTTTGTATTTATTTTTTTAAATAAATAATAAGTGTGTAATACTAGGTTATTTTTAAATCAAAAAGGTAGTAGAAATACACATACAATTATTTTTAAGTAACTTCAAACTAAAAATGCTCCCTATGGTTATTATTTTAAGATTTGAACCTTAATTTTATTTTTTATATCTAAACGAATTATTTCATTTTTTAAGACTTAAAATCAGCAAGACGCTTCTTATTGTTTTGGGACGGGTTGCGGTGGTGCGGCAAAGTGAGTATATGCGCTTCGGGTTTAGCGGCTGCCGATTGAAGAGCGTCAGTGAAGTTAAATGTCTACCGTTTTGCATTGTCTTTGAAAATGTTTAGCCGGGTAGTGCCTAGATTAGCTGCTTTTCACTTTGAAATAGAAAGCGTTATACAGTATAGTTTGTCGCTCTAAACAGTGGCATTGTGCTTAATGCGTCAACCATGTTTTGTACCAAACACAAAGCGGCAACCTCCCGCTTTCTCTTGTGAAGCCAACACGGAAGTGACTTAACTGTAATTCATCAACTGGCCGCTAGAGGCTGCCTACAAAAGGCAGTCAATCCCATTGAATCCCCATGTTAAAATGCCCAACTTTACAGCAGGGTGGCGGCGGCGCGGGCGGGACCTGTTTACAGCCTGGTTCAAAAAATGATTTTTGGTCTATATAGCTAATTTTGCCCTTCATTACAACTGTGAGGGGGGTGAATTTTTTTGTAACTCATCCATTTAAATTATATTAAATTCTGCATAATTAAGGGCGTGGCCACTTGAGTGACCGGTGGATTGCCGCTGCTGTCACCAGCGTCGAGCTAGGTGGGCGTGGCTTCAGCAGCCAACTCCCGCTCTTGCCATTTTTTCGATTATCCGGAGTGAACGCTTGGGGAATCCGGGTGACGCGCTGCCAAGATGGCGACGACCTGCTCCGCCCAATTTTGAGCTTCAAAAATGCTCTTCGGAAATCCACGGGTGACGTCACGTATGTTTTTATATAGTCTATGGTCGGTACGCAAAAGCGCGATCTGAACTAATTTCCACAGCGCATTTCTTATATATCAACATATCGCGCATGGGGGGAAGGCGACCTGCTAAAGCGACACGACAAAGAGCAAAGCGGATCGTAGAATGTAGAGGCGGGAAGACATATATATATATACAGATATATATACATAATATATTTGTGTTTTTACTTGTGTGTGTGTTTGTGTGTGTGGTGTGTGTGTTTGTGTTAGTTTAATTAAACAATTTACAAAAAATAATCATTTTAAATATATATATTTTTGTCGTCCCAAAGTATTTCGCGTCTGTTTCTGCACCAGTGACAGTATGCCGATGTCTTTTCATCTTTGTTTTTAGAAAGACACCTAACTTGTTTTGGCTTTCCTGTTTTAAAACCGCGTCAAAATCAGAGGTGTCAATCTCCCAGGCGAGCACAGGCTTGTTGCTGGATGACACAACCTCCATATCCCAGTTCCCATCTGAAGACACACTTTCCCCCCCTGAGTGACTCTGGGAAGGGGTTGTAGCGCTGGTCTTGACTAATGCTGTGGTGTCTGCATTGGTCGGTGGCACATCTTCAGATGTGATAATGGGTCGGGCTTGGTTGAGCAGTGCATAGTCCGAGCAGACGGTGTAGAACTTCTCTCGGGAGTGTGTTACAGGGCAGGTCCATGGAAGCTGGAGCTCTGCGCTGGAGGCCCGTCGTACACGCAGCGCATCACACGTCATCGGACTCAGGAAGCTGCGCTGACGCTCATCCTCTCTGGCCGGGGCCCGTGATGGGGCCTCCTGATCAGTCCTAGCAGATACCTTGGCGCCTTCACTTTCCCCAGTGTTAGGCATTGAACGGAGAACTGGGATGATGGTTAAGAGAATAACCTACAGATGTGCTCCAGCTGTGACGTACGTGATCCAAGAAGAGAGCTCAAAGAAGGAATCTCATCCACTGACTACAATTAAGAACATGACAAACAGACAGATACTAAGAAACTGCATATAAAAGAACTGTATAATATATAAAATTAAAAATAATAATAAAACAATATACTAAGGTTTTTCTGTCATACCAATTTTTTAGGAGTTTTTGTTAGAAGGTCATATGAGTGCGATTTCAAGTTTTCCTTTCTCTTTGGATTGTTACAAGCTCTTGGTGCATAAAGAAGATTAAAAGTTGCAAAGACTAAAGTCTCAAATCCAAATAGATATATTCTTTATCAAAGTTAATAGTCAGCCACGCCTACCTAAAATGGCTAGTTCTAACACACCCCCACATATCTACATCACAATGTGGAAATATTAGCATAGTGCCGCCCAAATGTTCACTCGAAGAAAGAAGGTGTGGTTTCAGTAACAGCATTTAGTGTTGAAGCAGCATGTCAGGGATACGCTGTGTGTTTCTAGACGAAAGCAAAAACACTTTATTTGGCCTTCCGGAAGTAGATGCAATTAGGAATCATTGGTTAAGATTTATTTACAACAGAACAGCACAACCCAGATGTTTGAATTTGTGCAACGCATTTATGGACGACAGTTTTTTTTTAACCTAGAAGAGTACAAGGCTGGCGGTGCACAAAGGCTATTTCTAAAAAAAAAAAAAAAGGGTAAATTCTGACTTTGCTATGACAATCTGGCGTGTCTGAATCACGACTGTAAGTATGTTTTGTTATTAGTTTAAGTATTTGCTATTGACTGTTCAAATGCAGAGTTTAGCGCGTGTATGTGTGTGTGTGTGAGGGGAACAGGGTCACATCACAGGAGAGTGAACTGCCTGTCAGAAATCATAGCACGTCAGCTTGTGTACTGCATCATCACTGTGTCTGTCACGCGACTCTGTTGCCCTTTCGGGCTTGAACTGATGGTAAAACTTACGACATTATTAACTTGATATTTACTTTGAAAGCTTGAAGCTGGTGATTATGGTAAGGAGCGTTACATTTCCGACACGTGCTTGTGGTGTCCAATCACAATGCACTGGGTCAGCTGGCCAATCAGAGCAGACTGCGCTTGTCAAATGAGGGGGCTTTGTTGAAAACGACTCGTTTGAGAGAGGCGGGGCATAGAGGACCTACAATAATTGTATAATTATTTGAAAAATAATGTGTTTTTTGAACATTAAAGCATGTCAACATATTCTGTTACACCAAATACACAAAATAATGATCTTTAAAATAGCATCATATGACCCCTTTAAACAAAAAGAGCATTTATTTGAAACAGAAATTTGTCTGTACTGTCATTTTTTATTTTGTTTTTATGCATCCTTGCTCAATAATAGTAATTTAAAAATAACTAAACAAAAAAAACTAGATTTTTTAAAAATATTTTATTTATTTGAAATCAAACATATTTGAATTAACTTCTGAGACATGTGCATCAGTAATTTTTTTAGGGTTATGCCAAGTGCAGAAACGAAGAAGATGGTTTTCTTGTCACAAGATTACAAAACGTCTCAGGTTACTTATTAACCATGGTTCCCGAGTAGGGAACGAGACACTGCGTCCTCTAGGGGTCGCTATGGGGGAACACCTCATCGTGAACCGTGTCTGAAGCATAAATTGAAAAAACACCAACAACACGTTGACCGGCGACAGCCATGACGTCACTACCTGTGCGACTACAGGAAATCGGCGCCGGGAGCTACACATTATTCACTTCTTCGTCTGAAGCTTGCTTCCGAAGCATGGCAAGAAATCTAGAGGACGCATTGTCTCGTTCCCTACTCAGGGAACCATGGTTACATAAGTAACCTGAGACGTTCCCTTTCATGGGAACTTCGAACTGCGTCCTCTTGGGGTCGCTATGGGGAACGGTATACCCACGCCACGATGCTGAGGGGAGTGCATGCTAGAACCATGGCGAGCACTAAGTACCACTCTACCATATTGCTATGGGAGTTGCCCCTGGGACGTTTGACGGCTGTCAGTGACGTTATTCCCTACGGCCGAAGGCCTAGGCTACATACCCAAAAATACTTACCTGTTAGGGCCAGACTCCTGGGCCGGGGTAGAGCTCAAGGCTTGGAATCAGAAACAGATTCCTTTAAGGGAATACGACCAAGAGCCTAGATACATACTAGTCTTGGCCTGTCACACAGGTGCTACCGCACGTTTCTCTTTGTATGTGCTGAAGGAATTGTCTCAACAGATCCTTAGTAGCAATACCCTGCTAAGTAGGTATCCAGAGGATACATAGGAGGAGTGGTGCCCAAGGCAGAACCGGGGTTTTAAACCACTCAGAAAGAGCACGGAGTTCTTGCGCGTAGCTCTTACCATACAGGATTTTAGAAAAGTGGGCAAAGCATAATGTGCACACTTACCACTTATGTGGATTTTAGAAAAGTGGGCAAAGCATAACGTGCGCACTTACCAGCTATGTGGATTTTAGAAAAGTGGGCAAAGCATAACGTGCACTACACTTGCATACCGTTCTAGGGGGTTCTCGTGGCACCCTGAAAAGGCATCCTATAGATAAAAATAGCGTATCCCCCGACGCTATATCTACGGCTATAATGCTGGAGGGGCTAGCAGTAAATCTCTAGCTGAGGAAGCAAACACCCAGCTCTCAATCGAGAAGGGGGCTCAACCTACAGCATGTTCCAATGCTGGAAAGCTAGCATTATTCAGGACTGATGGGCAACACACTCAGCCTCAAACCACCGATACCTGGGCCTCGACCTACAGCATGTTCCAATAGTGGAACAGCTAGTAATAATTTACTTAGCTGTGGGAGCAAAACACCTAGTTCTCAGTCGAGAAGGGGCTCGGCCTACAGCATGTTCCAATGCAGGAAAGCTAGCAGTAGTGGTTACCTTGGGCTGAGGGTGCCAAACACCCAGCTCTCAACGAGAGGGGGCTTGACCTGCAGCATGATTGAAAAATCAGAGGGGTAAGCATACTGCTGTCTAGCCAGACTCTCATTCCAGGTAACCTTTTGATAAAAGGGGAGCATTGTCTCAATACTACCATGAGGACAGCCCAAGGAGCCAGGAATTCAACTCCTCAGAGAGGATTACGCTCGAAAGAAAACACCATACTCACAAAAACCCTCAATGGTGAGGGGGTGTGCCTCATGGGATATCCTGGGTGATGGCGGGAAAACCCCTCAGGGGGGGGGCGGGCCCGAATGACGGTAGAAAGCCCATTCAGTGAGTATCATGAAAGCTAAACCGCCAGCCCGGACGTCCAGAATTGGGTATGCATTGACACACCTGGGGGCCGGTGATAATCCACAAAACTCCCCATCAGAAGCTGTTTATAGCGCATGATCCCAGGAAGTAGGAACCGAAAACCTTACTTACCTATCTGGACATCTCGACGAGTGAAATAAACCTGCACGTCCGAGCCCACGGTTTTCTTTCTATGACCCCAGCACGGTAAACAGCTAGTCAAGAAAACTAGCAGAAGGTAAACAACAACCAACCAGTTCCATATCACATAACATAGATTTATATACATATATTTAGACATGGATCGTACTCACCCACCACGGCTCCCGCGTTGGCGCTCTGTCCGGAGAAGCCTCTAGACCGGACCTTCAGTAAGGTGGTTACTATGATTTAACCATAGAACCAACCAAAAACATAACAGGAGACTGTTATGCAGGAAGCTCCACCTAACCTCGGTCAGTTGGCGATATGGTGGTTACAGGGGAATTAGGAAGGGGAAGAAAAGGGTAGATGATCAGGCCCTGAGGGAAAGAGTGGATACCTAAGTGTTACTCTGATCCGGACGAAAGCGCTGATTCCTTGTCTGGATCACATCCCTTAGGTTTTGCCTACCTCCCTTTGACCCACGATATTTCCTACCCCTACCCGCAGGCGGAGGAGGAGCGCGAGTCGCGACACTAGCCTTCTGTGCTCGTCTCTGATCCTCAAATCGAGACGGGCCAGGACCCCTGGGTTGTTCGGGCTCAGACCTGGACCTTCGTGGAATGAAGGATTTGAAGGCCTTTGAGTGCGCCTTCGCCTCCCTGAACTTTTCGGCGACCGTCTCAACGGATGTACCAAAATGTTCAGAGGGCGAAACCGGGGCATCGGGAAGAAAACCCCTTTCTTTCTTCCCGTTGTCTGCCAGGTTTACCCACAGCTGCCTCTCCGTTACCACCATCGCCGCCATAGATCTGCCCATGGCAGAGGCAGCCTGCTTAGTAGCACGAAGAGCAAGATCCGTGGTGCGGCGCAACTCAGCCTTCTCATCAGAAGAAAGGCCCTTGCCTTTATTCAGGTCTTTCAGCAGATCAGCCTGGTATGCTGGGAGCACCGCCATCGTGTGCAGTGAAGCAACAGCCTGACCTGCTGCGGCTGGGGGGCTATAGCGTATGCCTTGCCATTCATTTTAGATGTAGCTTGAAGAGGCATGGATGGCCAGGAGGGAGTTTTGGTGAGATGATGTCTCTCCCATAGAGAGATCGCTAGCTAGCGTCTCTTCTACAGGGGGCATTCTCTCATAGCCGTTTTCGCGCATCGCCTCGATGTTCGCATAACTCGTATGCTGAGACTGATATATGCGTGAGGAAAATGGCCTCTTCCATTCATTCTCGATCTCTGTATGGAGATCAGGAATGAAAGGAAGACTCACCTGAGCTGGAGGGTTTATGGCCAGAAAAATAACGTTCATCGGGATATTTCGCGACGTCACTTTCTTCACATGCTTCACGGCAAGTAAAGCCTTGCCGTGGCGCGATCCTTAACCTCTAAGAGCTCATCATACGCATGGCAGGAGGATTGAGAAGGCTCAGCCTCAGCTTCTTCACTCTCATCATCCATTTCCTGCTCTTCCTGGGCTGAACCCAGCAGAGCACTGGCCCATGGATCAGATGATGTTAAAGAGAGAACCTCATCCTCCAGTGGCTGTCTCTCGCCCACCACCGATGAGTGTGAGAAGGAAAGTCCCTGTCTAAACTCATCGGCCAGGTCCACCTGAGACCCCCACGAGCTCATTCTCCTCCGTGCGCCTCAGCAGCGGTGGGTCCTGAACCGCTGGAAGCAGATGGCTGCCCCTCTTTACTCGAAAAGAACGAGAACGGAGCTTTTTCATTGGAAAAAACTCGCAATGCACGCAGATTGCCCCCTCAAGGACATCGCGTGCGTGCTCCTCGCCCAAACAAACAACACATAGATCGTGTGTGTCATCTGGTGTCAAATAGCGCTGACACTGATGCACACACCTTCTAAATGCTCTACTAGTTCTCGCCATAATAAATAGATAGCTCTTAATTTTTCCTTGAAAATGCACGCTTCAAGCAGAACAGTCAATGAAGACGAAGAAGCGTATGATGTGTAGCTCCCGGCGCCTATTTTATACTATAGTAGTGTATACCGGTAGTGATGTCATGGCTGTCGCAGGCCAACATGTTGTTGGTGTTTTTTCAACGTATGCTTCAGACACGGGTCACGACGAAGCGTTCCCCATAGCAACCCCTAGAGGAACGCAGATTTCGAAGTTCCCTGAAAGGAACTGATTCCTGCAGGTTGGCTATGTGCCACCCAGAAAGCCCTAAATAGTGGAATAATATTTTAAGATTGCTTTGATTTGAGCCTTTTCAATGGCTCTAACACTAACATTAACATGAGCTGGGTATTAACTGATTACATGTAATCTGGATTAAGTAATCATATTCTAAAAATGAAGTACTTGTAATTAGAGTATACTACATTTTAAAATGCTCATACTGTTACTTTTTTATGGATTACATGATTACATATTATTTTTCCTCTTTAAAATTTTCCTTTCTAAAAATGCTACCGTGTCACATTCCATTTAGCTTTGCTTATATTCTCAAAGATAGACAAATAAATATTTCAAGGAATATATTTCCTCAGTTTGCTCTTTATATGTCAATATGGTACATTTGATGGTAAGCTTAAAACAAGTTTGATAAAAGTCATGAAAAATAGTCGAAACCCATGACCTAAACAAGAGTACGTTACTAACTACAGTTTTCATTATGTAATCTGTAATCAGTAACAGGTTACAATTTGTAAGTAATCTACCCAGCTGAACATAACTACATCCATTCATGTGAACAAAAACAAATACCTGCAATAATAAAAGTATGGTGGAATTTTTGTGAACTAAGGTGTGGTATGAGACTGTTGACTCCATCACTATGATTATATAGTGCTAATTAAACTAGGCCAGAGACTGCTATAGATGAAATGTTGGATGAAAATAATGGGCCAGTCACAGCTGACACTGACAGCAGCTTTCAACTATGTTTGCATGGTACCACATGGTTGAATTCCTCCTACATCTTCATCTTCATCGTCAACACTACCATTGTTTAGGTCATTCTTCATCGATGACGGTCGGCAGGCAAGGCAACAATACATTTCAGGACTAGATTACAAGATAAACCGCCGCAATATAAGTTTAAACCACCGAAGACACGGTATAAATACCGCAGACATATGAATAGCTAAGCAGGATCAGTGTAGCCACCAACAGGCTCTTCGAAAGAACACGAAACGTCATTTCAGGACGCAAATATTTATCCATATTTACTTAATCATCATTAAAATAATGCAAAAAGAGTAAATCTGCACCTACCTGGCCAATTCTGCAGGAACAAATTAATTCTACTGCGCTGCGCGACCTCTCTGTTGGACTGCCTCAACGGGCTCTACCAATCTCAAACATAGGGGTGTTGTACGACATAATAAATGGAAATGTTTCTTACATCGGATTTAAACGGTTTAAATAACAGTCTAACATACTGATATATATATTTTAAGAACGTCTGTATAAAGCATTACATGTTATGGCAGATAGTTGTGTAAATGTAGATAGTCTGTATAATAGTTCCACCTCCGTTGGTAAAATCTTTCAGAGGAAGTAGAGCGTGGTTGTCTTAAAAGTGGACTGAACTGCTTACCAACGACCTGAACGGAAGCAGGAGCAAGACCGGGGTAGGTGAGCAACAGCAAAGCGAGTTTATGAAGCATGACTGAAAACTGAAGGGATTCCACGATGAATCGATTTATTGAAAATGTTTTCCTCGTTAAACGTACAAAGGCATATGCATTAGCACTTTTGCAGTTTTAAGATTTAACCTGCAGAAAGTGACCTGATTAAACGTTTGGATAGATAGATAACAACTGTAATAATAAAGAAAATATATGAGAAAATACATTTCATGGTCATTTATACTGTGTTGTCTGTTATTTTTTTTATATACATCATGACAATCTTTTACTTATATAACAACAAATTTCATGTTAACTTGATTACACATTACTTTACAGAAAGCTTATGACCTACTTGCTATGTCTCACCTTTAGAACAAATGGTGCAATCAAGTACTGAGTTGGTTACAAATTAACTAGTTACTTATCTTCATAGTTAACATCCCAGTTGTATATGATTAAGTGCCCTTACCAGACCGATGTTTCCAGAATCTAACCAGCATGGCTCAGAAGCTGCTGATAATCGACACAGACTGTGGCATAGATGATGCTCTGGCTATCATAGTTGCTCTGGCAGCTCCTGGTGTGAAGGTGTTGGGCATCACCTGCTGCTTTGGGAACACTGATGTGGATAATGTGTGTCAGAATGTGATGCGGGTTCTGACAGTCTGTCAACAAACCCAGGTCAGTGCAGTTATAACAGTACCAATACAACTGTCATGACCTAATATGATATGAATGTTAAGATTACACTGTATTGCATTGTTTGACCTCAGATTCCAGTTTTTAAAGGGTCTGCTGGTCCTCTAATCGGACCTGTGGCAGGATTTAAAGATCACTTTGGCACAGATGGACTTGGAGATGTTCTGGAGAACTCTGAGATTTGGAAAGGGCAGATTCAGAAAGAGCATGCACTTCATGCTTTAATAAGACTGGTAAATGAAAACCAGGGAGAGGTAAGCAATAACTATTTAATAACTGTTTATTTCTAGAATACTGATTAAAAAAGTTTAATAAAAAGAAATATTAAAGAACCCTTTAAGCAAAGGTAACATTTTGTGTCAACATATGCATCATTTTGCTTGCTTTAAGGTTAATTAAGTCTTAGTTTATATGTTCTCAATTAAAGCTCAATTTTGAGGCACTATGGACTCACTTTTTTCCAAGGTTTTATTTTATTTTGCCGCATAGTGTTTAGGATCATTACATAAAGACATCCTAGTACCCTCATAGCAACAAGATGAGCTGAAAACGAAACAAAACAGCTAAAAAAAAAAACTATCAGCTGAAATCATATTAATTTATTATTTTAATTAATTCCCTTAATAATTGGCATTTTTATTTAATAATTAGGGTTGGTAGAAATTAATAAAATAAATGGAAAAACCCTGTAATCACAAACAACATTGTTAATATATTGTAAAACCATGAAGAATGTTTAGTTCTTGAAACTTCTGGAATTATGTTCATTATATTTTTTAATGAAAATGATTTAATTTAGTGTATTGCCACTCCTAGTTTGTTAATTTAAAAAAAAAGTTTGAAATTGAGCAGCATTGACATTCCTGCTAAAGTGTCAGAAATATCTTAAAGGGCATTCAAACTTTTGACAATGTGGGGTCCCTTGGAGTCAAAAAGGGTGAGAACCACTAGGTTAGAGTGTTTGTTTCCTGCTGAATTTTGTGCTGCCATCTTGTGGTTGACAATGGAATGCACTTGCAAAGCCCTGTTTGTTTACTCGTATGCAGGTATCTCTCATAGCTCTTGGTCCATTGACTAACTTGGCTTTGGCTGTTAGATTAGATCCCACCCTCCCTCAGAAACTCAAGGATCTGTACATTATGGGCGGTAACATGGAAGGTAAGAAAATGAGCTGCAGTACAAAAACTGGCCACCTTAACTGGATGGCAGCAAATTGTACTTTTCATATCAGCGATTATGTATTAAAGGGGTCATATGATGCTTTTTTTAAAGATCATTATTTGGTGTAACAGAATATGTTGACATGCTTTAATGTTCAAAAAACACATTATTTTTCAAATACTGTACATTACTTTAGCCCCTCTATGCCCGCCTCTCTCAAACGCTTTCGTTTTCTACAAAGTCCCTCCTTCCGACATGCGCAGTCTGCTCTGATTGGCCAGCTGTCCCGGTGCATTGTGATTGGCCGAACACTGCGAGCACTTGTCGGAAATGTAACGCCCTTTACCATATTCGCGAGCTTCATCTTTCAAAATAAATGTAAATACAGTAAATAATAGTCTTAAGTTTTACCATCAGTTCAAGCCCGAAAGGGGAACAGAGTTCGCGTGACAGACACAGTGATGAAGCTGGTATGTGGGCAGTACACAAGCCACGGTTAAGACAAGCTGACTCCATGTGATGTGACCCCCTGGTCTTTCTCTCTCTCTCACACACACACGCACGATGCGCAAAACTCATTTGAACAGTCAATAGCAAATACTTACTAATAACAAAACAGTAGCTGATTCAGAAGCGCCAGATTGTCATAGCAAAGTAAGAATTACCTCCTCTCCTAGGTTCACAAAACGGGCGTCCATAAAATGCATTGCTGTTCTATTGTAAGTAATCGTAAAGATTCCTAAATGCATCTACTTTTCGGAAGGCCAAATAAAGTGCTTTTGCTTTCGCCTAGACACACACAGCGTCTCCCTGACATGCTGCTTCAAAAACTAACTGCGGTTACTGAAATCACGCCTTTCTTTCTTTGCGTGCACATTTGGGCAGAATTATGCTAATATTTTTACATAGTGAGGTAGATATGTGGGGGTTTGTTAGAACGAGCCGTTTTAGGGGGGTTTGGCAGAGTCTTAACTTTGATAAAGAGATATCTCTTTGGTTTTGAGACTGTTAGTCTTTGCACCATCAGCTTGAACACTCCAAAGAGAAAGGAAAAATTAAAATCGCATTGACCCTTTTTAAATAAAAACCAAGGCAGTGCCAACAACAGCACACGTCAGGACACAGACCCCAATCAGGACACTTTCTACCGAGCTTCATCCGACCACTGTTCATTTTCCAGGCAAGGGAAATCTGACACCATCTGCAGAGTTTAATTTTAGTATGGACGCTGAATCAGCTTATGTAGTTTTGGAAGAATATACCTGCTCAACACACATCGCAACCTGGGAGTTCACTTGCGGAAACAAACTATCTTGGGTAAGAGCTGCCCACTGTGAGCAAAATCCATTCTAACATGAATATATTTTAGGCCTGACTCATTTATGTGCTTAACATTTTTCCAGGAGTGTTTTGATGAGCTGGTCAATCAGGATACATCAGCTGCTCGATTCCTGAAGAAGATAACCTCCAAGTGCTGGGCCTACTCCAGAGAACCTCGCATCATCAACAAAGATTTGTTCTTTGGGCACGGGTTTGTACCCTACGACACCTTCGCTGTGGCAGCTTGTGTGGACAGCAGCGTGATCACAGAGAGTTTACAGTGTGCTGTACGTGTGGAGGTACAAGGTCAACTGGGACGAGGCATGATGGTTGTGGACCCAGCCAATACGCTAAAGAAAGACCATCTTGTCTTTGTGATGAGGACATGTGATCTTGAAAAGTTCAGCTTGATGCTGAAAGCAGCTTTACAAATAGCATAGAAATGCTACTTTGCAATAGATTTGTATTAGAAAATTTATACGGTGGGCCAGTAATGCGTAACACAACAAAATCTCCACAACACAAAAGAAACAAGCCACAACACAAAATTAGCACAACGAAAACAACGAAATAAGCACAACACAATGCAACAAGCCAAAACAATGAATTAGTCCTTTTGCATTGTGTTTGTGGCAATTTGGTTGTGTTGTGCACTACTGGGCCATCGTAGATTCCTATCTGCACAACCAAAACTTTGATGCTTCAAAAATATAAAAGTCATAAAAGTAATCCATATTAACCATTCATTGATCCATTTAAATAAGGAAGAAAAAGCCTAAATTAATTATATTCATCATATACAGTGGTAAGGTCTCTTTTCAAAAGAATTTAATTAAACTTGATTTATATGGATTGCTTAAAATATTTTCTGAATCTGTTTGAATCATCACTTTTGATTGCATGGACAGAAACATCCTTATTGATGTTTTGAAAATGTAAATCTAGGTTTAAAATGAGATGAGATGAATAAATGACAGTTTTCCATTTTGGGTGAACTATCCCTTCAATTTAGGCAGAAATAAAATGAGAAGTCAATATTCCAGCCTGATATGTTTATTTCAACCAATGTGACCAAAACATTAACTCTAGAAGTGACAAATGAACGATGCACAGAACACATTTCAAGTTCTTTAAGCTCCCTCAAATTAAAAGCCAATTTCAGCAAATTAAGCTTTTCACTTTAAGCAGAGGGCAATTAAAATTCAAATAAAATCTGAATCCTGAATGCATTTACGATTTGGCTTTGATTCAGAGGGGTTCAAATCAATGTGGTAATTGTAGTCTTGGCAACCACATGTATCTTTCCGAACAGTAAATCAACCAACAAATACGGCCAGAAAATGCTCTAAAATTAATGAAAACATCTCAAACCAAAATGACAGCATTGTAGGAGTGGTGTTTTACACAAAGTGCTGTATTTTAAGGTTCCAAAAAAAAAAAAACAAAAAAAAACAAAGAGAGTTAACACTGCATCTTGCTTTTAATCCAGTAATACTGGACCAATACTTTAATATCACTCAAAATAGGGAATCTCTAAAATCATAAAGAAAAATATAGCATTAAGCCAATGTCTTCAATCTTTCGTTCGCTTTGTTAGCTAAAATTGAACTTAAGGCATTTTTATGATACCCCACTAAAATAAATAGGATTGTATTTTGAGGGGGACTTGTAAATGCAACACTGGGTTTCCAGTGGACATTTGTACCATTACAATTCAAGATTTCTTCCCATCATTAAAATGATCTTGGTGTACAACATACTGTTCAACCAGGAAAAATAAAATAAGATTAGAAACCACTGCATTTTCTGTTGCCCAGTGGGCTGTTGTGTCTCAGATGCCATTGTTGTTGTCGGGGCTGTTAGGCCAGGGCTCCGAGTTCCAGCGATTGAGTGAGGGAGACCACCCCATGCTCCAGGGGTTGTAGGTGCGGCCTATGTCATTGGGGGCAGGTGTGGGCGGCGCAGTGTGGCTGACCAAGTCAGGGAGAGTGGAGGAGGTAGGAGGACTGAAGGAGTGCAGGGTGGAGTCATTGCCAGTGGACCAGATGGACCTGCTGAAGGACCAGGGACTGTGCGCACTCCCCAAAATGGACTGAAGACGGGCAGAAAGAGAAAGATGATCATCTCATAGCCTGCAGAACTACCTTTATATACAGTCAGGGGTAATCTGAAACATGTTAAAGGTGGGGTAAGCGATTTCTGGTAGCCAATGTTGACATTTAAAATCACCAAAACAAACACGCCCCTACCCCAAAAGTCTCGCCCCCCTATTTTGATATACAACCCCACTGTACGTACGCAACCCAGGCATCGATTAGTTCTGTGAAACAAAGCAAACCAATGTTACACTGTGTGTACACCAGAAGCGAGTGGCGCGGCGTGACAAAATACTATAGATAGGGCTGACAATAATTCAATATCATATGTATCGCGACCCCGATCGCAGGCCTTCCGCTCCTTGATTTCTCTCCAGTGCTGGAAAGCTGATCCGATAATTTACACAGATCCAACATCTTGCCTTATTGCCTTAAGCCTTCTTTTGTTCTGCAGACGTTTCCCTCTTTTGTTTTTTTATCCGCCATCTCTATCTTTCTGTCGCTCGGCTCGCTAATGTCCGTCCTGTGCACTGAACGCTCTCTCTCCTCCACATCATGAGTAGACCCGCCCCTTACTGCTGATTGGCTACAAGTTTGTTTTGCTAGTCGGCCCGAATCAGTTTTCTAAAGCGTTTTTTAAAAAATCGCTTACCCCACCTTTAAGCATCTGTCTTATTGCTATATATTAGGGATGTAACGATTAACTGCGAGCTGGTTGAAAATCGATTCAAATGTGACGATTCAAATCGGTTGAGATGCTAAACCAATCGCGATTCATTTAGGGGTAGGAGTTTATATGAATGTATGTCTGAGGGGAACTTTCTGTCTTTAGAAAAGTTTAGATGGTAGTTTTTCTTTTCCTCTTGCCTCATTATAATGCATATTAAAGTTCTTAAGTGCAGCGCTCCTTTGTTTACAGCAGAAACCAAGGAAAGGGTTTAAGCGCCACCTGCGTCTCATTCAGCTCGTCTGCTGTTTCATGCAGATATTTTTATGTATAGTTTCACAAAACTGAAGTCAAACCATTCTGTTTTTGCTTCAAATCTCGAAATTATACAATGTAATTTAGATAAAAACTGCTCATGTTGCATGTATGCAGCATCTTGGTTATGCATGGTCGCCTCTATTTTAATAAGAGTACAGACAAAGCCTTAGTTTGTTTATATAAGAGATTTATTTTATTTGTGTTACTTATTTTGATTTGGGGCTTGCTTTTAAAATTCAATTTAGTTTTGTTATTTACGTTTACATTATATTAAAATTTTGTCATTTAGCAGACAATTTTATCCAAAGCGATTTACAAATGAGGACAATAGAAGCAATCAAAACCAACAAAAAAAGCAATAATATGCAAGTGCTATATTAGTATATTATTATAGTGTTATATTTCAATTTCACAAAGAAATGTGCAGCATTTTGTCCAAGCAATAATAAAAGGACATGCACATTTATTTATAATTTGTCTAAGTCTCATTTGTAAAAAATAAATAAAATCGTGAATCGAATCGAATCGGGAAATCAAAGTCGTGAATCGAATCGTGAGTTGAGTGAATCATTACATCCCTACTATAAATACACACACTATTGTTCAAAAGTTTGGGATCAGTAAGATTTTTTTTATGTTTTTGAGAGAAGTCTCTTATTCTCACCAAGGCTGCATTTCTTTGATCAAAAACACAGTAAACCATTTAGCAGAACGGTTTGCAAGCAAAACAGACCCAGCAATACTGATGTGATGAGGTCACAGGTGTATTGTAGAGTATTTTTCAATGGAATGGAAAGTTTTAAAAAAGCAGCATTTATTTAAAATAAAAATCTTTTGTAAAATCATCTAAATGCCTTTAGTGTGACTTTTGATCAATTTGATGCATCCTTTCTGAATAAAAGTATCAATTTCTTTAAAAACAACTGCTGATCCAAACAGTAGTGTGTAATGGTTCAAGATTAATCTGAAAATAACCTTGATATCAAAAAGAAAAATCAGCAGGTGTCCATCTGAATGAGACATGACAATGTGACAAGGAAGTGATATCTTACAGTTGTTGGAGTTGCTGGAGATCCAGTGCTGGTAGCCCAGGAATTATTTGGCTCAGTATCCCAGATGGACGGGGACATTGGAGTGTAGTCAGGCCAAATCTGCTGGGGCTCTGAACTCTTGGGAACAGTCATGCCTCTGAAAACTAATACAGACAATAACCACAATATTGGATACATTGATTGCAATTTTATTTAAACATTTTGCGTTTTATTTAAACATTTTGCATACCTCCAGAAAGATTAAGTGGGTTGTTGGGTCCAAAAGCAGAGAAAGCATTTACCGCTCCAAAACTGGGGCTGCTGGTGGTGTCTATTGGGCTCCACAGTCCAGAGCTAAAAGATTAGAAATCTTTTTAGAAATATTTTCCACAATTATAAATATACTTGTAAAACAGATGAGAAAGAAGGTTAAGTGATGTTTCATTATGAAGCCACTGCACCTGTCAGATCCATCACTCTCCACTGATGTCATTTGAGATAGTGTCACCTTCCCTAGACTGTCAGCTTTACTAGCTGAGCCACTGCCACCTGTAAAAACAACAGCACACCACTTGTATAACATTTAAATGCAAATCTGTGGCAAGGGGCACTTTAAATCAGTGTTAAAATAATAATAATAATCAGTCATTTCCTCAAATTTCCTGTTCATGCACCTCTACAAGTTGATCCATGTTCATCATCTTTATATTTAACATGCAAACTCACCAGGGCTTTTGTCATAGCCAGCAGCTACAGCTGCGAAAGTTGGATTTCCATTTTGACCAGGCAGAGAGGCTGACTTGGTGAGCTTATTCCCTGGAGCCTTCTTCAAATTAGCCTCGCTATAACATTATACAAGAAAAACAATGTCACTCATGTAATTTACAACTGGATAACCAGGAAATGCCTTGATGCCAATAACCCAAATGCAGGTTCTAAAACTAACATTTAGCCACACTGTCCAATAACCAGTGACTTAAGAAAATTTACTGGCCAAAAATACTTTTTAACGGTATGTGCATTATTTCATAAAAAAAAAAAGTACATTGGGAAACACACTTAAGTGCAATTATATCAATAAAAAATAATATATTATTATTATTAATAAAAATACTATTTTATTTATTATAATTAAGAAATTAAGAAATACACAAAACGATCACTATAATACTACTGAATTTTAAAAGTACTTTGTGATCATAATAATTATTATTATTTTACATAACGGTACAATTACAATGCTAACATTTATTGTTGTTTTTCCTTGAATTTCAGATGTTAAACCTTTGCTTTTTCTTTGGCAAAAAACAACAGGGAAACATCTTTTGAAATGCCTTTCTTTTGAGAGATTTATAAACACTTCCCATTTCAATTTTGGGAAGATGCTTGGCGCATGTTGCATTTTCAAATGCATGTTATAAGCGACTCAGCACTTGCAGACTGTTTGTGTGGAGCAGCATTTACTTCAAAGCAGCATTACTCCACATGAAAAAAAATCACATCTTCAAAGGTGTCAGATGAAACGTTGTTAAAACATAAACATTATTTTGTGTATTTGGTGTAATGCGATGCGTTTATGCGGTTTAAGGTTAAAAAAAACAACATTATTTTCCACATACTGTAAATAATTGTTTCTCCTCTATGCCCCGCATTTCTGAAACGCATCGATTTTATTTTACATAAAGCTCATCGTTCTGAAAAGCGAGGTTTGCTGTGATTGGCCAGCTATCCAGTGGCATTGTGATTGGCCGAATACCTCAAGTGTGTGCCGGAAATGTTACGCCCCTTAACATACAGTGATGCCATGTCCCGGCGCGATGAGACAAAAACAATAAAACCCATTACAAACGAGGTATTTGTTGCATCCAGTGCGGACATAATTACGGACGAGTCTAGGTGGTTTAGCCAATCACAACACACTGAGCTAGCTAACCAACCAGAGCCCATCGCCTAGGAGAAATAATTAGGAAATTAATTTACTATTATATTTGTTTAAAGGGTATATGATAAAAAAATGTCCCTTTCTCTTTGGAGTGTTACAAGCTCTTGGTGCATAAAGAAATCTGTAAAGTTGCAAAGACTAAAGTCTCAAATCCACAGAGGTATTCTTTATAAAAGTTAAGAGTCAACCACGCCTACCTAAAACGGCTCGTTCTAACACGCCCCCACATGTCTACGTCACTATGGGGAAATTTGCATAACGCCGCCCAAATGTTTTCGCAAAGAAAGAAGGCATAACTTTTATTCTCAATGTAGTATTGTTGCTGCTGCCGCCATGTCGTGAAGACGCTGTGTTTTTTGTTGTGAAAGCGAAACTACTTTGTTTGGCCTTCCAAAAGAGGACGATATCGCTTCGTCATGCCTGGAGCTGATCCGTGCTGGTCGCTGAGGAAATACTTCAACTTCGTGCTGTGGATCGCCGGATCGGCTTTCACCGTGGACAAAGCGGAGTCCAGCCCGGTGTCGTCACATGTGGTTGCCGCAGGCATCACAATATGGTAAGGGGCGTAACATTTCCGTCACACACTTGAGAAATTCGACCAATCACAACGCACTGGATAGCTGGCCAATCAGTGCACACCTCGCTTTTCAGACTGATGGGTTTTGTAAAAATCGACGTGTTTCAGAAGGCGGGGCATAGAGGAGAAACAATGTACAGGATGTGGAAAATAATGTGTTTTTTTAACCTTAAACCGCATAAACACATTTCATTACACCAAATACACAAAATAATGTTCTTTTTAGCAGCATCATATGACCCCTTTAAAGTGTATCAGTTTCAGGATTTTAGGATCAGGATTTTATAAAAGACATAGCCTCCTAATATGAAATGTATAATCACTGAGATTGTAAGGCGTGACCTTACACAAGCAGCTTGACTCCCACTGAAGACGCATAACGTAACAAATACAAAAACTCATAATGCAACATATTTATATATAAGGCTACTAAAGATATTTAATAATAACTGTTTAACAGAAACTCATTCCGTTATAGACTACTACTACACGAAAGTTTCCAAACGTGTTACGCACCTGATTTGGCTCGAGTCGCCATTTCTGCAACACAAAGTGCAGATAGTTTGGCGGGTTAGAAAACAGTTTAAAAAAAAATAAATAAATAAAGTAAGTGGACCTGACACCGCACCTTTTGGTGCGGAAAGTTTCTTAGTCTGTAATGTGAAGGAATACAGCAGTCGTCCTTGCAGTCTCCATAGACGCTATAAAAACGGCAGTCTCACGAAAGCATTTTTTGAAGTTGGCGTGTGTAAAATATTGAAAATGTCCCGGGATCATGGATTATACATTCTTTATTTGTTTAAATATGATAGACAATGAGAAGAGGTAATTTATGAGATTTGAGAGTTCTTTACTTTAAGAACTACAAAATATATCACAATTTGAAAAAAAAATACAGTACTTTATTTATTTATTTATTTGCATTTTTACTGTGCCTATGAATAAAACAGAAAACTGAGAAATTGTACAACTAGCACTGGCTTTCCTTTTCTATTTTTTTCAAGATCAAAGTTAATTTCTATACAGCACAATTAATGTACAGACTTAAAAAGAAAGAAAATGTGTTTAAACTTTTAATTTGTGGTGACAGTACAGTACAGTAGAATTATAAATACTTGAAGTGGCATAGGATAGCCTAGAACAGCAGAAACAGACAGAAAATTGGGGGAAAGAGGAGGAATGGAGTCAGG
>JADLZN010007449.1:0-311592 GCA_018155175.1 Sinocyclocheilus anophthalmus
TGCCCCCTAAATCTAATAACTGGTTGTGCCACACTTGGCAGCAGCAGTCAAGCGTTTGCGATAACTGGCAATGAGTCTTTCACATCGATGTGGAGGGAATTTGGGCCCACTCTTCTTTGCAGAATTGTTTTAATTCAGACACATTGGAGGGTTTTCGAGCATGAAAACCGCCTTTTTAAGGTCATGCCACAGCATCTCAATTTGATTTTTCCTTTTTTTTTTAACTTTGGTATAGGATTTAAGTCCGGACTTTTATTTGGCCACTCCAAAACCTTAATTTCGTTTTTCCTTGAGCCATTCAGAGGTGGACTTGCAGGATACTTGTCCTGCTGCATAACCCAATTGCGATTGAGCTTGAGGTCACAAACTGATGGCCGGACATTCTCCTTCAGGATTTTCTGATAGAGTGCAGAATTCATGGTTCCATCAATTATGGCAAGTCATCCAGGTTCTGAAGCTGCAAAGCAGCCCCAGACCACCACACTACCACCACCATATTTTACTGATGGTATGATGTTCTTTTTCTTAAATGCAGTGTTACTTTTACGCCAGATGTAACGGGACACAAAAAGTTCAACTTTTGTCTCATCAGTCCACAGAATATTTGCTCAAAAGTCTTGGGGCAAATGTGATACGAGCCTTTGTGTTCTTTTTGGTCAGCATGGCTTTTGCCTTGGAACTCTCCCATGGATCGTTTTTTTTTTTTTTTTTCTTCTTCCTCTTTTTTTTTTTATGCCCAGTCGCTTTCTTATTGGTGAATTCATGAACAACTGACCTTAATTGAGGCAAGTGCAGTTCTTTAGATGTTGTTCTGGGTGCTTTTATGACCTCTTGGATGAGTCGTCTTTGTGCTCTTGGAGTAATTTTGGTTGGCTGGCTACTCCTGGGAAGGTTCACCACTGTTCAAAGTTTTCTCCATTTGTGGATAATGGCTCTGACCACGGTTCGCTGGAGTCCCAAAGCCTTAGAAAATGCTTTATAATCCTTTCCAGACTGATAAAAGTCAACTGTTTTGATTCTCATCTGCTCTTGAATTTCTCTAGATCGCGGCATAATGTGTTGCTCTAAGCATGCTTCTCTTTGTCAGACAGATTCTATTTAAGTGATTTATTGATTCAATGGGTCTGGCAGTAATCAGGCCTGGGTGTGGCTAGTCAAATTTAACTCCGCTTTCTACAATAATGTGGTTAATCACAGTTCTTTCATGATTTAACAGGAGGGGGAAATAAATTTTTCACGTAGGGCCACGTAGGTTTGGACAGCTTTTTTTCCTTTAATAAATAAAATAATAATTTTAAAACGATTTGTATTATTGCATTATCTTTGTGTAATATTAAAATTAGTTTGATCTGAATCTTTTAAGTGCGACAAATATGCAAAAAAATCAAAATAGAAAGGGGGCAAAAGCCTTTTCACGGTACTACCGACATTGTAACAATACAAAGCTGGTTGAAAATGGCAAACCTACCCTTGTATACTGCATATAACTATATATAAAATAGTTATAGAACAGTTATATACTGTATAGTTATAGAACTATATATAGTAGTTCACCCAAAAATGAAAATATGCTGCTAACTTACTCATCCTCAGGCCATCCAAGATATAAAAGAGTTTGTTTCTTCATCAGAACAGAATTTGGAGAAATTTAGCATTACATGACCTCCATATGGTACTCTGTGTGAATGGGTGCCGTCGGAATGAGAGTTCAAACAGCTAATAAAAAAAATTACAATAACAAATCCTTGAACTATAATCTATAGAATCATAATTTTGAAATAGAATATTGTATTTTTATAATTAGTTTTTATTAAATGTTATTTTATTATAATTACTTTTTTTGTTTAATCATTTGGCACTTTGCATTCAATTAAAATAAACTACTGTATGCAAAACGATCAATACATAACTGCAGTGCTTTTTTCAGAATCTTTAATGTTCATTTTCTTGTATTTTCATTACATATCGTCATTTGATTCCCATCAGGTGGACTACCCAAGAAACCTGGCCAAATCTGTGACTGTGGAGTAACTTCTCCCAGGAAATGTGAACTAATCGAAGTAGAAGAGAAGAATACTGACCACCAAAGTGCAATTACCAGTGTGTGTGTTTACGTGTGTTTGCATCTGTGTGAATGTGGGAGTGTGGGTTTTTATGAATCATGATCAAATCCCTAAAGGCCACAAGACCTGAATGGAACCAGTGAGGGGTAGGACGGTGACTGGGTATTTTATTCTAGTGAGATATACGTAATACCATTTGTTTCTTAAGTGCCTCAACATCCAAGTGCAAATGAAGGGAACCCTAAACTGTGCCTTACGCCCTTTTCTCTCAACACTTAACCGAGCCTGAAAAATAACAACTAAGTCAATTGTTCACCTCTGACAAAACCAAAGTGCATTACATTAATCTGCACAATTAATCTGCGTGTCCAAGAAACTTGCCACCAATCACAGGGACCAAAGAATCTTAGTTATGTTAAGTAGGTAAGGAAGTGATGCGTAGATGTGGAAGTACATGAATGTGCAAGTATGAATTGTTTTTAAAAGGAAGCTCTAATACGTATCATGTGCAATACTAGGAAACACTATTTGTCGTTATTGCATTGCACACATTTCTTAGCTGTAGCAAACAAGTGTTAATCACATGAACGCACCTACAGCATTCAATTATCTTAGTGAAAATATAACATAAAAAACTGGGTTCCACTGGAAATTTTACTGTACTGTTAGAGTTTACTTTGACTGTGAAGCACTCATTGTTGGAACAATCATTGTGTTATTACATGTGCTTTTTATTTGTATTTTTGTTTAATGAATGATTTCAGTGATTCATTTTTGTAATCTATATATGTTGTGCCGAAATGAGATTTCAAAACCTCAGCATAACTTTTTTTTTTCTTACTGGGACAGAATTCTTCGTGATTGTTCCTGGTTGGTTTAACACATATATTTTCCCTGGCATACATAGTTGTCATATACATCCATTTTAAATCATTTTTTAAAATATTTTTAAGGTTGAGGGTTGTAGCATGAGAGAAGCTATGAAAAAAAAGCCTTTATATTTCTTAATAGTTGCTAGTAAATAATAAATAAAATGAAGTACAACCAGCAACCGTATCAGTAACTTTAATTATTTAATTAATATGATTTTGTCTTTTTTTATTTACACATTCATTTCCCTGATTCATGATTTTGGTAATAGATCTGCAGTGGCCTTGAAAGATTTGAGAAACAAAATGCAATAAATACTATGAAATAAAACTGACAAGAGCCAGTAAAACAAGGATACTGCTGTTGCAAAGATGGCATATAGTCACTTAAAAAACAGAAACATGGATTGGTGTTCAATTTTGAACACCCGTGTTTTTGGCTTACATCATACATATAATAGCTTTTCTGTGATCATGTTTTTCTAGGCTGTAAGCCTGTCTCTAGAGTGAAGAGCACACTGGCTTGACAACCACTCACCAGCTCAACGTCATACTGCCATCTGCTTGTTAAAATGAGCCCAGCTGATTCTTTATGCCGTTTTACTGGTTGGAGGACCGGTATTTGGCAATGTGGTTAATTTAGCAGTATGGACAACTAAACCAGGCAAAATGAATCAGTTAATTAACTGAAAATAATTTAGATAATTAAACAGATGCACAAATAACAATCATGAATAGTATTCAGTTGGTATAAATGTAGACACCCTATGTGAGGTGAGTTAGAAGTGCTAAGGGTTAAGGGTGCCAAAGTCATTATGATCATTATTCTAATGAGGTATAATAATCTAGCCTAGCATGAGTTAATATCTAGCACTCAATCCTTGATGGTAATGTAGCTTATTTATCTGAAGTCCAGAAACTTAATCTATAATGTCAGACATTGTTATTGAGATAATAAAAAATAAACAAGTGCCCATTAATACATTTGTTATTCGTATTTTAACAACCTTTTAAAGATCAATAATGTTTTATATATTTAAGAAATTAACACTTTTATTCTGCAAGGACACATTAAATAATCTAAGTGACAGTAAAATACATTTATAATGTTACAAATAAATGCTGTTCTTTTGATCTTTCTATTCAAAGAATCCTGAAAAAACATGGTTTCCACAAATATTTGAAGCAGCACAACTGTTTTCAACATTGATGTTAATAAGAAATGTTCCTTGAGCACCAAATCACATTAGAATGATTTCTAAAGGATCACACTGAAGACTGGAGAAATGGCTACTGAAAAGTAAAAAGAATCAATGGAAAACTGTTTTTTAAATAAATATTTCACCAATATTCTGTTATCTGTTCGAAACCAGTAGGCTACTCTATCAACAAATGGAGGAAAGATTAATACATGTCTTTAGATGGCACGGATACATACAATAGCTGATCAATGCAAAATCGGTGAATCAAAACTAAAATAAAATTCATTAGCAATAACATTTGATGATTTCATCTCTGGCGTCGTTGCATTTGGTGGTGTGATGGCAAACCGCCACTCTCGGCCCAGGTTGCGCTGGGATAGTAAGATAGAAAGGGCGGCTGATGTGTCAGCATGTTATTATAGCAGAGTTTGTTTATTATACACATTAATTTTGGCTATCACTATTGATATTCAGCTGTACTAGTCTCAAGGGACTTTTCCTCAGAAATGAAAATACACTGTCTGCACTGAGTGACACAACAGAGACTTGTTCAAACAAAGTGTGATGTCTTATTTTAGATTGCTTATTTTAACGGCCCACTGCGCAATGGCTTTTTAATTAGCTTTTGAGAGGATGCTAACCTTGTAAAAATGTAACGTCAATGTTGACAGAACAGGCAAATCTTCTAATGACTGTGTGTTGGAATTAATACTGCATAATGAATGCAGAGAAAAGCTTATTTGAAGATTTGATTTCTAGCGTAAGCATATTAACCTTTCATGACAGATGTAGCGTGAGATTAGAGATGGTATATATGCATCTAGTGAACCATTTAGTGTAATTTCAACGGCTGTTAAAGGAATAGCTCTTTGTTCTGTTGAACATTAAAAAGATATTGAGGAATGTTGGAAAACCAAACAGCTGTTTTTTTGGGTTGTTTAGGGGGGGGGGGGGGGGGGGGGCCCCACTGGAATTTTTCCCCTGTTAAATATGGAAAAAATGGACGTAAATGGCTACCAAACATAGTTTGTTTACCAGCATTCTTGAAAAAATATCGTTTGTGTTCAGCAGAAAATAGAAATTCATACAGGCTTGGAACAATGTGAGGGTGAGCAAATGATGACAAAATTTTAATTTATGGGTGAACTATCCCTTTAAACACACCAAAAATTTTGAATAGTCAAATTCCTAATGAAGAACTACACCACTTGCAAAAAGTTGCTGTTACTATATAAGCTGCGTCAGTACTATATGACTGTCTACTTTCATGACGCATTCCTCAAATTATTACTTTTTTGTATGTATCTTAATATTTTGCGAGGAAGTTGCATTGTAACGTAGCATTATAGAGTGACATACAGCGACATAATTTGATGTAAGTGATACAAATTATCTGAAAGGGAAAACAAAAAAAACTTTGATGGATAGACTTTGTTCTATCCATTGGCTGAATGCAATCTGAATGTGATCTAAATGTAAGCTTGCAGTCAGTTTTAAGAAAGGGGCAGGGTTTAAGTGGACAAAATGATTGGAGAAATATGGCATTCATCAGAGAGATGTCTGTTGTTTCTCCAGAAGATCAAGTTATGACATTTTGATCACTAGTGCTGAAAAATATTTTAAAAATGAAACCTGCATAGAACAGTTGTTCCGTATAAGATCTGTAAGATGCATTTTGAAAATACATAGTGTGCATTTCTATGTCATGCTGACTTAACATATACAGATTTAATACTTATAAGCAATTACTGTGTCTGAAGTCTGATTCAGTTATGTCATTCACAGTATTTTTTGCTTGGAATCAAATTTTGGCAAGCTTCAACTCAGAAATTAGATTTTGAAGAAAATTACTGTGAAGAAAATGAATATTGCTTGTCTTATATTACTGTTGCTGCCATTTTTTGCAAGCAACATTGCACTGGAGGTCATAAAGTATGCTGATTTTACCATAGTTAAGGGGCTTTGTGTCATGGCTAACCTTAACAACACCTCTTACCCATGATAAAATCACTGCAATGTAATGGCCTTGAGTGGATTATTGCTTTAATAAAACACACATTGTACAATTAGGGCTTAGTTTTAATCGCTGGTTTATTTGAGGTGTTAAGTTCAAACACTTTTCAGGTCTAAAGTTCCAATTTTTAAAAGAAAAAAAAAACAGACTGAATTGTTAGTCATTGTCACTATCCCAGCATTCACACACTCCGCTATTAAAGTTAATGTTGTTTCATTTCACACAGCTGAGAAAGAACAAAAGAGACTGGATTACGTTAATACAGTATTGTTTTTATTCATTTGTATGGCATTGATGAATAAAACTAAAACAAGAGTTGCATTTATGCCAAGGCTGACAAACAAAACCTCACGAGAATCCAAAAACCAGACCTCGAATAATTCAAGCATCTGAACAATTTTCAAACCATGTCCGGCTATCGTGGAATTACAGCGGTGAAGTGTGACAGTGCGTGTCATAGCCACACTGTGTCATTTCATATAGTGTGTGAAAGGGTGGTTATGTGTTAAGCTTTGGAATGGGAAATATGGATATAATATAACATATATATTTATGTATATATATTATACATAGCATGGTTCATAAATTGCGAGAGCATCATTGTCCTTGTCTTGGGTTCCTCCTTTGCTTATAGCCCTTTCCCAACGGTGGTTTATTTAGGGCCATCTATGAAGCATGACATAAGATACCTTGCTGAACCGCCCCCGAAATGTTTTGCATAGACGCCAAGTTAAATTCATGCAAATGAGTATGGGAAAGACGTTTGAGAAGATCTAAACAAAACGAAACAAAAACATTACAATAAAAAAAAAAATGACAAACACGAGTCAAGGTTACACTAAATCTACCAAGTGAGTGAATCGTGTGAGTGGTCACATTAAATTTTTAGGACTCTAGGTTTAGAAAAATAAGTGTGATTATTTCTATATTTAAAAAAAAAAAGTCAGTCCACGTAATATGCTCTGTGATCGAGCATAATGGTTACTGTAGCTACACTTGAAGCATGTTTATGTGTAGGTCTGGCTATATGTGTACTTTAGCATTTTCAAACCAATATTGCTCTACTGCAACACTGCCTGTTTTTATCACCATCAACAAAGAGACCTACGCATTAGCTATCTTTGCTAGTGTGTACGTGTGAGGGGCCAAGTCAACATACAGCATTAGTTTCCGACAAGGGCAGTCACCATGCATAGTTGTCATTTTATGCCATTAGAAATGGTGAAAGAAACCCCCTGAAACAATATTGTCCATACTCAGCCATAGCTAGCCAAAGTTTTGAAATGAATTTGCTAGCTGTTTCATATTTTGGATATTTAATCACGCCAGAATTCACCGTGGCACTATACACTTCCCATAGAAAGTAAAGAAACTCACTACTTAAACCGCTATCTTGTTTGTGGTTACTTAGACGTGTATTTTTCAGGACGTTTGTAACCATGATTGAATGGAAGAGATTTGAAAAGATTTTTTTTTTCCTGCAGCCGTTACAGAAAACCAACATTAACTGTAAAAGAAACACTGCGCACAATAAATAAAATAAATAACATTTCAAAACGAATGTGAACAAAACGTAAAAATGTAACGCAAAAACAATGCTTAGATCTGTTGTCATTTTAAAAACATTTCCTTTTTTTCATATTTTGTTTTAATACATCATTTAAAGATTTCTAAAAAATCAGGAAGTTGTATACAGAAGCATTCACAGACATCATTGTATAAAAACTGATACATAAGAGATTAGCATCAGTCAACAGTGTTTTACGTTATAAATTCTTTGCGGGAATATTTCGTTATTATCAATAAATAAGAGCAGACAACAAACGTGTAAAGATTTCGGGAAAATAGGAGATTAGGAATAGTCTATGGCTTTAGCGGCTAACCTCCCCCCCCCAAAAAAAACCCTTTTTAAAATGTATGCAATTATTTTCCTACAGTTTTTCAGGACAAGCTATTAAACCAAAATATACACCGCTACATCAGGCTAGAAGAGAAGAACGTAAAGTATTCCTCTCCGGTCGTTTTCTCAGAAACAAAGGAAGTACTCGGTAGTTCCTCTTCAGTAGGGCGCAAACTTCTGTCTCTCTGGTTTCTTGATGCCATTGGCGGAGGAGATCTTGGCGGTGTAGGAGGCCAAGGTGCTGTGGGCAGGGGCAGCAGGGGCCGAGAGTGCCAGGAAGGGGACGGATTTGATTCCCAGGAGGCTGGAGAGGGGAAGGGTATAGGGGGCGCCCAAGATTGGAGCGTGGGGCAGGCCGCCCATCGCTGCCAGGGCTGCGGCAGAGGACGATGCAGGGGGAGCAGTCTGGGTGAAGCTCATGTTGAGGTCTACAGGGGTCGACATGGAGGAGGACTGGGCAGTGGATTTGGCGGTCTCTAAACTGTATGAGGGTGGGAAGGAAGGAGGTGGAGGAGAGGAGGGTGGAAGGACAAGGGAGGGGAGCCGGATGGAGAAGGGTTAGAAGGTTAAATAAAAGACATGTTAAACAAAAATTGAGATAAATAAAAAAAGAAAGAATCATAAAACAGAAACAAAAAATCATAAGAGAGGTGTGTTTTGCTGGTGGTTGCAACAGATTATTTGAGGGGGGACCTTGGCACTCATGGGAAAGGAGCTGTTTAATTCAGGGTGATGGCTTGGGTAGGGGCTTTGGGAAAAGAAACAAAATGATTTCAATTTCAGTAGCATTTCCTTTATCTTTTATCAAATCGTCAAAAAGATGCATTTGCACTGAGTACCATGTTGACAAATGCATGTAATCAAATGTGCTCTGCCATTTATGTATATTGAGGGCATATAACTGATTTCTCAGGACATTATCAAGTAAGGGGTGTGTTCAATATGCAGAACTCTCTGATGCAATGCATTGAAACGAGACGTCTGTCTCTGAGGAAGTATTCTTCGAGAGTGACATTGATTGGGGGTGACGTCTCCAGACTTGATCCAGGACATGAATAATCATGTTTGATTTTTAATGTCTTCATGGAGCTGACTCATTAAGGAAGTATTCTGATGCTAGAGTGCCTTCGGTTGCTCTGGGATCGGCGTTTGTTGCCGTCACTTGTCAAAAACCAAAATGATATTAATTCAACTGATGAGAAACCACTAAAATCAATGATATTAAGACAGAAACAAAACAACAAAAGCTTTCTCAAAATATCTTGAAACCAACATAGTAATTTTCCATGCAGGATGCCTGAGTAACATTTTTCAAATAAAATAATGAGGGGCTTCTCAGAATGAGTTTGACATTCTGCACCGGTCTGCTTGTTGAACACACCTGAGACAAGCATAAATATTTCATTCAAGACCCAATTATTGCTCTCTTGTCGACTTGCTGAGTCATAATATGCTAGAAGAATTAATATATTATTTTGCACATGACACTGCATCTGTTAGAAATCTTAATTTATTTGCTAGCCAATACTGAAATGCGGGAATAAATAAAGAAGCCACTCATTTGGAGTGGTGTCCAATTGTGTTTCCTCATTATTATTCATTAATGCATATGCTTGGGTCCACAGAATAAATTTGAGTCGTCTTTTTGTCACTGACTTGAACTTGACTAACAATATTGGTTTGAATTGTTCAGATTTATTATGAGTGTTTTGCTAATTCATTATGTTAATTGAACTGACGTTAGAAGTATTTTTATAAGCCTGGGTAAAGAACAAAACTATTAATTTTGTTACATTAGTAAATTAAATTTTCCTCCACATTGATGGAGAAGTCTTTGCTGAGGAACCGAGCTGTCAGGAATTTACTGCTTTCTTGCCTGACACAACATTTGATCAAATTGCAACTGCATAGATCTAGTGGGAGAAAATTTGTCTTTCTATGAAGCAGCCAAAATACTCTGCCTTTAAGCTCTAACAAGCTTCTGGCTTGAAACTTGGCCAATCCCTCAGCCTGGCTTCGTTCTACCACATCTCCTTGCTTTGTAGTTGTGCAATGCTTTTACTCAAGAGTGCTTCTTTTGGCCAGCAAACTCCATAGTTTCCAAGGAAAGGCCCCTGATTGAATATTCCCAGAGGTTTTGACAAGGTCTCCTACTGCAGGGTCCTCTATAGCATTATGATGTAAAATATGCCACATAAACATGTGGTTAAGTTCAAACACCCTGGATCTGTTATGTTGGGATGGCTTCCAGTGCTTACCAGGATGTGATTAGATACTGGGCCAAGTTGATGCTGATTGGAGAGCCTGTGATGGTGACATGTCGGTCACTAGTGCTGTCCATTTGACTGCCGATCTTGATCTGAGCTCCTGACACCTGGCGAATTTCGTTGATTGTTGTACCCTGTCTCCAGATTATTGAACCAATCAGTGTGAGGAAAGAAAAGGACCAATCAGTTTAATAAAATATATATATGTTATATATATAATATATATATACCAACAACAATTACCAGCTAGTCTTGGCATATTTACGTCTAAGCAGGGGTGGTCCAATCGGTCTGGGGGACAAGTCCTGCAAGTTAACTCCCAGCACCTGCCTGGAAGTTTCTAGAAATCCTGAAGACCTTGACTAATGTTCAAGTGTTTAATTGGGGTTGGAACTAAACTCTGCGGGACAGTGGCTCTCCAGGAACAGGATAGGACACCACTGCTCATGGTACACAATCGGAAAATAAACATTATGACTAATTTAAAGAAAATAAACTCTGTTGTTCAAACTCCACATCAAGATAATTTCCAAGGAGCTTATTCAAATGCAATCCATAAAATCATAAAACATGGTATACAGTCCTACTGCCCAAGTGAACTCTCTCTGTTTAAATCTAGATTAAAGACACATCTCTTTGGCCAAGCATCCAAATAATGCATCTCATAATCTTGTACTGCAGTCATATCATCAAATGCGCATTATTACTCTTTAGCTGGGTAAACAAATAAATTGCGTGGTGGGAACAGCAGCTATGCTAATTAATCTGACTTGTTCTCTGTTTTTGTAACTATGATTTACACAAGCTTCAGTCTGAATCCAGAACACCTGAGAAGAGATGATGCCAACCCCTAAGATGATGCCAACCCTGAAACAACACACATAACTACCAAACTTTGCTATAAGTTTGATTGCATCATACAATAATTGATGCTAATAGTGTTCATCGTCTGTTTAATTACGTCTTTAATTGATTTTTCATTTCTGCCATATGTACATTAACTGACAGTTACTACTGATAAGCTACTACTAAATATATTTTAGAAACTTAATTTCTGTAAAGTTGCTTTGCAACGATTGTAAACTTTAATTGAATTGAACTGAACTATTGATTTCAGGGACACTAGTTGCACTCTCATGCCCATATCTAATGTGTTTCTTGACAAACACTCAAGTCTCTCTTTGTGTGCATGTCAACATGGTTGACTTTGAGGTGCTGGTTTGTTATGTTTGTTCATCTGGGCCTAAGATGTCAAGGCGGTGTCTGTGCATGGCATTGTCTCTGTAACAAGCATCTGCTAATAGTTATGCAGATCCAGGCGGTCAGTTTAAACCAACAGCAGCTGGTGAACTAATTCATCCTACTGTGGCAGCATCAAGTTTTTTTTTAAATCTGAGGGTGTGCAGCACACCAAAAACCTGCTGGATGAATCCAGATGGGGTTACTGTACCTTCTGTAGAAGGTGTCCACAGCCAGAAGGAAGTGGACCAAGGGGGCTGGGTGACCTTATGGCTTGTTGTCAAGCTTAGACAATGATAAAGTGGAGTGACCCCAACTGGGATGAGTTAACGGTTTGTCATTCAAATGGCGGACAGCTAGTCTTTTTGTCCACTCTACATCCCAGCCCCCAACCCTCACTTTGAGTGTGAGTTGGGTTATGTGGGCAAGAATTGCTCCACAAAGCATTCCTTTCCTCACGAGTCATATGAACGTCAAAGCTCCTGATTCGTCACACCGCTCTCCCTGGTGCCCAGGGGCTATTAATGGCTCAGCTGATTGTGGCTAAGTGCTTGTAGTCAACCGCCAGGTCTCTCTGCCACCCTGACGTAAAAGATTCCAGCATGTTCTCTGCACTGCACCACATATTTGCACACTGATATCCTTCATTTTTAGAACTCTATGAATTATCCATCCTCAAGCAATATATCAACGAAACAAAGTATTGACACCCACACAACCTCCTCAAGTTTGCCAGTTCCAAACAAAAACTTCAGTTTAGTCCATTTTATTGATTTCTTCGTATCCATTGAAATCAAGTTGCAAGCTAGGGGTCAAATCTGTCTGAAGCGAAAAACACAGGTATTTATACCCTAGTCAAGCTGGAGACAGGTCTATTTTAGGTGAATCTATTTAGTTTTGAAAGTCTGGGCAGCATGGACACATCTCCTGCCAGCTAAAACTGGTATCACTGATGGTCTCTTCCACCTCTCACAGGGCAATCTTTGAACAGGTAGCGTTATGGACCAGCTGCATCTGCTGCCACTGCTGCTCTTGAGCACTGATCTGATCCCAATCTAATTGTGACGTGTTTCTGCCGATTTAAGGGGATGGGTCACCATGGAGAAACTGCTCCTCTAGAGAGAAACCTGATTGCGAATGATAAACAACTTAGTCTGCCAGGCGTTTGATGTCTGTTTGATGTCGCCTTGCCTTGGAATTGCATCGCTGTAAGGGAATTTCAATAATACATGCTTTCCATTGCTCTGTTTATGGCTTTATGCAGGAATATGAATGTACAAGCATGTTAAATTAGCCCTTGATTGGAGAAATGGGTGTTCCTTTGAAGTTTATCATGTATGCTGAGGTTTAGAAATGAGGTCTAGCACCTAATGAATGCATTCAGGAAGTCAAGATTTATTTGAAGCTGGTGTCAATGTGATAAGAGCTGAGTTCTTGTTCATGTGCATCAAGGTAGTCAATGACTTCGCTTGTACGGAATCACTCTAGATAATCCATCAGTTTGTCAGTCATTACAGCTGTGCAAGAAATCAAAGATGCATATACACTATGTAAGATTCAAATAGAACAGTTGGCTTGTATAACTAAAATATTTCTCAAATTGCAGGGTGTATACTAAGAATAATAGATCACTAAGTACATTTACTTACAACAAACAAGACAAAATATGTAAAGAGTAGTTCACATAAGACACATACTCGTGTACACTACAATGACTCAAGTTTTTTTTTTAGATAAACTGTTGTTAACTGGTGTGAGACACTGAAAATGTGGAAAGTCAGACAATACACAAACTTGTCATATGTAAACAGCACTGGTTTTACTAAAAACTGCCTTAATTGTAGATTATTACTAGTTTGGCATAAGGGCTTAAAATAACAAAACAATGGGAGCTGAATTATGTATTGAGTATGGTCTCAGAGTCCAGGGCTGGGCCCTTCGCCAGTCGATTAATCCTGTGATCTCAGGGAGACGTGGAGGCGAGAGGGAGCCCCAGTCAGCAGGCATGAAGGGAACGTCTCGTTGGCCCCTGGGGTGCGGGGTCTGTACCACAACCTAGAGCTCTGACAAAAGGCTCTGGCTTTATTTACCGTCTCTGTTTTGACAGCAGAGGAGTGCTAAGCATGTCAGACGCCATGACAGGATTGAACTGGATCTTGTGAAGCTCTTCTAGCAGAGCAGGGGGTGGACAGATAAAAAGACACAAGTCGGTCTGTTTGAAAGAAAAAAGTTTCTGGATTTCTGCATGGCCAAAGTGTGCCATGAGAGGTGCTCTCAAAAATGTTCAGAACCAGGCTTTCTAGAGAAAGCACTTAACTAAAGTCTAAAACAAAATCTGACCATCCTCAAATATTTAATAATGTCTTCATAAACAACATAAACATAATCAAGCATTATTACTAAAGCAAAAGTGCTGCTGTACAGAATATCAATGATTAGCATGAGTAATGTGATACTTGCAAAAAAGACATTTTTGCACTTACGTCATTTGGAATGAGAAGTTCTTGTGATGCTGTCTGGGAACTGGACTCGATGCCTGTTGGAAAAGGAATAGGTACCAAGTTAAACAAACCATAGGATAATTTGCTTGCTTACTTTTTACTTTCCCTTTCTTTTTGTTCAGCATGTGTGTTCTTCCAAATCTGACAGAAACTCCTTTGAACTTATGTGGACAAGAGAAATCTTAGGATGTGCTGTTTTCACCCATCATGCACAGTGCATTTTCTTTCCCCCTTTACTCTTTTGCATGTTCATTGAAAATGACAACCCAAAGGAAGAACAGTGAAATAGTTCAGGTTATTTCTACACTGATGCGATGAAGTTACAGCCCAAAACCAATTTTTAACTCATTTAGACCATTCAAGACAAGGACTGTACCAAACCAGTGGCATCAAACCAAATTGCAATCTGTTTAATTGGATCAACATAGCAGCATTAGCTCAACTAATGGCATGAGTTTGGGGAGGGACTACCTGAAATTGCTTTTGAAATGATGTATGGTACGTAAATCATAAAGGTTCTTTATCCTTGCAACCCTGGAAAAAAAAACAGGTAATACCAGCCTAAAGTGGTCAATTACAAGTCCCCATTAGCTTAGTCAGGGTGGTTAACCAGGATACCCTTAACCCTCATATCCAGATAGCGTAGTCCAACTACAAACCATTAGAACAAGGTTACTCGCAAAGTACAAATGTATAACCTTTTAAATTGGTCTCTACTATAAAAAGAGCCTTTTAGCTTGCACATAGGCTATTGTGAACCAAAATCTTTTGTGTACAACTTTATGCACTAATGCTTGTAGCGTTCTCATATCTGTTAGCAGGATGCTATCACCTAACCGCTAATAACTGGCACAGAGCCAGCCTGTTTCTCTTTCCATCTACTTCCTGTCTCAGCAGGCGAACCAGACCCAGCAGTGCTTCCCAGCCCAACAGGGGCCTATTTAATAGACTGAAACATTGCCTTGACTGATGAGCTTTTTACCTCAGACATAATCGAATTCCCCAGCCATATCATGATAGTATGTGCTCTTGTAGTTTTAGCGGCAGGGAGCAACTATAAAAATTTTTTTCGACCACTCAATTCCTCAAAGGGGCTTTTTGATTCTCACATTTGCACCAAAAGTGCTTATTTACCATAATATTCAACGGTCTGTTGGCTTTAGAGGGCTTACACAACAAATGTTTGGAATCTTCAGACAACTTGACAGACATCACTGAGTAACTTGTGGTGGCTGTATAATTGGATGTCTGGTTCTGTGCAAGGAAAAAAAAAGTGAGGGAGCAAGAAAAGGAGAGAGTCCCTCCTTTTTCTTTAGCTGGACATTTGTCATGGCTCTGAGAAGCCCCAGGAGCTGACTGTGGAGCCTTGTAAAGCTTGGCCCCATTTTTGCAGCTGTAATCTGCATGTGCAGTATGCTCCATGGAGCTCAGGTGTATTACCTAGAACTTGGGTGGCCTCTGGGTCTTTGGGAGGTCTGTTTGAATCCATGTACTTAAGCTTGAGTTCTCAGGTGGAATTGTCACATCCACTCTCACTGTACGCAACGATTTAGTGCTGCTAAAGCAGACTTGTGCTTCTGGGTATATATTAGGTGTTTTCGAGTTCTTTTGAGTTCTCTCTATAAGAAGTTTAGACCTATTAGAAGTAGAACTTAACCGAGTGGAAAAATAACCTATTATTTGCATTCACACTGTTCCTGGCCTTTGAAAACATAGTCAGATCACCTCTACACCATTTTACTGATTCCTGTGAACCATTAAAAAGGGGAATCCTGTTTGTGTGACCAAAGTGGCAACAAGCTGATAACAGTCTAAGCCAGTGTCTAACCCATAATTTTTGTGATCCCAACCATTATCTTCCTCTTCAAAGAAACCTGGTTTGGCAAAACATACCAGACAGAACTTGGGTGGCTGTGGGTTGAGCTATGGAGGCAAGACCCTGCTGCATGGACAACTGGTGCAACTTAGCCAACTGTGATAAAAGAGAAAGAACAAATGGAGGGAAATGTAATTTCATTTGGATGAAAGGGTTTTATTATTCTTATCATAATACACAGCTGAGAATTGAACCATATACTTCATTCACAAGTGTAAAACAAGCTAATTTACTTCACAAAAACTCTGAACTAATGGAAGTTACACAGTATGAAGGTGGTTTTCAGAAGTTCTCTCTAAAGCTTCTTACCTCTGAGTGTGGAATGCCGTATTGGTTTTGTACAGAATAAGCCTGGAAAAGAAATAGTGAGGAGTGTTATGCATCTTCTACAGAATCTCTGAATCCAAAAACAAGTGAAGAAGCGGAAAGTGATAGAAGTGGTCACCTAATATTTAACAGCATATAAATCAAAACTGCCTAATGTTACCGAATGAAATGTCGAACACACAAATAACTTTAACACACCCTAAACATTGAAGCAGTTTGTGCGTCTGTGCCTTTAAAGTCAACACAAAACCAGAATTTTCTAAAATGAACATTTCACCCAACATTTATTTTCTCACAAAAATAAATGGGTTACACATGCCATTTCATGTTGACATTGACTTCAATATGTTATTGGCTAATTACTTAACATGTGAAAACTATCAGTGTGGTTCACAGTTGTTCATTGAAGTGGAAAGAGTCACTAAATTATGAATATGAGTTGATATGTAAGTACTGGTATATATCTATACAAGATATATACATACAAGTTGTTTGCTGGTGTTCTGTGGACTGTTGGCTGATTTTAAAAGGTATTTGGGCACTTGTCAACTGGTTAGGCCAGAACTAGGGGGTCTCTGACCCCTCTAGACCACCCTCCCACCTTTATAATTCAAAAACTTTCTAAAGGGGACAGATGTGAAACTAGAAGATCTCTAAATCAAGGCTTGTGCATCAAAGAGAATGAGAAGCCAAATAGCCAGACGCAAAAGCTACAGAGAACGCTGCATGCTCTTCCCAGAGGTTCTCTTGCATAAGCCTGTTTAAAAGTTTAAACACGTGGAAGAGAGAAGGAGAGAGAGAAACCGAGGGAGGATAAAATGGAAAATAAAATAAAAAGATCAGTGATGCAGAAATGGCAGTCTATGTTGAGGAGCAACCCTAGTTTGTGTCTCTGGTAGGCAAGTTAATGAAAATGATTGGTCACAGCTCTCAAGGCAAACATTGTTTGGGAGGAAAACATGACTCTTCTTTGTCAGGACGGATTTAGCTTCTCTCCGGAGGTGAGCTCAGAATTTGCTACGTGACTGGCACCCCTTACCCTTCAATGTCTCTGATAGTCTCCCATTTTGTTTTGCTATCTTTATTGTTTGTCCTCCTTTTCCTTTTAAATTTGTGCTTAAAATGTTGAAAATACGGCTTACTTGCTTCCATGGAACACAAAAAAGGGGTTTGCAAACTAGAAGGTCAAGCTCAAAAAAGGACAAAATCGCAAACTAAGATGTGCACTACATTCCGAGACATCTAAAGTAATACAGCAGCTTTGTGTGAGCAAAGTCCGCAATTTAAAATCAAACCTGACAGCGCATCTGGATGTGTCATTTGAATGCAAATGAGATTTGAGAGCCGAGAAGATTAAAGTTGGCATGAAATGAAAATTCACTATATCTATTTTCTAAATGCATGTTCACAGTTGGATCTGTAATTTTTTAAAATTTTGACCTTGTAATGTTTAAATCAAAATGACTTCTCGTGACGTATACAGGACTTCTCCAATCATTTCCACTTAAACCCGCACATGCAAGCTTGCGTTCATCTGCCTCCACTTTTACATGCAACACCCACATCTCAACATTCAATAAACAACCTATGCAAAGAATGAGTTCTGTGCACTACATTTTTTTCTTGTCTGATAATTCATTTCACTTGGATGAACATCAGAATACAAACGACATGACACTTCTCTCATTGCTTCGCGATTTTAAGTAAATGATTATTGATGACTTAAATTTTGGTCTATTTTTGACGTTAGAATCTTTGGTATATAGCGCATAAATCATATGAACCTCTTTAATGGCAATTTCTTTCTGGAGCCTGATAGCTTTCAAAAAGGTTAGTAGCAAAATGGGAATAAACTGGAATTTTATTTGGGTGAACTATTACTTGATTTCAAACGCTTGGCAATATACATGTGCCAATATACATACATTAGTGAAAAGGAGGCGGAGCTTTCATCATTTTAGTAATTTCCTTATTTCTTTCCTTCCTGTCCTCCGAGCTCAAAACGCTCGTAAATAATGTAGAAAAGCATTAATCGCCTGGCTGAGCCACTTAACGCTTCGTAATCATTATGCACATACACACATAAGTGGTGCCTTCATTAGCAAGAGTCGTGGTGATGTTGTCAGTCCCGTCTCCTGGCAGACAGCATTTATCTTCGCTCGTTTAAGAGAATGTCAGTGCTCGGGCCTGACACCTCGTCCTTACAGCTCTCGAGGTAGAGTATGTGTATTGGAAGGTCACATGGTTCCCCTTTTTAGCCATCACATCAGCATTAGTCAGAGGCGGATGACACTTAAAGGAACAGTTCACCCAAAAATGAAAATTCTGTCTTCATTAATTCACTCTCAAAACACAGGATGATTTCAGTAATATTTATGCGGTTGTTTTCCATACAACGAAAGCAGGCAGTGACAAGGTATTGTCAATCTCCCAAAAAAAAGGCCAACATTTTGTCCTAAACTTCCAAAGCAATCAAACAATTTGTTAAGGAGGAATCAGCCAATATTTGAGTGTTTTACGAAAATATGTGCCCTCCGCTGTAGCTCTCAATCCCATCTTCATTTTCAAACCTGGCATATTATATGCACCATGCCAGCAAACAGTGACAACAAATGCGACTGGTTCTAGTCTCAAAAAACAAACCAAATGTTGAGCCAAATGCACTTAGGTGTATAAAACCAGATTAGACTTTGTTTAAAACATCTTTCTGGGTGTCCCAGAGACCCGAAAAGCTAAGATTGAGCAATACATAAGGGTCCGGTAACTGTTAATTTTTGAGGGAGGAAAATTCCTTTATATTCACACTTAACAGACTGGCTTGATATTTGTGGTCTCGCAGACAGTAACCCTTTCTTCACCAATGTGTTTAACTGCTAACTTGGGAAGGGGGATGGGTGATGCTATCAACTGTTACCATTAATCTTCATAGTAAAACTTCACATATAACTGAGAAACAGCTTTACCTAGAAGAACTGAACATTAATCGAGAGATTATAAGTCATTCACACCATCATAATATCCTCAAATGAACTTCCCACAGCAGCAGAGTACCGGTTAACTCTGAACACCAAATAAAGTTCTCACAGAAACATCAGTGATAAGCACCTCATACTGTTAAAAATTATATATTTTTTCCACACTGTAAATTATACGCATCAAAGCAGTTTGCAAACTTGGAGTAAGAAGAAAAATCAACTTCAATTTTGGTAGCACTTTATTTTACAGTCCTGTTCCTCATGTACATACTATGTACTTATTATAGTAATTACAATAACTAGGTAATAACTAGTTACTAAGCCTGAGCCTACCCCTAAATCTAACCCTACCCCATGTAGTTACCAGCTATTACCAGTACTTTCTTAGGTAGGTACATTGTAAGTTCACTGTAAGTATATGTAAGTACTTTTTAAAATAAAGTGCAACCTAAATTTTGGTCAGTTCCTCACACAAAATATGGATGCATAAATTTTGTAATATGGTGCACATCTTTTTGAGCTCATAATTGTATGTATAAGAGCTACATGAAAATTTTGAAAAGTAAGTGTTTTGGGGTAAACATTTCTTTATTACCAAATATGTAAGTTTGTAAATATAGTAGGACCGCAGCCACAGCCTTGGGGGACACCCTATATTTAATACCTGTAAAGTTACACAAATTTATAAAATCAAGTCAAAACTCAGTTCTCAGCAAAAATGTATACAATTGCAGTGGGTCGAGGGTAAAGCCATGCCTGAATGAAACGTCAAGTGGAAAAACAATCTCATGTCTAAAAACATTAATTGCTGTATAGTCTCGCTCCCTTGCTCAAGTGGGGAGGACACTGGCTGCAACATGCGGCAAGAGGAATGACAGAGGGGAACAGAATTCCCATCTCCATGCAGGAGTGAAAGAGGCAAATAAAGAAATAGTGGGAACCATGGCTCCCTATATTATCCATCATGGATAAATTATACTCACTTGCTGCAGATCCAGCCCTCCCTGAGTCACTGAGAAAAGCGGGTGTGACGCAAACTCTGAAGTTTCGAAAACCTTAAAAAGGCAAATAGGGGACAGAGACACAAACCAAGGCTTCACTGGCATGTCATTAGTCTTACAAATATGCATATTTCTCATATACATTAGCATCAATTTTGCTGTTACTGCTGTCATTACAATTAGGTGTGATTTGAATACAGACTGAAAAGTGTTAATGAAGAAAAAAGATGAAGCAATGAAAATTAATTTCATTATTACACATTTATCTTACTCATCATGACAGACAGGTAAATACATCAAACAGATGATGTATCATAAGTGCGCACGTCAAAGTTTCTGCCAGTCCGCTTAATTATACCATTGGTGAATGACTTCACAACACTTTTAATGGTGTGGAATATTCATGAGCTTGATTGATCTTAATGCTACTGTTATTCATGCATAGGAGTGTTGATAATGAATAGCCGTGTCAACATGAATAAACATAACGGCCTCTCTACTCTCTTTTGGAGACGAGTTAGAGAATTATGTGAAGTGAATAATGGAGCAAACGATAGATTAAAGAGTGAAACAATAGACCTTAGTCAGGGTAGACGGCATACTTCATTTGATGGGGACGAAAACAAGGCGGTGAAGGATGGAAGCACAGTTTGTTCAAAGGCCATTAAATCCGACAACTTAAGTAAGAATGGTTTTACGAACAAATTTAGTCAAAGCACTGAAAATATATCTTCCGACAAAACTGGGACTTACGAATGTTTTTTACACACAAATTTGTGTTTCAGGTTTTGAATATACTGAATATACTTCCATTCCAGAGTCTCGTTTTCATTTGCGTCAAATGCCATTCACACTGAATAAGGTCTATTGAGGCTGTAAAAATTTCTCACAATATGATATTGGCTGGATGACAGATTTATTACAGTGTAACCTAATAAATGGAACTAAATCTTAGATGTATTTATACATGTTTGCAATACTTTGTTTAAATGACTTCAGAGTTAATGAACACACAACAAACAGGCTTAAGAAATATTTACATAGACTGTAAATATAATATGTAAAAACATAGACTGTCCTTACCAATACCCTTCATTGATGGACAGACGCGTTTTGTTAAAGGAAATGGAGGCAGCATTCTGTCAGCTGTGTGGCGCTTTATGAAACTCTACTATATTAAGTCAACTGAATATTAAATATTTTCAGGGCACACAGCATATTTACAGGTGGGTTTTGTGTTTTTGGAGATGTTAATTGGATCTGCTTGATCCCAGCACTAATTATGAGGGTTATATTTGAGACTATTAAACCTTGTTCACACAGGAATTTTTTATTTGTTTTGGTGTATACAAACATTATTTCTAGACTGATCTGCAAAAAACAAACCTGATTTAACTAAATTCATACTTTAAAATATCCATACAGTAATCCTTTTTTTAATGTTTAGCACCATGGTGAGAAGCCATAATAGACATCCACAATGACAACTTGCTAATTTCAGCTGTAATAGAAACAACTCTCTTGGCATCATGATGACACCTGCGTCATGACTGTCACAATCGATGTAGATGTACCAGACATTGACTATACTGTCTGAACAAATGGATTCCAGTTTCATTCCTTGCAAAATGTCACTTTGGACAGCCAGTCCTGAAGACTAGATATGAAAAACAAATCAGATTTGTGTGCAGTGTGAACAAGGCCTTGAAGGAATAGTTTGCCCAAAAATGAAATTCTGTCTTTATTTGACTTGGAATATAATAGATGACTTGTGGACCACTTTTGTGATTGTTTTGTCATTTTGTTGCTTGACAACTCATTCACACTGATTATTTTAAAAATAGTGGCCAGGATATGCAACATTTCCGCAGAAGGAAAAAGCCATACAGGTTTAAAACTAAATGAGGGATTTATGGTGAGTACATTATGAAAGAAAAGTGTTATTTTTTAACACTTAATAAAGGTGCACTACTGGATGTTTGGCTCTTTAAGCGATTGAAGCTTAAAACTTCAAGTTACTTTCAGAGGTATATTATTACTCCCTTTCCAAAAAGAAAAGTCATAATCAAAAAATATATAAATCTCATTGAAATTAATTGTTTTAAAATAAATAATGTTACAAAAGTTTGTGGACGTGACCACACAAAGACAAATGATGTCAAACTGACAATTCCTGCAAAATCCAACCCGACAGCTCAAATTATTAGTCGATATTATCTGATAAGAGATCTGTTAAGAACTGGAGTAAGGTAAGGAGACAGTTTCACACAGATTTTATGTACTTTATCAAAAAAAGTATGCACTTTTTCTTCATTTAATGCACCTTTAAGTGTCGTGAATTTTTATAAGTAAAGCGGGACACTTTGTTGAAAGAACCTCATGTTTTGCCATTTTGATGTGCATTTTTACCTGATTTCCAGCAAGAAGCACTGCGCCTGGAGCTGGAGTGGGGCGGTATGGAATTGTAGCACCCTTTGGAGGAGACTACAAACATAAAATACAACAATTATTAATTTTAACACAGGACTTTACAGATTCACCCTCAGTATTAAACTTTGACTACCATTCTCAGCTCATTCTGCAATGGCGCTAAATTTCTCTTACCTAAGGGCATTTGCAAAGCCATTTGGTCATATTATCTTAATGACTGGAAATGCTGACACGGTGCACAAATGCAACATTTATCGATTGGCTCTTCATTGGATCACTTAAAAGCATACCATTATCCTCTCACAGAAAGTCATTTGGCCAAATTATTTCAGAATGCTATTAATGCTTGCTCATGATATCCTCAGATGGAAAACTTGCAATGCAGAAAATGTGCCCTGAGCATGTAGCATCATTGCAACTCTACAAGTCTGTTGTTCAAACCTACATTTTAATTTAAAAAAGGAATAAAATACATTTTACAAAATGACTGTCAAATCATTCTTGCCCTATTAGTCCTAGACAAGCTGTCATCTGTGCCTGAAGGACATATTTTATTAAATAAAACACAAGTACACCGATAACTAACTGTACCTGCTCATATGCAGTAATTCGATTAAGAGGTCAGAATAAGGCCAAAGTGATGAAAACTCAGTGAAGCGCATCCCCCACAATTGCTCAACCAAACAAAAGGAATCTTTTTAAATATTCATTGGGTGACTTTGCATAATTTGCATTCTGGAGCAGGCAGACAGTTGAGGATTCCTAAAATGGGCAGTGTAGCAGTCAACAATCTGCCCCTCATCTGGTCCTTTAAAAATTAAACAGAACAAGCAGTAGGCATTCAGTATGATCCCACTGAATAAAAAGTGTAAATTCTTTTACAAAAAGAAAAAAAAAAAAATAATTTTTCAACCATTTATGTGCATAGAAAACCATTTGAGAGCAAATGCGTTTCACGCTGTGGGAGAGCTGAGAGACCGCATTCACTAATCATTACTGTAATGCTTTTTAACATGCAGTTAATTAGATCGAGTATCTTTGGAAAAAGTATTTGACATGCAAAATGCAATAAAAATATCTGTTTAGGCTCCAGAAATGTATCATATTCATTTATCAACGCCACTAAATCTAAAACTGAAAACCAGTATGCAGTCTTTGAAGCACAGAAGCATTTGAAGTCTTGTAGATTAGGAATATCACACAACAGTCATCCATAACAGTTTTTCAAGGCCAATGCATGCATAAAAATCTTGCGTTAATGAAGCCAAATGGATTTGCTCAGAGTCAAATTACCTCTAGTATTACAGTGCAGATGAGCTTGACACACTGGATGATAGCGTCCTGGCTGCCAGATATCGTCACACCTCTCTCTGTGGAGTTAGGGAGCAGATCTCCTGCCACCTGTACCTGAGCCCCTGTTTTCTGCCAAACGAAGGAAGAACAGATCATTAGTACATTGATTTGCCTAGGTCAGGTCTGTCCAATCCTGCTCCTGGAGAGCCAGCTTCATGCAGAGTTTAGCTCCCACACACCTGTCTGACAGGTGAGACCTTGAAATAGCATGTTTAGGTTGAAGTGTCTTTATTTAGGGCTGGAGTTCAGTAAGTTGCAGATCCTCCAAGAGCAGGATTGGACACCCCTGACCTAGGAAATGGATAATAATGAGGACTAACCCAAACCCTAACTTTACTGCAATTAGATCTTTCTCTTTGAAGATGTCCCCAAATACTTTGTTCAATTTAAATAACTTCCAGCAATTTCCCCCTAAAGTATTGCTAGGGTAAAACTACCAAATACATGTATATTTATAATCAAACCCACGGTGGAAAAAAAAACATGAATCCAGGAGTTGCTTAACCAAACCCAATGAAGCAAGAGGGTAGGGCTAAAACATTGGGATGCACTGTGTTTACTTGGTGCTGCTTACTTGAAAGTCTCCAGCAACCCACCAAACATACCCCATTTCAAAACTTACTTTCTTGCTTTGATTAGCTTAACGCACTTGATATTCCCCCAACTCCAACAACCTTCCCCTTCCCACACCCCCTGCAATTGCATTACAGAACACTCCAAATTTAGCATGACAGAGCATTCACCATTACCTCATACCATCTTGACAGCCCAGAGACCATAAATGTAAAATAAATGGGTTTTTACTGGCATCCAAACCCATGAAATATGCAACGGAGCAAGCAGTCCTAACATGGACGTCCTAGGCAGGAGGAAAGAAAAATAGGGATATGGAAAAGCACTCACCTCTCTGATCTCTTTGATTTTGGAGCCGCCCTTGCCTATGAGGGAACCGCACTGGCTGGCCGGGATGACCAGCCGCAGTGTGACTGGAGGCTTACTGGTGACTGTGCCGTTCGCCACAAGAGCAGCCAAGTCCTTGAGGGCCAAACATAGAATAGATGACGTGTTAACTGAAAGCTGTACTGTGGCTTTTATGGCAGAGTGGGGACTTTGATTCAGAGTGGTTTGGAACCATGGTTAAAGATCTGATAACTAGAAAGTTTCAGGACTGAACCTGCAAACGGTTATCCATGAGCTATCACCATTGTGCCCTTGAGCAAGTGAACGAACCCTAGGTTACTCCTGGGGGAACTGGCCCTATGATATCCTCGTGCTACCAAGACTACTTCTACCAGCTTAACCTGGATTCTCTTGAAGGGATCAAAACAAGGTGCAGCTCTGGCCTTTCCAGACACAAAAAGGGTGCTGCCAACTGTCTTCCTGTATCCCATATTTTGTTGTAAACTAGCACCAGTTATTTGTTACCTGACTCACGTAAGAGATAAGAGACTTGGATGTAAACAAGGGACAGCATTGTTCAAGCAGATTTGAGGAATGCCATCAATTAATCTGGTGATTCTCCTCATAATTCAGAAGGTTTGTTTGAAGTTTGAAAATGCCATTGTGTACCAATGACCCTTTGTGGCTTTTGATTGTAATCTGATGAAATGTTCTTTACCAAAGCCATTTTAATCAATTTCCCTATTCAGGGTTTGCAGATCGATGTGCCCTGCCAACAAAAGGTTATAGCTGACTGAACACAGTTGCACCGCCATTGAAGACACCCATTGATTTCTATGACCAAATTAAACAATATTTACCCACCTGTCATCCGCACTTGTCTCTATCAAAATGTGACATGCATTTGCAAGGTGCGAAAACAAAACCCTAATAAAAAAGAAACTTCCTGAATGTCTGAATAGGACAAGTTGTATGATCCTCTTTTATGCTGAATTTTTGGTGTTCTTTTGTAACCTTTTAATGGTGGTCACAAAATCATTCAATGAAAAACTGCTGCATGAAGATTAAAAACAAATTTTCCCCTTGTATTTCACAGAAAAAATTATAAGTGGACCATCTGAAATGACATTTGACACATCATCCAGAATTAGTCTTATGGTAAGCACCTAAGTAGAGGAGGGTAACTAAGGTTCCACACTCATATTCCTGCCACTACAAGAAATCAGCTCCAGCGTCCATTATTCACCCAGTGCAGATTCAGAAGCTTTCTCTTTAATTAAACCAGGTAATAAATATCTGCCCGGATCGTGGCCCACCACTGCTGCAATCAATTAGTGGGGGAGCAGGAATCTTGCCAGGTTTGATATGTAAATAGCATGTGCTGCTTCTCTGCCCATCAACCCAGACCTCACCTACGTGAGCCGAATGAATACGCCTTGAGTGGTGTCTCAGAAAGTAGAGCTAGTGAGTCTTTTTCTTCTGTTTAGTGTTTCCGTCAGAGCAAGAGGTTTGGAGACGCTGTTGTTGTGTTCTTTCAACGGCTGGCCCCGAAACCTCCAGAGAACGAAGGGGAGGTGGAAAAAAAGAAAACCGTGCATATTTTCTTGCCAATGCTGTGGAAAGGAATATCCAAATGTCTGACTGAAATTATATTCTCTATTTCTTTCTCTTCCCAGTGCCTCTTTGTGGCCCTCTGTAGTCTTTTTCTCGGTGGAATTAGGAGTGATATTAATATGCCTCAGTCTTAATAACGGTGACTAATAAGGGTACTTTCACACCTGTAGATCGATTGCTTTGTTCCGAAACAGGGATTAAAATTATTACAATGTTGCTTTTTATTCTTGGTGAGGTTTGCTTTCACACGGCAAAGTTTCTAAACGGACCAAATTTGTTAATACAAGTCACGCGCAAGTAAACTGTTCTCTCATTGGTCAAAGTTCCACGGTTTATTTTCCGGGATTCCACTTAGCTGTCACAGCAGTCATCCGTCAGAATGGAATGACAACAGCTTCTTTTTTTTGTAGCTGTCCTTATATTAATTTATCATTTTGAGCAGGAGTCCAGGATTCATCGGGAAAACATTTTTAAAATGCACCTACTAGGAAGAAGAGCAATAAGCATTATAAAATTTTATTTTGAATGGTGAAGACGTGCTCACCCACAAACATTCACAGGTTCATTTTGAAGTATTAGCAAAACATCAAAGCTAATGCTTTTCACGTAACTTACGTAATTACCCTTTATACATTGTGACACAGCCTGGTTCGTTGGTCCGTTAGATCGGATTGCTTTCTCACTACAACCGAACCGCTCCAGAGTTCGTTTTCGTTCGAGCCGAGACCACCTCGTTCAGGCGATCTCAGACCGATTGTTTTGGCGCGGATCTGGGCGCGATTGCCATGTTCACATATGCCCAAACGAACCGAGCTAAGGGGGGAAATGCGCCAGGTTCCGAAACAACGAGCCAGGTGTGAAAGCATATTCTTGATGTAAGACGTCACACAAAGCCTTTACCCCTTATTCCTCTCGTCTCATTTAACAACCCTCCTGGATAATAAAATATCAATTCAGATATTACTCTCAGCAGATTGACTCTGTCTTCTTTGCACATTAGCTGTTGAGTAAGGGGGTCCAGGCTCAGAATTTATGACAATTTGTAAGGGCTCTTGATCTGATGCAACTAAGGAGCTGTTTTAAAGCTTCAATCTAAAGCATATGCAACAACAACTCAGGGTTGAAAGCATGCGGGTGAAGTCAAACAATTTCTGATGCAAAGCAAGAAATGTTTAGTGCCATTCAAGTGCCTTCTGTTGTTCTAGTACCACAAATCAACAGCAACAATATACCCTTCTATAAACAATACAAAAAAAGTACAAATAAATTATCCTCGTTTTGTGTATTTTATGTGGATATGGATTTCAAGCATTAAAATGTTGATGATAAATTATTATTATTATTATTATAATACATTAATATTTGTTTGAAGTTGTAAAGAATAGATTAGATATATCTAATGTAATAATAATTAGAATAACATAAGATTGGGTGGTTTTAAGTTTTACAAGAACAACTTTCTCTGCTTAAATTTCATGTTTAATTCAATGTGTTACTAATCATTTTTTGTAAGTACTTGTGAAATGGACTATTGAATTTTATTATTTTGGTAATAATAAAAATTCTATCTGGCCATTTTGTGTGATGCATTCAGTTTCATGATACTTATATTTAAACAGGGTTTCAATGAATAGCTATAACATTAAAAAATATATTAATAAATAATAGTTAATAATAATAATGTTTGCCAAAATGTTTGCACATAAAACCATGTGCAATTGTTAGTGAATGAGACCTAGTAACTTAGTGTCTCATGACATCTCTTGTGGATTTTTAGCTTAAAAAGACTCCTTTCTAGTCTAGACATTCACAGTCTTCTCCCTAAGCACCGAAACTCTTTGTCTATTCTGTCATATATCATCCAAAACTCTGAAACATGGCTTTTAGATGTCCTCCATTTTCTCAGCTGACTGAAAGAGCAGCGAAAACATTCTGCATCAAAGCCGGGCCAGACCTCAATAGAGCGCCTTGTAAAATTCAGCCAGTAATGCTCATCATATGCTCGGCATAAACGAACCCCGCCGCCACCTCAGGGGTTTCTATGGTGACTCTTCCGTTATGGGTACGGAAACGGGCTTGTGCGGAAGACAGGGATATTCCTAACAGATGTTTAATGAATGGCACCCTGCCTGCTATGAAAGGATATCAAATACATAATGGGTTTAGCAGGAGTGAGAAGATTCATTATTACTTGGTGGGGGTAGAGCTGACATGCTGCAGGCGGACAGGCACACCTCATTGACTGGCAGTTATATAACTCTACTGATGCCATTAAATAAAAATACGGGTGTGTGATGCATATGTATGCATGTTTCTATAAACAACGGAGGTTTGCATTTGGCAGTTTATGCATTTACCGAACTTTTTTTTTTTTTTAGAATTTCCACACAGTTTACTTAACTAAATAGTGCTATTGCTTGGAAATACAGATCCCGACTCTTATAGGCTCATGCCATTGGTTGAGTTAATGCATGACATGAAATAAAATACAAGACACACATCAGCATCAAAAGTCCCATCGTGATCTGGGAAGTCGCACATTTTTTTTTTTTTCAGAGAGCTGTATGTCTCTTTTCAGCAGTTGTTCACTGGCATCACCAAGGGAATGTAACGTGTTGGGGCTCAAATTATATTTCTGAAGTTATCCTGCAGATAGGCACCCCACTGCTATAGGACTGACAATATATGAAAACTACCCACGACTCTTTCAACCAGCTGTTCTTACAAACCATGTCTCAGAATTGCTGAAATGGGCGTTTATGCGTTCATCCTGACAGCTTTATCGCTGCAAATCGTCTGGAAACCATTCAATTTCAGCAGAAGTTATTTGCAGACTGTTGATGAGGTTTTAAATAGCATTAAGTATTCATTGGTATCAGCTAATTTTTTAAAAAATTTTCTCTGTTATTAAAAAAAGCACAATAAGACTATGAACTTGTTTTAAATAAGTACATGTCAATTTTGTTTCATGAAAATTGCTGAAATTGAAAGAATAGTTTATCCAAAAGTGAACATTTGCTGAATATTTTCTCACCCTCAGGCCATTCAAGATGTAGATGAGTTTGTTTGTTCATAAGAACAGATTTGAAGAAATGTAGCATTACAGCATTACATAACTTGCTCAGCAATGGATCCTCTGCAGTGAATGGGTTGCCGTTCCAGAAGCGATTCAAAACGCTGATAAAAAAAAATCCACAATATCCACACGACCTCAGTTCTTTATTACAAAATCTGCGTGTTCGTAATAAAACGTCTCGATGGATTTGTTTAAACCATCAATTCATGGCCAAAATAGTCCTTTCACATCACAATCCACACATATTTTTGTTTAGAGCTGTTTTGGACTGTTTCACTTGTAAATGTTGCCTGATCTGTGCATATTTTTCTCCTGTTTCAGTCGAGACACTTTTTTACTGGAGAAAGCAATAGTATGGAGAGAGGACTTGTATTTTTGCCGGAAGCGATGGGTTGAACTTAAAAACGTCTTAATGATGGATTTGTCACTTCATAAGATGTTATTTGATGGACTGGAGTGGTGTGGATTACTTGTGGATTACTGTGATGTTTTTATCAGCTGTTTGGACTCTCATTCTGACGGCACCCATTCACTGCAGAGGATCCACTGCTGAGAAAGTGATGCAACGCTACATTTCTACAAATCTGATGAAGAAATAAACTCATTTACATCTTGGATGGCCTGAGAGTGAGTACATTTTCAGCAAATTTTAATTTTTTGGTGAACTGTTTCTTTAAGAAGCGTTCATCCTGACAGCTTTATCACTGCAAACTGACCGGAAATCATTCATTTTCAACAGACATCAGTTATTTCCACAGACTATTGACGATGTGACAGATTTAAGTAGATTTAACATAGCATTAAGTAATTATTCATTGGTATCAGCACTTTTTTTTGATAAATTTTCCATTATTGGAAAAAAAAAGCACGATGAGATTAGGTACGTTTCTTAACAATTAAGGTCAGTTTGACTATTTTTTATGGGACTCTTTCTCTAATGTTGGCACAATAACATGCAGGTTTATGTTATATTTTATGCTTATTGCCCTGCGTGCTTATATATGCATGAACGATTTTCCTGTACTTACCTCCTCCAGTTTGATTGTGATCATAGTGAAGGCTCTTAACACACACTCTGTGGCGCCCGTGATGGTGATGATTCTCTCTGGGCACGAGCCTTCTGAGATATTGATACGTGCACTGCTCTGTATGGAAGAAACGGTAAGAACAGTAAATGGATGGGAGGTTGATAATGAGGAAGAAAAAATAGAGTAAATAAACTAAATATCATGCATTTACACTAGTAGTAGTTTTCCCTCAAATGCATAGGCAACGTTGTGGCCTTGCTTTTATTGTATTTTAACCTCAGAAATGAAATATGCAGGAGTTGTGTGTGTGTGTGTGTGTGCGCGCGCATTTTTAGGCACACCAATTAATAAAAAATGTATTTTCTTTCTACATCAGGTAGGATGCCAGCAGTACTTGAACCACCAACAGTTTTTTTTATACTGCAAGTTGGCAAAAACACCTTAATCCATAATGAAGGTGCACAAGGCACCGCAGCAAAAACATGTAGTTTTAGTTACGGTATTCAACATTGTGAAAAAATTATATACTACAAGACATTCCTATCCAGACAGGATTAGATTTATCAGAGAACGCTCAAGAAAATAGTAGGCAATTTGTTCTGTATTTTTTAACCAGGGTTGTGTGAGAAAAACACAGGCGTGTTCGATTTGGAAGGGATTAAAATCATAACGTACATCTGTGAAACACGAATTTACCTGACCTCCTCAGGGAAACTTGTTCCGCCCCCATAGGCCTTATGTTAGGTGTGCGTATTGTGTGTGTTCTGTCCAAATGTGTGGATGTGGCACTCCCGCCGCTTTCTGCAGGGCTAGTGACTGTCCGGCCTCATTTCCTCTGTACTGGTCTGGCAGCCTCGAAGGTCCTGCCCCACATGGGGACGGTCGTGCAAATCCCCAGTTGACGTGACGGGGTGAGTTTCGTCCACGGTGTATTTGAAGCTCTACCCCAGTATAAATTACATCTACTATTTCTATCAGGATATGTCATTATTATTTCTAACTGATGAATGCATTAGGAGCTCTAGCTGCAGATGGCCGCATGGCTAAAATTGTTGGGAAAGAGGCAGTTAATTAACAGAGTACCATATTTTCCACACTGTAAATCATGTTGTGATGGTAAACTATGATTTACCAATATGTGTGTGTTTTCCACTAAACAATGGAAATTTTGACCCATTGTAATGTACTTTTTAATCAGGTATGACTTATTTTCCGGAAAATACAGTAGTAATATTTATTTATTTATTTATTGATGTAATTATTTATTTAAATTTGTGGCTAAAAGCAAACAGACAAGGTATTTATTTAATCCCCCCCATTTTTTCACAATTCTACTTTTCTCACTCTCATTCATTCCCAAACACTGGGCGCTTTTTCCTGATGGAAAAGAGGAGCAAATGATCCGAGAATCGGTGAGAGACATTCTACAAAATATCTCCTTTTGCATTCAACACAAGACAGACATATGAATTTGGTGTGACACAGTAAGCTTTCTTTAAGCTCCTTCTGCTAATAATAGCACAGAACAGCAGAGAAAAACATCCAGTGGCAATTGCTTCTGTTTATGACATCTATCGGGCCCAGGATTGACCCCTGTGGTGCCCCAACTAGTGTAATAGACAATGCCTCATGTGCAGGCTTGCGTTCACATTTGCCACCCCCCAAACTATTAATTAGATTGAAATAACACAATCTTTTTTGACATTTTGTTATATTAGGAAGCAAAAACATTAGGTAAAGGTTCTGGTGAACTAGAGAACAAGAGACTAATAAGAGAGAGAGAGAGAGAGAGAGAGAGAGAAAATATATATATATATATATACGCTCACCCACTCCTGAGTTTTTCTCCTTGGTAACCCACTTCAATTTATCTGGAAGCTATTGTTATTAGCAACTACCTTGAAAATACCAATGCATTCATATCAAACTAATGAATTAGTGTTCGCCGTGTGTGTGCGCCATGCGCCCTTGAGATGAAAGGCTTAATTTAAATATTCATGTCTTCTGCAGTCTTTCAGGTTTAATGTGGCAGACATCAACTGGTTTGAGGACGTATGTGGGATGTAAGGGCATTTTGCTGTCTTTTTTCCAGCATTAAACCACATTTATGTGTAAAAATCCATGTGGTGTAGCGTCGCGCTAGCTTCAAAGGAATACCGTCTGTTCTGCATGCATGATGCATGCTGGGAAGCTGAGAACGACAACATTTACGAGTAGCTTGTAGCTTACCTCCTCTCGTATCCTTTTCACAGTCTCTCCTTTCTGTAGGGGGAGAAAAAAAGAAGATCATAAAGCACTTATTGCCTTTGTCTCACGTTTGTTTGTGTGATATGTTGCTTTCCCAGAGTGACTGTCTTTCACAATGGCTTATAGTGGAGGATAAAGTGAGTTTGACTAGCTGAACAGATAGGTCAAATTAATATCAATTCTGCTTCACTACACAGCAATACGGCATCTGCATGGATAGGCCTCAGGGGAACAAGTTTTCAAATCGAAGGTCTTGCAATTGGACTGACTAGGGAATCAATAGTCCATGAATCACTTAGATAGCCTCAGATAGTGTCTCGCTATCTCAGACACAGAAGGTAACGTGTGCGGCATAGTCATGACTGCAGATCCACAGACCTGCTTTTGCACGCTTGACTGGCGTTACATTGTCTTTAGATGGGCTTAAAGGACGATTGGCTATGTCATAACAGAGTTGAAGCAAGGCTTGGGTGGTTTTAATTTATCAGGGAAATTAACATTTCAGATGAGACGTTTTCGAGACCACCCATCTCATAAAACTAGCAAAGTTCTTTAAAACATCAAACTATGATGCATGTAGCAGTGTTTGCGGATGCTTATTAAATAACCTAAATATAGCCTAACCAGTCCCTTTCAGAGTTGACACCATAAAAAAACTGAACAAAAACAAGTCTGCGGAAGAACAGAAGTACAGTTTGTTAAAATATATCATACAGTTGCGTACTTGTGTGTTGATCGTTCGGCCAATGAAACATTGAACATGCATATATAACAAAATTACTGACGAAAATGTTTTGGTTTTTGTTATTCATCAATGATAATGTTGGGTTATTATAGTTAACTTAATAAATAAATAAAATAAATGTTAACTGTAACAAAATAACAAAAAAATTATTTTATTTCAGCTCATTGCCATAGAAACATTTTTCATTTCTATTTAGTTTAACTTGATGTAGTAAAAAAAAAATACTAGAAATATTTACTATAATTAAATACTTAACTATAATTAATTACTAAAAAAGTTCATTCAAACTATTAATAAAACCAATAATAGCATTTCAACTACACTAATAATTAGCTTTTTTGTAATTTTATTATTATTATTTTGGTCAAATAAATTCAGAATTGTATACATTTTCGACTACAAAACAAGAAGAAAAAAAAATAGAAAAAGTCAAATTAAACATTCTCCACTGTGGCTGAGAATCCGTGTATCATTCGATCATTAGTTTTTTTTATTTAATATTGAAAGTAGAAAAATGAGGGAAAAATGGCTCCTTTTTTTTTTTTTTCCAAAAAACGAAAAATGAAAATTCATCTTAAATTTTCGTTTTTCGTTCATGGGTGGATAAATGAATAAACAGCTTGAATATTGGATTTCTTCACGTAGGCGGGAATTAAACACCCCTTTCTGCTGATTGGTCAGCCGAAGATCAATCCATGCCGTCATCAGTTCTTCCACAGTATCACGCAGCAGAATAATAGTCCTCTGCTGCTGCAGTTGAATGGATTCTTAACACATTTATTGCAACTACATTTAATCTTTTTTTGTCAAACAAACTGGCTTATGAATAGCTGGACACAACTCGTACCGGGGCAGAGTCTACAGGTCTTTCTTTTGTGTAGACCAGCGGTTCTTAAAGTGATAGGGGGTCCGAGAAATAATTTGCTATAGCCTAAAGTATTTCCAGACTGTAAAGTCGCTTTTTTTATCATGATACATAGGCCTACAGTGATTTATTCCAAAATGACTTATATGATGCATTTAACGTCAAATCATCTAAATGAAGCCTTTTAAAAGACAAGTATTTGCTGTGTTTCATGTTCGTGGCATGCGCCAGAAAGATGCTCAAGGAGACCGAGACGCACTAAAGCAGTGCATTTAGGGTTGTGTTGTTTCTTTATTTTTCAAAGGCAGGACTTTTGTAGTTATTTGTAACGTTTAAACGTAACAATTAAAAATATACATTTTACCATACGACTATAAATGACAGAGTATTAAGTTATTTCCCCTCGATGGGGAAAAAATCCAAGTGAACGTCAAGTGAATGTAAACTGGTTTAAATATGACTGCTGCTTATTTCCTGTGCACTTCAATACTGATCTGCGCTTGACTGTAGTCTGTCTGCTTATTGAGTTTACAGTATTTAACCCATCGCAATTTATTGGAACTGTGTGAAAAATAGAGTCCCTATCACCTTAAGTTGTTCTAAAGGCTTTATTATAACACAAAAATGTCTGCCGCGCTTGACCAATTAATGGCTGAGAATGGTGATCGAGTTTGTTTTTATGCGGATGCATATCTGTCGTAAAATAATCCTATGCATCTCGTGGTGTATATTCCAAGCATTCTGAATGTATACTGAGGGTTTGGTGAGAAACAAACCGAAATGGCAAGTTATTATATTTTATGAACACTTGCGTTACAATGCGAGTGCGCAGTAGCTCACGCTGTGCACAAGTGCATATCCTTTTGATATATCAATTATAATCAATTTTAATAAAACACAAGACTACATTATATAACTCTAACAATAGGCTATATTTAATATCTGTTGTTCTCCGATTGTCAGTCAGAATGACAGTTCTTGCCTATATATACCCAAGCCAATTTATTATTATTTCCTTTTTGTCTTAGTGTTTAAAATATTTATTTTGAAACAAATTAATTAATTAATTTCTTAATTAAACAAACAAACAGACTTACTGGGTGAGCATGGTATGCTATGACACCTGCCATGCCCAGCTGATGCAAAGAATATAATTTATATCTACACAGAAGAAAGCCCTGTCTAGACTCTGCCCCAGTATGAGTTGTGTTGAGCTATTCATAAGCCAGTTTGTTTGACAAAAAAAGATTAAATGTAGTTGCAATAAATGTGTTAAGAATCCATACAACTGCAGCAGCAGAGGACTATTACTCTGCTGCATGATACTGCAGAAGAACAGATGATGGCACGGTTTGATCTTCGGCTGACCAATCAGCCGAAAGGGGTGTTTAATTCCCGCCCACATGTAGAAATCCAATATTCAAGCTGTTTATTCAATTTTCCACCCATGAACGAAAAACGAAAATTTAAGATGAATTTTTGTTTTTCGGTTTTTGGAAAAAAACAAAAAAACGAAAAAGGAGCCGTTTTCTAATTTTTCTACTTTCAATATTAAATCAAAAACGATGCACTAGACAGATGTGAAGCTCGAAATGATTACAAACGTGACTGGGCTGAGGCTTTTGATAGGTCTTACCTAAATTTACAATTCACCAGTAGGTAATTCCTTTCTCCTGCACGCGAATACATTAGTAAGTAAAGTAGTGAATCGGACTTCAGGCAACCCTTAGACCTGGTGAAAAGTATCTCCAGGTCGAGGAGATTTGTGGATTGAGAGATAGAAGAATCACCGGTAACGGCACAGATTTAGTCTAGGACTGTGTTTAATCTATGTCTGGGAAACCAAGCCTTGGTTTATTGATTTTACGGTGGGGAGTTATACACCATAGGCCTTCATTTATTTACTATGCTTCAGAGAAAAAAACAAGAGAAGGAACAGGAAGACAACAGAGGATGTCAAAATCATAATTTAGCTGCTCTTATACTGGAACGTGTTTGAGCATTACATGATCATCATTCCATAAATGTCATCTAAAAAAGCCTTGGGACAGCGGCATATGATTTTAATCCTCTATGAGAGAACATAATATTCATTATTCATATTTCATTAGCCCGATGAAAAGTCTAAGGCTAGGCATAAATTAATGCATCAAACAAATGCAAGTTTTTTCTTTTTGATACGGCAATGAACACTTTGATTTAGGAACATTGCTAGTACTGGGAAGTACAGCCAGAAACCTACTCTACACAAGTATTTAATTGCAGACATGAAGGCCTGGCCAGTGAACTGAAAGCAGACTGTACATAACTTCAGTACCCAAGGGGGTGACAGAGTTATCAACATGATTCAGTTAGCTAGCTAAACATTCTTAACTAACTGAAGCAAACTTATTCAGTCAAAAACTGTTGCTTTGTCCTGATAGTAGTCAATCTGTAATCAAAAACTAGTAGAATAAAATATATACGCTGGCTATAGTGCCCCTTGTGGCAATGCATGAAATACACAAATTAAGCTACACAAACTTTTTTTTGTTTTTTTTGCTGTGTTCCGAAACGAACACAATATGAAATCAAATGTGTGTAGCATGGAACATTTAACATATTTTAGTATGTTTCTGGCACTACTTGCCGTTACGGTTTGTTTTTATTGGTTGATGAGATCAGGAAGAGCTGCTATGCTTATTCTTGATTTATTGTATTTTTTTGGACATTTTAAACAAAACACAATATGAGATCAAGTTTGTGTAGCAAGGAGAGCTTGTGTTCACATACTTGCATTGAATATCTTTCAGTACTGCTTGTTGCAGCTATGCTTTGTTTTATTGGTCGATGAGATCCCTGCAACAGGAAGTGCAGCTAAACTTGTTCTTGATTTGTTGTTTGAAAATTTAACCCGAAACTGAGTTTGCGTAGCAAGGAACGTTTGCGTTCACATACTTGCGTTGTGTATTTCGGCACTACTTGTTGCAGCTAGTCTTTATGTTCTATTGGTCGATGAGATCCTTTCAGCAGGAAGTGGCAGCTAAGCTTGTTCTTGACTTCTCGTTTGGATGTTTTAATCTAATTTTCTTCTGAAGATTCACTTTTAGGACATTGCAACATTATTTACTTTTTGTGCAAGACAAAAGAGTGAACTGTGTTTTCGAGAAGTTGTCTTCGCAGCAACGGAGACCCCTGTGGATCTCAGAGTGGTCTGTATCCTTCCATCTGGCTCTTGTCCTGAGCCCAAACTCTGCCAAAGGCCCAGAGACCTATAAGCAGGCCAGTTCTGAAGAGAGCTTTGTGTCACAAGAGATTTATTTGGAGCCAAGGAAATGCCAGCAACTGTGTGTATTTGTGCGTGTATACGTTTTGTCGCTCCAGGACCTTGAGTTGGCCAAACCAGGAAAACAAAAAACCCCCACAAAAATCATCTCATCAGTAGCTGACACACTGTTTACTATCATTGTGACATCTACATTGGGCCTCTCCAAGAGATTGTGCCATGTTTAGACAATTGCACTCGCTCTAGGGATAAACAGAGCTAGCTGTAGAATTGAGCATCATAATATATCCAGATCATTAATACATAAGATGCACGACTCGTCGCATTTAACAAGCCATTTGCTAGGAAACATCAAGTCTTATAGTGATCCATTCTGTAGGTTTATAATCTGGGCTTTTGGATTGTAACCTAAAGGTCTGTGTGAAAGATTGTGAGAACAATCTAATACAGAGAAAAAAGCAAACCCAGTAGCGACAAAAATCTCAAGACGCATCCACCAAATCTAATAAGTCAACAGCAGGGACAACAGGAACAAAGAGATTCGCTCACCTTGCCTATGATGCTGCCGACCTCCTGTGAAAAGAGAAACAAAGCAAATGTCAGCTTATTGATTACCAAGTTCACTCCCCACTCATCCGTCGGTGGGTTTTGATGAGGTAGGCTGGGTTTGGAGTGTTTGTACACTCAGGGATCACGTGGGACCATATTAGATCAGGACCCTACAGGCTCCAGAAGCACTCGGTACCTTTTAAATGTCCCATCTCGGGTTTAAAGTCAACACAAAATGGTTTTCATAACCCATTTGATTTATGTGACCAAAAAGTACAATATTTCAGCACAAAATTTGGTTTTATCCATCGGGATTTGATTGGATTGCAAAAGTTACTATACACTCTTAAAAAACAGAGATTCTTTATTGGCATCAGTGGTTCCATGAAGAATCTTTAAAGGTGACATATCATGAAAATCTGACTTTTCCAGGTTTTAAGTGCTATAATCAGGTCCCCGGTGCATCTACCAACCAAGGAAACGTGAAAAAGATTAACCCAGTAACTTTGTTTTGGTAAGCCTTTTCTGCAAGCGTCTGAGAAAATGAGCGCGTCTGATTTCGCTCCCTTGGTGACGTGGCAAATGGATCTCATTATAATATTACCGCCCCTTAAACGCGATTTATTTCCCAGCTTTTTACCTTTACAGACATAACCAACTGTTTTTTTTTTTTTTGGTAACTCCATGTGTGTTTTTTTAACGTAAACGTGTGTGTGAATGAGAACTTAGTTTAGTACTCACATGCTGTGACAGCCGCTTTCTGTGCGTATGCTTCAGATGTGTGCTCTCAGAAAACTTCTTATATCAGAAGTTTAAACTCATATGTTTTAAAACGCATGATTTCAGCGCGATAAACATGATAATCAGAATTTTTTTTAACAGATACCAGTGTTACTGTGCAAGCTCATTCTGGAAAACGTGGGGAGCAGCAGCTCATTTGCATTTAAATAGCCTGGCCCGAAAAACAGCGTGTTTCTGCTTCCACTCAAAATAGGCATTTTCAAAATTATATAATAAATGATCTGTGGAGTATTTTGAGCTGAAACTTCACAGACACATTCTGGGGACACCAGAGACTTATATTACATATTGTAAAAAGGGGCATAATATGTCTCCTTTAACACCCATGAAACCTTTCAATTCCATTCATGGAAAAAGGTCCATCAGTGTTCTTCACACTAAGAAAAAAAGTGGTTCTTTTAAGAACTGTTCATTGGGGAACCAACAATGGTGGCTCTTGTGAAAAACCCAGTTTGAAACCTTTATTTTTAAGAGTGTATGGTGATTGTTGCAAACCAATTTAAAGGTGGAGCACATTTCATTGTGATTAGATATTAAAAAGCCAGACTTTTTCTTCTTTAGAGTAACATGCACTGATTAACAGTTTAGAGCAAGACTAATGAGCCTAAAAATCACATTTGTGATTTGCGAAAGCGCGATGCATTTTCTCGGAATGATTGTCAAGTGGCTCAACACACTCTATTGGCAATTCGTAACTATTCGTAACTATTGTAAGTTTTGGTGAATTGGTGGCTTATTTAAATTAATTTGTACAATATCATTCTTTGTTTTCGTATGATTTGGTGTAAACACATTTTACGAAAGTACAAATTAGATCATACTAACTGACAGTTAGGTTTGGAGGGGGACTTTCATGCTTGTGCAATTTTCTAAAAATTGTAAATTTCCGTACAAATCGCACGGAACGAATATACAAAATCGTCACCTTCATTTTCTCATGATAACAATTTGGGTGGCTTTTGATTTGTGAAGTATTATAACTCTGACTAGAGTGCAGAAAAAAGTCTGAAGGATGGTGTCATGTACCACTTATTACCCTGTGACATCACGTACCAAAGTTTCTAGAAAAGTTTTCAGCAAGGATGTGTGTTTTGAGCTGCCAAAAACGAAAGGCATCACTTAAGTCTTGAATGATCTCTGAGCTTATCCTCATTGGAAGATCAAATCACAATCTGTTGATGGAGAATTAAGGTAAATTGGCACATAAATCATAAATGTGGCAGTTTATTAACGGTTCATTATGTTTTCATTGGTTTTTCATGACTGTTTTTAATGACTCATTCCTTTTTAGTGATATGCAAATGAGAAATATCAAAGAGTTGTAGGCATGTGGGAGGAAATCTGTCACTGGCAGCTGGCTGACAGTTAAACGAACATGTTGACACTGTAATGACATGGTAATGAAATCTACAACGATTTGTTTACGAAGAACTTCAGAGAATTCAAGCAGATTCAAAAAATTTAGAAGACATAAAATACACTGACGAATCTAGTTGGAAATAAGCGTGACATGATTCTCATGCATTTTTTTTTTTTTTACTAAATGAACACGAGTGATATTTAATATTTAATATATCAAAACTCTGTAATAAACAGCAATATTTACATACTGTACATGAGACAAAGAAGAGACATCCCATTTTGGGTCTGCATCAAATTAAATTAACAAAATAAATTGTATATGCATAGAAAGCATATTAAATGTAAGTAAAGTGTCTAATTTTTTCAAATAACATTTGTGAATTATTTTTTTTTTAAATATGGGTGAAATAATTTCCCATCATCATTCAGCCGTAAACACGATAAGTTATGGTAAAATAAACAACATACTTTAATTCTGACCTGCTGTACTTATTATTTTATATATTATATATATATATATAATTATATATATATATATAATATAATATATATATATATATACACACACAATGGTGTGAAAAAGTGTTGGCCCCCTTCCGGATTTCTTATTTTTTTTGCATGTTTGTCACACTTTAATGTTTCAGTTCATCAAACTAATTTAAATATTAGTCGAAGATAACACAAGTAAACACAACATGCATTTTTTTAAATGAAGGTTTTTTTTTATTAAGGGAAAACAAAATCCAAAACTCCATGGCCCTGTGTGAAGAAGTGTTTGCCCCCCTGTTTAAACTGTGGTTTATCACACCTGAGTTCCATTTCTCTAGCCACACCCAGGCCTGATTACTGCCACACCTGTTCGCAGTCAAGAAATCTTTTAAATAGGACCTGCCTGACAAAGTGAGTAGACCAAAAGATCCTCAAAAGCTAAAAAATCATGCAGAGATCCAAAGAAATTCAAAAATAAATGAGAAAGAAAGTAATTGAGATTTATCAGTCTGGAAAAGGTTATAAAGACATTTCCAAAGCTTTGGGACTCCAGCGAACCACAATGAGAGCCATTATTCACAAATGCCAAAAACATAGAACAGTGGAGAATCTTCCATGAAAGTGGCCCCGGACCACCAAAATACCCCAAAGCCAAGCGATGACTCTCCAAGAGGTCCACCACAGACCCCAACAACATCCAAGAACTGCCCAGGCCTCACCTGCCTCAGTAGGTCCAGTTGTTCAATGAACTCCACCATATGAAAAGAGACTGGGCCAAAATTGTCGCATGGCAAGGTCCCAAGACGAGAAACGCTGTTGAAGCAAAAAGAACATTAAAGGCTCGTCTCAGTTTGGCCAAAAAACTCTTTTGATGATCCCCCCAGACTTTGGAAAATCTCCGGGGGGAACTGACGGACAAAAGTTTTAAATTTTTGGACGGTGTGTGTCCTATTACGTCTGGCGTAAAAGTAACACTCCATTTCAGAAAAAGAACATCATACCACCAGTAAAATATGGTGGTGGTAGTGTGAAGGTCTGGGGCTGCTTTGCAGCTTCAGAACCTGGACGACTTGCTGTTAAAAATTTTGAACCAATGAATTCTGCTGTTACCAAAAAATCCTGAAGGAGAATGTCCAGCCATCTGTTTGTGACCTCAAGCTGAAGCGATCTTGGGTTCTGCAGCAGGACAATGATGAAAAACACACCATCAAGTCCACCTCTGAATGGCTGAAGAACAACAAAGAGGACGTGGAAAGGTGTCCGTCAAAGTCCTACCTTAATCCCCTATGGAGATGCCTGTGTCCTGACCTTCAAAAAGGCGGTTCACTGCTCGAAAACCCTCCACCTTTGGCTGAATTACCAACAACTTCCCCTGCCATGGAGAGTAAATACCAAAATTTCCTCCACACCACAAGCGCTTGTTAACAGACTCACTTCAAAGTTTCACGCAAACACTTGATTGAGTTTTTTTACTGCTAAGGGGTTCCCAACCAGTTATAGGTTTTAGGGGCAAACCTTTTTCACACAGGGGCCATGTAGTTTTTTGGATTTTTGTTTTTTCCCTTATAAAAGCCTTCATTTACAAACTGCATTTTGAAGTCATTGTAGTTGTTCTCTTTTCTTTACTAATATTTAAATTTGGTTTGAGATCTGAAACCTTAAAGTGGACAAACCAGCAAAAAATAAAGAAATCAGAGGGGCCCAACACTTTTTTCCCACACTGTGTATATATATATATATATATATATAAAGCACAAGTGATCATACTAAATTTTACTGTATTTTAAATGATTAAAAATGTCTTGCTGACAAATTGGTAAACCTAGTGGTTTGAAGGATAGTGGTAAAGATTTAAAATGATCATTTTAATAACAGTCCCCTTTTTATGTCATCTAAGATTTCTTTGTTTTTCTAAAAAACGTTTTGATGCTTGAAAAGAAAATGTCTTTGACCCACATACAGTTTCTTTTTTAACATTGTTTAACATGGTTTAAATATGTAAAATCCCACATGGGAACTTCAGTGAAAATTACGATGGAAGCAGTCGAATTATTTTAATCTGAATCATCAAAATAACGCAAACAAAATCACACTTGCTAATACTATCTACAAGTTAAATCAGACTGTATTAAAACATCTCTGTATGAATGGGTTGTGACACGTAAACTAGTCTGCATTGCTAACAAAATAACACTGTGCTTCGGTCTGATTATATTTTCATAAGAGGTTTCTGTACAGAGCACAGAGTCATTTTGAAATTTAAACATCGGGCTGCTACTCTCAGGGTCGTCTTGCACTGAAAACACTAAATGTTTGTGGTGGTATGTGCGTGGGTTTACCTTGCCATGCATGAGCAGCCGGAGAGTTAGAGTGACGTTCATGCCTCCATCTCCAAAATCCTGCTCACAATTCATCCTGACGTGGGATTGGGGCCCAGGGAGACGCATGAAAGATGCTCTACGGATGATGGAATGGGCAGGGAGGGGGGAAGGCAGGACTCTCTCCTTCCACTCACCACTCTGGAACGACAACACACAAAACATCCGTCAATATTTTAACACTGGAACAAAATAATACTTTTAAAATGTTGCAGAAACGCCAACTAAGTCCATATTAATGGGTGTTTTGCCTTCATTGGGACTGAACAGTGAGAGACTGGGACACATGGGAGAGGGTTGGGTGGGATTGGGAAACGACCCCAGCCTAGATTCAAACATGTGGTGGTTTTTGTTTGCCTTGACGGGAGTCCGCATGTCTCACAGCGGTAAATAAGATATGTAATAGCCACGCCATCTGCTGTTACGTGCAAAGTGTTCAGTTAAGTGAGGACAACCATGACACGCGGATCCAACAATGTCTCAGCAGCTGAAGGATGACAATGAGGGCTTCTGTTACAGTGCCACCAAAGCCAGTATCACCAATTTAGCCAATCGTACAAAGCAGGAGAGGACGAGCGTAAGTGCTTGCTGAAATCACTCCCGCTGCATGCTCCGCCGTTTTTGGTGACGGCCCAGAGTGATCGAGAGGTGTGCTGAGTGTTCGGGGCAGTTGTTTTTTTTTTTTTTTTTTTCTTTTGGATAAAGGAAATTGCAGGTTTTGTTCACCTGTGGGGAGGGGGACAAGGCTTCTTTTCTGAGAACCATTCCCTGTGGCTTTTTTTTAGTTGGTGTGGTGTACGAGCAGTTGAAAATATATCCGATACAAATCTGCAAGCAGTGTTTTTGATCAAATGAGCCATACAAATTTTTAACCATGTGGTTCTAATTCCTGAATCGCACAAACACTGTATCTTTTATTCTGGTAAACCTCCACATCTGTATCCATGAAGAGCTAATTTTTTAGATTTAGTTTTGTTGATTGTTAAAAACACTTTTTTTTGGAACAAACAAATGACCATGAATGATGAATCAATCAATGAATGCACTGAAATCATGAATGATTTAATCAATGGAAATCATTTAAGATAGTTATAGACCCTTATTACCGTGTGTAAATTTCAATTTTTTTGCAATCGGTAAAATATCACCTTTTTATGACAAAGTGGGAAGGTAGTTCAAAACCATTCTTGAAAAATATAAGATGTGCAAAATATTCACCCACCCCCACCCCACCCACACACACACACACACTTGTTTTATACTGGTAAAAACTGAAAAAGTTGAGATAAATCTAAACTTAAATTAAACAACTTCACAAAGAAATAAAAAAAATGAATACATTGGCAAGTAAACTGACTATAATATATAATATATATAACTATTATATATAGTATATATATCATTATATATATAGGTAAACTAAAAAAACCCAAATAAACTCAATCACAGCCTAATATAGAAATATCCTTTTAAACAAAAACTATTAAAAATGATAAAAGCACAAAATTACTATGAATAAAAAAAATAACTGAAACTGAAAAAAAAAACTGTTTGGAAAAAACTATAAAAAATGTTTGGCAACTTACTGGATTGAGTTTAAGACTTTTGTATCTTTTTTTCAAGGTATTTTTTTATTCATAGCAACATGATGTGCCTTTTTAAAATATTTCTATAAAAGTTTGTTTTTATTTCAGTTTTTTTTGTCATCGTTGTGCTTCACTTACATTTAGTTCCCTTAGTCATCCTTTCTAATTTATTAGTTTTAAGACTAACATGACAAACTTAAAAACACTGAGTAAATTAAAACTTGTTTAAAATGGTATAAATGCATACAATTCTAAGAGAATGGCACAACTAGATTTTAAGTGCCTACAAGTAATCAGAGCAAGTCTCATAGTTAGAAAAGAAGGGTTTGGGTAAAGAGTTGATCTGGAAAAAGAAAAAAAAAAGCATTGCAAAATATTTAGTTTGTAACCTCCATCTCCCGAGGGATGGGAATCGAGTCTACTTAACACTCAAAAACTTTCATCAGCTTCTAAAGGTCCTCAAAATTAGCCTGCATGTGTTATAATTTAAAACTTGATTGGCAAGTGTTGCTGAAGCTTCAGGGTGAATGAAATAAGCTCTCGGCTCTCAGAGGAACTGCTATCAGACGTCACGGGTGCTAAATCTGTGGCATCACAGCATGCTAATGACGAATTCGCTTGAGCAGTTGATGATTCCTAGAATCAAATGCACCAACATCTGCTCGGCGTAACACCACCCAGAATTCCCCCACGCTGCGGGTTTTCTGAATCCTATGCCCGACGGTTAACTTAAAAGCTGCGGTTTGACACGCGGCCGCTCAATTACGGGGTGGGTGGGTTGTTTTTTCAGAATAAACACGAAGACCAGCCAAGATTTCAAAGGGGCAGCACATCAGTCAGTCGGGGCTCTGAAAAACTAGGTCAGAAATCCAAAAAGCAAACCGGAGGGCGCCGTGAGGCCCGTCGCGGGCTGTGTAGGCAGTTTTGGCCGTTGTTCCCAATTGGATAGTCATGTCCACGGGTGGTGGTGGTGGCATTGCAATGGTTCATTAAGTGCAAATCGATATCGCGTACTTGTGCCTGTTCTCCGTTTTTCTTTTTCCTCGCCCTCAACAAGTCTATCCACCACCCCATTAGAAAAGAGACAGGGAGAGGAACGAGAGTGAGATGTTGGTGCCCACCCAAAGGTTTCACACCTGTTGGGTCCCGCCGGATTTTGCCACGTTTTTGAATGGTTTTACGGGATCTTCCCTGGTTTTGGTCCTGGACCACATTTCTGTCTAAGCAATGCAGTCTCAAAAATGACATTAAACTATTGCACTATGAAATCCAGTTCATTCATTCATTCATAACAATTCATTCCATTCACTTTCATTCTCCCCAAATTCATTTTATTTTTTTCCACCCAAAATTTATTTAATGAATTAAAAATTTCATTAAATAATAACAAAGATCTAATAACTAATTAATAAACTTTAGCCATTTTAATAATTATATTTACATTTTAACGGTAAGTGGTCTTATGGAATGTTTTATATTTTGGTTTGCATGTTCTGGCATTTCCATTTGAATTCCAATTCAACTTTATTACTCCAAAGGATGTCCGAAATATCAGTTTTAATTCAACATTTTAACAATATGGCCCAATGAAATTGTTTTTCAATTTTCAATCATTCTTCCTATTTTCATTCATTCATTTAGAAATTCCTGTTGTTTTCCCCTGGTTAACTTTTTTCTTGTCTTGTTTTTTTATTTTGCTTTAATACAAATTTATTGTCAAAAATTATTGTTATCAAATGAAAGCATGAAACTTTAACAATTTCATTCATCTTTTAAGATCTAATCGAATGATATTTGAAAAATCACTTTCTTTTTTGTCAGTGCTGCACAATAGAGGTGTTTAAATTTTAAATTTAAACTGTTTAAATTTAATCTTCATTTGACCCTCTAACTCTAGAACTCTTCCATTTCCTATGTCTATCTTTACGACTCTTGTTTTTCTTTGTTAAAAAGAAAAAAAAGAGCCTCTACATTAGCCTTCTCTATCTTCTATTCGTTTGACTCTGGTTTATGTTATTTTTAACAAGAGCCTCTACACCTAGCTTGTCCCTCTATTTTTTCTATTCTGTCCCCCTATTTTGTTTTTTTTCCTTTCTTTATTAATATAAAAACACCTTGCTAGTGTACTCTGCGTTAGGGCAAACCGGACTTGTCACAGCACATATTATTGCCCTTTTGTTGGTTTTGATTGCTTCTATTGTCCTCATTTATAAGCGCTTGGGTATAAACCATCTTTGCCACTGACTAATGCAAATGTAAGTAAGCAGGATGAAAATGGGATGTTCCTAAATATCTTTAATAACCTTTATATACTGACTATCTTCTAAATAGTAATATATTTTTGTCCTAATTTCGTCAAATTAAACGGGATGTTTATTTTGGCGGGTTGTAATTTGTATCTGACTATGGTTTTAACAAATGAAATCTTTTTTTGTGTTTGGTTAATGTAACCGAATTACAAAATGCCAGATGGAAATTGTCATCAATAAATATGTCCATTGTACGTTTTTTCATGCCAGATCACGATAATAAATCGCTGCTGCTAAAGGTGTCAGGTTTCAAATGGTCTTTGTTCCCATCAGGCCTAAAAGAACCTCAGTCAAGAGGGTTATAACTATGTCTAGGCCTAAATGTATGGGATTACATTTCTGCCGGAATTCTGCGCACGAAAGATCATATTTTGAGCGTGCAAAAGTGCGTTTTGCACGCGTGTGAACTGAGTTTTGTGGAGAAAATGTTTGTCTGAGCAAGCTAGTCTGCACATATCCAAAAACTTATTTTAAATGCAAAATTGATTTTTGTGCGCTCGAAATACTTTTTTCTTTGCGAAACGAACGTTTTCTCCACAAAACTCAGATCGCGCACGTGCAAAATGCACTTTTGTGCACTCAAAATATGATCTTTCGCGCGCAGAAATGTAATCCCATATAAATGAGCCATGAACTTGGCTAAATATATCATACTACGGCAAAATAGTGAGTGAAGAAATAAAGACGTTTCTAACAAATCCAAAGTTTTCATTTAACCAAGAAAAGTATGCAAATGATGTCGGTCGATATGAAAAAACTGCCTGACCTCGTTTGAATAAAAAAAAATCAGTCCTGAATGTTAAAGGAACACTCCAATCGGTCTAATCAGATTCAATGATCTATGCTGCTAAGCTACAGCTAAAAGTACTACCGCCAGACCCAGAGATCGGCTGAATGGATTCGAAAACGGTAAAATTCAAGTGTTTAACTCTAGGGGAGTTGGAAAATGAGCCTATTTTCAAAAATAGTGGAGTGTTCCTTTAAGGTTCCCAGCCAATAATCAATTACATAAAATCGTTAAACCCAGTCTAACTGATTATTCACAGCCACTAAACCACAGATCTAAACCTCTAACCCTAATTCAAACCTGGAATGTTGTTTCTAGACCACCAAGGATGTTTATCCAGGAACATTTGCTACTGTGAGGTTACTGACACCTATATATCTAAGAACCTGTAGCAAGGTCTCTTTGAAAATAATCTCCCATCTAATTAATGCAAATCACATTTTCTTTATGTGTAATACAGTGCTGCATCTAATGAAGACTAATGTGCAGTGCTAAATGATGCTTCGCCACCCGGTAGTGTGTGAAAATATGGATTATCAAGACTAGCCACAGTCAATTACAATAAAGCACCACAGTGACTGTGTTTACATGCACAGAGTTCTCAATTGAGTTCTATTTTCTGGCTAAGCCTTTATTCTGAAAAAAGAATTACTTGCTTCACAGCTACTGGAATATTTCTGTACGAGAAATTCAAATGATGTGAATAGCATGGCAGGGAGCATCAGACCAATTGAAAAAAATAGTAATTAAAGACATTTATTGGCGGTTGGAAACCCATAAATACAAATTGCTTGTAATGTGATATAATAACCAATATTTGGCGCTGCCACAAAATTGATCTGGTGTAGTCTGTGTTGGATGACAATAACACACGTACATTTTGATATCAGTATGCCAAAGCGTTACAGAAATACGGCCTTAGATCCAGTTTGGCATCATGCCAACAATTTTGACGACAAGTTATACGAAAATGGTTTGAGATATCAAAAAGCTTTTAAATAACATTTGCCCAGCATGGTCTGATGATGATGTGGGTAAAATTTGGTGAAGATCAGACAAACAGTCGCAACAGATTTGACATGTTGATGAACAAAAAGCTCCTTGGTTTGAAAGTGACTTGAACGGTGCTTTATACATCACGAAACTACAGTGTACCTTTTTTGCCTGCAAAATTGTTGGCGAAATTTCGCTAATGTTATCACACCTTAAAAAATTTATAAAACTATTGAATCTCCTGCTCCAAATATGCATTTCTTCATTGTCTCAAGTTTTATTTTATTTTTGCTAAGTATATTTAATATCAGCCAGATTTATCTTTGTTTGGACTCGTTTAGTTTGGATTTTCTGAATCAGGTGTTTGCATAACCTAAAATTCTGATTAAAACAAGAACATGCCAGCTGTGTTATTCAGATTATAGAAACCATAATGTTGGCTTAATCTGGTTATAGTGATCAAGTTCATGCATTTACATTATGTTTGCATGATCAGAATATACACAAATTCTGATTAACATCGGGATATTCTAGTTCATGCAAATACAGTTATTGATAATATAAGTGTACCATGAAAAACCATGGTAGTGTTCATAGTATTACCGTCTAAGGCAAATATTATCATGGTACAATAAGCATGTCAAAACATCAGAAACAGATTGCCTCATGTGTCCTTACATAAATGTAACATGGGATATTGACCACATGTTGTGAGCTAGTATCCCAAATGTGCCAGATTTTAGTGCATTTTAGAGCACAGCTTGAGATCGATACACGCTCTCGCGCTGACATTAAGGAGCACTTGCACTCACGCTGGGAGGGTTTGAATATGAACACAAACTCAGGATTCATTCAAAGTATCTGTATGCAGGGAGACGTTCGAGGTCACAGCAGAGCGCTGCTATTTGCATTGGTCTGTTTCTCTCTTTCGCTCTCTCTCTTCTTCCGTGTTTGACACGCAGCTCAAATACACACCCTGCCAGTCAAGGCCGTACAGGCTAATGTGTCAGTTCACTGCGAGCTTGTCCCACAGCCCTCCCCCATTCACCCCTTCAACATTCATAATGGTGCATTCCGTGAATACAAGGGCTGTTACAGGAAACCACCAAAGCCAGAATGGAAGGGGTGCCCCAGACAGGCCTTAATTATCACTAGGGCCTTGATGAACTCTTGGCCATTATTTAATTCTGCATTGTGCAGTTTTGTCTTACAACATTTGTATTTTAAAGTGGCCATTTCCTGCAGTTTATTGTATTTTTCCTTCATGGGGAAAAAAAAATATCCACTTGTAGTCAAGGTTTCTTGCAAAAAAAAAAAAAAAACCGTTCTGGAAGTAAAATGCCATTCATTTTCTCCATAGGGAAATTTATTTTTTAACAACTTATAAACCTTTAAAGACAGACCTACTGTGAGCTCTGAGGCTGTTAATCGATGTTATGTGCTTTTGTTAAAGCCATCAGTTCACATTACTTCACCTTATGTTTTAAATAATAACGTTTAACAGTGGAATCACTGGTAAAAAACTACATTACCCATGATGCTGTACAGAAAATTCCAGCAATCAGAGAGTGGCAGCAAGCAAAAAGATGCTAAATGAGCGCTGAGCTCCGCCCACTCCCATGAAGCACCGCAAATGACATAATCGAGACGGTCTTCGCATGCTCTCAAAACACATAAATATTTCAATATATACGGTATATGTATATTTTGCAATAAACTCAAAGTGTACTGTTTCTATATACACAGTCAACAACTTTAAACTGATAGTTTTATATTTCTTAATTGTTTTTAATTTGATGGTGTCATTCACAATGGTTCATGGGATTGTAGTTCATTCTTTCATATGTAAATAAGCTCTGTTGTGATTAGCTAAACTCTTTGCATATAAAATGATTCTTTCCTATTGGTTGCTTTGTTATTTCAAGAGACCATATCTTGCCGTTTATTGTATTTTTCTTTCCTGAAAAAAGTCCACTTGTAGTCAAGGTTTCTTGCACCAAAAACAAGCTTTTGTTACTGTACCTTTAAACTTATACATAAACTATGTTGTGATTGGCTAACCCCTTTGCATATATAATGCGTGACAATATCCCATTGGTTGGAGATTTACTGCAAAAAATCTGATCCCTTCAGCTAGGGCAGCCCATACAGTCAAGACCTCTTAAATTTCTCAAATATGGCTCCTAGACGGAAATGAGACTACATGGAGAACAAACAGAGACTTTTACTCAAGTACTACAGTTTTACTAGAGTTATTGAAACACAGCATTTAGCAAAGTGCACACAGATTTGTTGAGATACCAAAGTTTGCGACCAAACATCAGAGATCTCAACAAGAACATTTCTCATCGATTGCTCCTTCTTGCTTCAGTAATTTTTGAATAATGGTAATAAACACTTCTCATTTATGTCCTTAATAATAAAAATAATACATGAGTTGCAAAATGTAGGTATTCTGAGAAAAAGATGCCAGTCATTTCTTCTAGAGTTTCCAAAGCAAAGCATGTGACAAATTGTGCTCAGATTTGTTGAGATACCAGCGTTTGAGAGTAAAAGTCCAAAATCTCAATAAGAACTCAAACATTTCCAATTCCATCACCAAATGATCGAACAGCAATCCATGTTAATATTATAGCTCAATACTCATGTTGTATGTCAACAATTGACTCAAGTGTTTTAATTTGTTTTAGTTATCCTAAAGAACATTAGGAGAAACATCTAAAACCTAGCCTTTGGTCACATTTACCATTATTTGGCCAACACCAGTAATTTCAACAGGAATCCATGCTACAGGAAATTTTGAGTGAGGACGAAAGATTTCCCCACGCAGATTTCGCAACAGGTTCAAGTTGGTCATGCAAATTCGCAGTGTTGACCAACAGAAAGCCGCTTGGTTTGAAACTCACTTCATACACAACTGAAAATAGACAATGAGCCTTTTTTACCTGTAACATTTAGCTGAAATGTGACTGTAACTGCAAACTACATTATTTGTCTCATAAACTATAAAAAAGGCTAAAAAAAGTAGTATTAGCAATAAAACGCTCTTCTTGGATGTTGCATCAAGACCTGATTTGAGATAAACCATTTACTGAGCTCATACACCATCTAAGGTTGTGAATTACAGGTCGGATTAATCTCAGATTTAGAAGGACTTTCTTGGACGTCCATCAACACACACAACTGAATTTCTATTACAGCCCATGACACTTCGTCTCAGTGTACATGAATTATGGAACTGATTTCGAATACCTGTAGGACGGGGTTAAAACCATTTTTTTAAGATCCTCATCCATCCCCAATTCCCTTTCTCTTTCTCAGTGACCCACGGATGATGGATTCACCGCCTGTCCCAACGGGTTGTTCGCCCATATCGCCATCACTCCTTCAAATCAAACAGACAAGCTTCCGTCTCTATAAACGCCTTGGACTGGAAGCTCTATTAACATCACACAAGGGCTGAGTTAATGCTATTGTTGGGAGAATTGCTTTGACGATATGAAAAGAAGCTGGTTAAAAGCATTGGATCTAATCTCTTATGCAGGACAACAATGAGCCAGCAGGCCTTGGGTAAATAATATTTTCTCTGCTGACGAAAAAGCATTTGAATTCGCAAAAGAATCCCCACATGAACCCATTGCATAACTGTATCTAAAGTTTTTTTTTTTTTGTCTGAGGCATGAAAGTGCTTGCAGATATTGTTTTATATATATATATATACAGTGGGTATGGAAAGTATTCAGACCCCCTTAAAATTTTCACTCTTAACAATATTGCAGCCATTTGCTAAAATCATTCAAGTTAAGTTTTTTTCCTCATTAATGTACACACAGACCCCCATATTGACAGAAAAAACAGAAATGTGGGACATTTTTGCAGATTTATTTAAAAAAAAAAAAACGAAATATCACATGGTCCTAAGTATCAGGACCCTTGCTGGGGACACTCATATAGTTAACTCAGGTGCTGTCCATTTCTTCTTCTGATCATTCTTGAGATGGTTCTACACCTTCATGTGAGTCCAGCTGTGTTTGATATACTGATTGGACTTGATTAGGAAAGCACACACCTGTCTATATAAGACCTTAAAGCTCACAGTGCATGCCAGAGCAAATGAGAATTATGAGGTCAAAGGAACTGCCTGAAGAGCTTAGAGACAGAATTGTGGCAAGGTACAGGTCTGGGCAAGGGTACAAAAAAATTTCTGCTGCACTTAAAATTCCTAAGAGCACAGTGGCCTCCATAAGCCTTAAAGGGAAGACGTTTGGGACGACCAGAACCCTTCCTAGAGCTGGCAGTCCAGCCAAACTGAGCTATCGGGGGAGAAGAGCCTTGGTGAAGAGAGGTAAAGAAGAACCCAAAGATAACTGTGGCTGAGCTCCAGAGATGCAGTCGGGAGATGGGAGAAAGTTGTAGAAAGTCAACCATAACTGCAGCCCTCCACCAGTCGGGGCTTTAGGGCAGAGTGGCCCGACGGAAGCCTCTCCTCAGGCAAGACACATGAAAGCCTGAAGGACTCCAAGATGGTGAGAAAATAAGATTCTCTGGTCTGATGAGAAAAAGAGAGAACTTTTTGGCCTTAATTCTAAGAGGTATGTGTGGAGAAAACCAGGCACTGCTCATCACTTGTCCAATACAGTCCCAACAGTGAAGCATGGTGGTGGCTGCAGCATCATGCTGTGGGGGGGTTGTTCAGCTGCAGGGACAGGACGACTGGTTGCAATCGAGGGAAAGATGAATGCGGCAAGTACAGGATACCTGGACGAAAACCTTCTCCAGAGTGCTCAGGACCTCACACTGGGCCGAAGGTTTACCTTCCAACCAGACAATGACCCTAAGCACACAGCTAAAATAACGAGGAGTGGCTTCACAACAACTCTGTGAATGTTCTTGAATGGCCCAGCCAGAGCCCTGCCTTAAACCCAATTGAGCATCTCTGGAGGGACCTAAAAATGGCTGTCCACCAACGATAACCATCCAACCTGACAGAACTGGAGAAAATCTGCAAAGAATGGCAGAGGATCCCCAAATCCAGGTGTGAAAAAACTTCTTTCCCAAAAAGACTCATGGCTGTAAAAAGGGTGCTTCTACTAAATACTGAAAAAAGGGTCTGAATACTTAGGACCATTTGATATTTCAGTTTTTCTTTTTTAATAAATCTGCAAAAAATGTCAACAATGCTGTGTTTTTCTGTCAATATGGGGAGTGCTGTGTGTACATAATGAGGAAAAAAAATGAACTTAAATGATTTTAGAAATGGCTGCAATATAACAAAGAGTGAAAATTAAGGGGGTCTGAATACTTTCTGTACCCACTGTATATATATATTATATTATATATATTATAATAAAAAAATAAAAAATAAATATAAACTTCAATTCATGATTTTATTAAGGCTTCAGTTTTTGCCAAATTTACAGTACATTTGATTATGGAAATGATCTTGGAACCAGATCCCAAGAGAAATCATAACATTGTAGCAAATTTGATTCAGGATCTTAATAATGAATGCACAGACAAAAAAAAAAGAGTGAATACGTTAATAAAAAAAACACATCAAAATTACATAAATACACACTTATGTATTGAATACTTTTTGTAATTGAATAATTGAATAAAAATATATATTTTTAAATGCAGTGTTTGTATATTGCTCTTATCTGTCATCCATTCCATAGCTGAATTACCCAAAAAATCCTAACCAAAAATCAGATACACATATTGCATCTGAAAGTATCCCAGTTATGAACATGAATGCCTAATATTTCATCTCAAAAGTGTTTTGCCATTTGCACACATGGAACGAGATCCAATCAGTGGGAGAAAATTTGTTTAGAGATCACGAAATAATGAATGCACGGAAAAAAAGAACAAGTGGAATGCCCTTAATAAAAAATAAATAAATACATGAAAAATACATTAATACACTATAAACTTCCACTAAAACAGATCTGACTGTTTTATGTATTTTTATTTAATACATATGTGTATTTAATGGATTTTTTAAATGTATTTTTAATGATATGCTTATATTACTCTTATCTGAATTATCCAACAAATCCTGAATTAAAGGCAAAATCTGACCCAAATAAGTCAGATAACCAAAATCAGATATTAAGATATTAATATTGCATCTAAATGTAATTTAGATGCAATTAAATTAAATAAAAAAAAAATTAAAAGGTGGAAATTATTTGAAATGAAAAAAACATCAATACATATTATCTAAAAAAAACATATTTATGGATTTTGTTTATTTAATTGATTATAATGTATTTATAATGTAATGTTTGTATAACTCTATACCTGTCATCCATTCCATATCTGAGTTATCTGAAAAATCCTGAATTAAAGAGAAAAATTAGACACAAATTAATCAGATAACCAAAAATCTGATATCTGAAAGTGTCCTAATTATGGATATTAATGCCAAATATCTAATCTCAAAACTGTTTTGCAGACTTTGTACATGGAAGAAGATCCAATCAATGGGGGAAAAAATAGTTTGGAGATCATGTAATAATAATAAACGCATAAAAAACAGGTGGAAATTATATAAAAAAAATATCAAAAATGTATGTAGTTTTATTTAATATATGTGTATTTAATAGATTTTTTAATGTATTTTAATGTAATGTTTAATACTCTATGTAATAATACTGTAAAATCTGTCATCCTTCCTAAATATTAATTATCTGGAGGGGGAAAAAAATCCAGAATTCATAATTGGGACACTTTTTGATATCTAAAAGTGTCCCAATTATGAACGTGAATGCCACACGTTATGCAGAACAGGATCCAATCAGTGGTAAATGAAAAAAAACAATTGCAACTGATTTTCAAAGTAAGCAAAACCGATTTGCCTAAAAACAAGTTACTGAAAATGAATCATATAGTTGAGATGTGCTTCTCTGCATATATCGTGCACAGAGGAATCCTCACACCGACACACTATTTAAACCGCACGAGTGTAGGGTAGCATGTCTCAGCTTTGACAGGGCCTTGCCAGAACACAAAGACAAAACAAGATCATGCAGTTTCGCCTTTCCTCCCTCCACCCACTCCATCCATCGCCCTCCCTCTCCTTCCATCACTCATCCCGCGCTCATGATCACTATAATTACGCTGAGTGGGATAGCAGGGGCGTTGAAGAGCTCTCCAAAGAAGCCGAGTTCTCCATTCTGAAGTGCGCGTGCTTAAGTACAAAGCAGTCAGACTCAATTTAGCCCGATTTCTTTTGTGACTGTTGCATCACAATCGTACATTATTACGTTTTGTTACAATAATTGCATGGTGAGTGGCGGCGAACCGCGAGAGCTGCAGAGTTAAGGATTCATTTCTGGTGACGGGTGGATTTTCTGATTGCTATCTTCTCTGATTCAATTTCCTCGCTGACAGCTCGTGCCACTACGGCGACTTAAAGGTCAATAAATACCTCCGAGAAGATAACACCATGTTATTGGGATGCCGAGAGTGATTATACTGTCAAAGACTTGTGGTGTATTAGTATAATTACTGTTCTGGGGAGATTTTGATTTTGAGTTGACTTTAAAGGCAAACTGAGAGTATTTTTGTTGCTGCGATACTCTTTACTCTCTAGCGTTGTGTCTTTATGTCCATCTCTCTCCTTCTCCTCAGAGAGCTGACTAACGTTGCTTTGTAAAAGCAGCTCTGCCGGATGACTGACAGTTAAACGGCGTCGGTGACCTTGGCCGTGGAGGGGCTCCGGCCATCTGAGATTTATGTGACTGGTCTGAAAACAGCTCGGCAGAGGGATTGGGACTGGAGGAGGAGTCCTGCAGGCGGCTGACCGCACCTCCGCGCTGCACATTTGCAAGTGGCACATGTGCTGCAGTGCACATAGAAATGTCAAACGCGAGATGCAACACTGTGAATATGGACACAAACAGACAAAAATTAAATTTTCACATTCAATTGAGAAAATGATTAAAGGAATAGTTGAAAAATGTATATTAATACTGCTGTTGTGTGCTATTTAAAATATTGAGTTGCTTATAAAAAAACATTAATAATAATAATAATAATAAATATTAAATAACCAAACAAACAAATATACTGTGTGTAATAATTAGTATAATATTATCAAGTATATTTATTTATTAGTATACTCATAATTTAGTAAAAATCTAAAAAGCTATAACAATATTAATATTAATTAATATTAATACAACATGAAATAAATGCATAAAAATTCCAGTCATTTAATGTTAAAATAATTTGCTTTTTTTTAAAAAAATAAATAAATAAATGCTCCCCCTTATAATGACAGTTTAAATTACAGCTGCTAATAATGTACTTAAATGTTCTTTGGTATCTAAACGAAATGAAAAAGATCAAAAACGTATGCTAATAGTGAGAAAATCTGTGCGAAAGGTGACATGACTCATGAGATCACAGTCACGCTGAGTTTTCCTCAGAGTGCTGATCTGGAATCAGCTTCCTCAAAAGAAAAAAAACAGAGCACAAGTGGTAGAAGAGGAGGAGCAAACACACTCCTGACTCCAGATCAGTGAACAGGAGCCACTGATTCACAGAGAATCTAAACTGCTGTTTGCAAAAGGACAAAGAGAAGTACAATGCCGGGTAATATTCAAATGATGAACACCACACATTTGAATCTCAGGTTCACAAAGACAATGCCATATCATTCTAATTGAATCCTTGTGTAGTTTTACAAGGACTGTTTTCTAATGTGGATCTGATACTATTGATCGTCTGCGCCAAAATGACCTCTGCTTCCTTTACAGTCTCTTATTGCATTTGAGGACATTTTTCCTGGACAAACATAGTCTAATCATGGACTGCATTAAGCTGAACTTGATACAAACCACAAACTAAAGCTTTAGCTAGAGCTACCAAGTTAGCTTAAATGCTAATGCTAATGACAGATTTATTATCTTTGCTTATTGTTCGTGTGTGTGTTTGATTGTCATCCTATTTACATTGCTTTGAATTCGATTTAGCGTCTGATATGCTTCCTCTATCAGGGTCTCGTATAAAAAAGAAAAATAGCCAGTCAGAAGGACTTTGTGTGATTAGTGCCGCTACTTAAATTATATTGCTTGCGTCCCAATTCACGTACTTATGCACTATACTATGATGTTTTGTAGTATAAATAATACAAGTAGTGTGTTCACATTGAAAATTCCAATAAGAAAGAGTGTACTTCAAATACATGTATGAAGCAGTTTTTTAAAACGATAGTTCAACCATAAATGAAAATTCTCGCCAAACGGTTGACGGTAGCAAATGACTTAATGGCTACTGTAAACTGGTTACCATCATTCTTCAAAATATCTTTTGTGTTTAGCAGATGAAATGGTCGGGTTGGGGGGGTATTTAGCTGGGTATTATTTTGCCTTTGATGGGTTTCTTGTGTCAAGACCTTTTGAAATAGACAGAAATACTTTTTTCATGACTAGTGCCACCCCTAAATTACTTCCTCTTGCATTTGAAGACATTTTCTTGGATAAACTCAGCCTGATCATTAACTATAAAGGATAAAATAAATAGATCTCTACCACATAAAATCTAAAGATTTAGACCAAAAGCTTATGCTAATCACATGTTTATTGTCCTTAGATGACTCAGGATCGCCACTGAAAAGGGTTCAAAGCGACTTTAATTACCACCTGGTGCTGGAATTACAGGGTTGGCATGGATAACGCTCAAATTGTGCTTGAATTATTCAGATGGCGGAATATAACGTGTAACCCACGCAGTCAGTGATCATCAATCACCATTGTTTGAACATCAAAATTAAAGAACATCTAAAGCACGCATCTATAAGAACAGCCTATAAATTACAACTTCAGATCAGTGTCTGAATTTTTAAGATTTCTTTATTCCTTGTTTTAAAGCAGAAAATAAACTGTATGAATAATTGCAAATTGTCTGGTTGTGATAGTTACACAACCAGACAAAAAAATATAGGTTTTGTCAGCATACACTCTTATTGCAAGTGGAACACTTAAACCCATGAGTAAAATTTTGTGCATAATAGAAGTACAGTAGTTAAAGTCAAACACATGACCACTAATCCAACCGCTGTGACTAGCATATGAAGGTGTCAGCGATTTCCCTAATGCTTAAACCCAATGCAATTCTACTCATCATTTTTTCTAATTTTGTGCGAAAGGCTCCAGCTGAGTGGCGGTGCCAAATTAAGTTTGTTCAGTGATTCCAGACTCTTAATGAGTACAGGCAATAACCTGAAACTGCCCCATTTTGATTTAATTAGATGCTCTGCAAAAGGCAGCGGAGTTATTTAACCTTCCCGCGGCTTTGCCGTTGGGTTTGGTGGGTGTAGCCGGCAGGAAACTCCATTTCCACTTCGCTTTTCTTAGCTTTCATTTCTCACCCCTCGGTTCTTCGGCTGCCACTTGCCTGGCTTCCTCCACTTCAGTCCAGGTGAAGGTCACCGGCCAAGAATATTGGCAGAGGAAAATTACCCTAGCTTGTTTTCTCATTTTCGATCTCTGACCCCAGTTCTGAAGTGGCAAAGGAAAACTCGCATACCAACGGATGGCGGTGTAAATACAATGGAGATTGGGAAGAAAAGGACCGGAGGAACAACATAAAGGAGCTGGCTGCAGAGTTATTGGATTTTCAGAGTTCCCATTTGCTTCCTGTGAAACTACACTGAGATCACGAGGGGCAGCTATTAGTTGGACATCCGTAAGTGCTTCCTCTTGACCAGAGCTGTACTACTCTGGAAGAGTTCGTAAAAGAGAAATTGTCAAATGAATCCGGCACTTTATCCCAGACTGTTTCCATAAGAAAACTTGAGAGAACTTCTATCTTGTTTCTTGCCTAACAGAGATTATGGGAAACTTCGCTCTTGATGAGCCAACCCCAGCCTTCCTGACACAAACTGACCCAAATACATAATATACCAGCGCTGCAGTAGATCTTCCATTTGAATTAACTTGTGACTGACACCTTCAGTTGCCGTCACGACTCCAGCTTCTCTTTTTTTTTTTTCAAGGGGTGGCTTGTGATATCCGAGCCACTAGAGGCCTGTGTTCGTCAGCCCTTCCAATGACAGATATGTGTCTCGGACATGGTAGGTTAAGGGACTTGACGCCTGAGCCCAGTAGAGCATGGTGCTAAAACAACACGACGTGCCACCCAACCCTTCAGACGGGTGGATTCCAGGACTGTTGCACAAAGCAAACTGAGTGGGGCTGGGCGGAGGGTCGGGGTTGGGCTTTTGTCAGCTGCACAAGCAGAGCGGTCCGGGCGTGTGCCTCTGATCTTTGGGAAGCCCCTCAGCTGTTCTATGCTGGACAGCTGGACCCCTGAGGGATCCAGACAGCCTGCTCGAATTAGAGTACAGGCGACAGGACTCGAAGCATTTCCCCCTTGTGAAAACATGTCTTGCTTTTGATATACACAACTACTCAGTTTCCACCTATAAACACATTTGATTATGCAAAGTACCTAATTGGGCACTTCGTGATGTCGCCAAGAAGGACCTATTGCTTGATCAACATCCTTTGGACTTTCATTCCTGGGTGGGTCAATGCTCTTTTAAGTAAACATACTGTATGCATTAAAGGAATGGTTCATCCCCAAAGGAGTAAACTAAGTCACAATTTACTCATCCTCATGTTGTTCCAAACCTGTATGACGTTCTGTCTTCTGTGGAACATCATAGAAGATATTTTGACAACTTTTTTTTGTCCATGCAATGGAAGTGATCAACTTTTTTTTGTCCATGCAATGGAAGTGAATGATCACCAAAACTGTTTGGTTATCAACATTAATCAAAATACCTTCTTTTGTGTTCTTCATAAAGAATAAATCCATATACATTTGGAATGATATGAGGGTGAGTAAATTATTACAAATTTGCCATGACTAATGACTTACATGCTTTTTCTATGATTAACATGTTTTTGATTTCTGTAATAAAATTTACACAATTTTCTAAATAGTAATTTTCACTACTACTATTGTGAAAATTGTGATATGACTTTTCTGATACTTTCCTGATATCATATAGAAAAAAAAACTCATAATTCGTTTTATTATTATTATTATTAGATAAGCAGTAGTTTGGCATAATGTTCTTCTATAATTACTTGGCTACCATGCAAACTATAAAACTGTAGTTGGCAGCATAAAAAATGAACAAGCATAGTCTATATTTTGTCAAATGTTTGTGTTGACAAGCAAGCAGTTCATGGCAATTCTACTTCACCTAGTTAATACTCAATATATGAGCTTGTTCCTACACCCCTGGGTCTAACTTTATCCCAAACCCTACCTTGAGCATCAAAACTCATTTTGATTCTGATTCACAGGGGTTCAAGCCCCTAACTGTAAAAAGCCTGATCCCATTGGTTAAAGAAATACTGTATCAGGAACTAACTTCACATAAAGTATGTAATTGTATAAAGCAGTTCAAAAACACTTGAGGATTTGACTTTGCTACATCCTAAGCTGCAACACCAGGGGTGAAAAAGAACACAAGAAATTCATAACATCCCCTCTTATATTTGAAATTGTCAACATTTCTTAGAAGGCCTGAGCACTTTAACTTCAACCAGGCAGCGCTCTTGAGTGGTCAGACTCACACCACTTCTCCTCAAGGTTTTAATGAGGTCTGTGGGGAGCAAAGCTGCTCGCTCGCTGTGCCCTAACACTCTGTAAGAGCGCTGACCTCCTGCCCTATCATACAGTCAAACCGTGTCATGAGAGACCCAAGAACTATTAAAACCAAATGAGAAATTAAAAATGAGTTGCAAAACGTACGCCGCTAATGACCTGTTCAGTGTATATGTTGGCTTCCGATGTTTATTTCTCAATTTTGTTCAAAGATAAGCCAAGCTGATTAATGTTCAGTCACGTGAAGGTGATAATTACCCCGACTGATAAAATGTCACAGATGTTAAAGGTTACATTCGGCCCTCTTCTTGAAAACCAGCTTCCTTACCATTAAATTCTGTTTTAGAGAAATATAAAGCAAGAAATTTATAGGTTGATTCCCCCAAAGTGTAAACCGTGGCTCTGTTGTTTTCAAAACATTTTGCGCTTGTTTGAGCTGCCCGATCAGCCCGACAACAGCAGGATTGAGTCAACCAATTGGGTGAGTTTGGAGGAGGGGACATCTGTTTCACAGACCAACTGCAGTCAGGGAGTGTTTCTGTTTGAAAGCAGTGAATTGTTTGCTGTTATTTAGCTGTTACAACAGAACTGGCTCAAAAAATGGGGTGAGTTTGGGGCGGGGCCATATGTTTCGCAGACCAATGGCAGACAGGGAGTGTTTCTATTTGAAAAAAAAAAATTTTTTGTTGCTGTAACAGAAGAACTGACTCAACTAATGGGGTGAGTTTGGGGCGGGGCCATATGTTTCGCAGACAGGGAGTGTTTCTATTTGTAAAAAGTTTTTTTTAATTTTTCCCTGTAACAGAAGAACTGACTCAACTAATGCCATGAGTTTGGGGCGGGGCCATATGTTTCACAGACCAATGGCAGACAGGGAGCATTTCTTTTTGAAAACAGTAATTTTTTGCTGTTATTCAGTGACACTAAATTACACACGCCACATTTAAATAAAGATCTTTCTGACAAATCAATGCATAAATGTGATACAACAAGCATGTTTTACTTGAGTTTGCACGTACAATCTGCAAGTGTGTGTGTGCATTAATGAAACGAAGATAGACTTTTGATTTATTTGCATTACAAAGCAGGCACAAAGACCGGCTGTAATCCATCAAAACCAGGCAATCTGATTGTCCAAAAAGCGTTTTTCAGATAAACAAAATGTCGGCTTTAAAACTCATGCACCATCGAATCTCGCACTCCTGGTGTTCAGAAAAATTTGATTAAAAATCCTTACCGCAAATTAATGTATCGTCACAGACGAATCTCATTACTCCTTCAGATGACAAATGGTAAACCTAGGTTGCAATATCCATATACTAATATCCTGGATCCCGCTGCGATTTAATAAATGCACTTCTGACATTTACGCATATTTATCTTATTAGTTTAACAACAAATTATTAGTCCTAAATGAGGAGCAGCATAACAACCCACCGTGACACAGTGCCAATTAGGTGAAGGGACAAATGATCTAATTATATAATTGTAATTCTGGGGTTTTATGCTATGACAGGCGAAGAAGCGGGGACGGCAGACAGGCTTGTTAAGACATGTCACTCTAATTGCGATTTACAGCTCTGTTCAGTCAATGCATGTGTGATGGAGGCGTCTGATGGACTGGATGGCCTGCTCTCATTATTAAATGTCTCCCTTTGTCTGTAGCAAAGAATAGGAAGCGCTGACCGCTATTCGCGCCGTGTCATTTGGCTAACCATCTGAGGGCTGGGCAAGGCCCGCCGACTGGATCCACTGTTGGTTTTGTCAGCAATTATCAGTGCCGACAAAGCAGGTAAATTTGGTCCTCACAGAAGCATGGAGTAGCGCTAGACCGCACGGGCGGCTTGTTAAGAGGTTCACGTGGCATTAGCCCTTGTTAATTTACACATTACTTGGTATAAAATCCCAATTTGCGGTGTTACATTCCGACGCTGGTAAAAATAAAACCACACCTGACAGCGAAGCCGTAGCGATGTTGACGCAAGTGACTAGCGCTGAACTCAGCCGTCCATGGCTAGAGAGTGTCAGTCCGTGTTTCGTCTACTGAGTGAAAACTCTGTCTCTGTCTCCAGGGGGTCCGTCGTGTGCTAGAACACAGTCTGGCCCCCATCTCATGTACCTTAGGTTAAGCTGTCCAGATAACATTCAAACTCTTCTACATAACATGCATCTGCCTCATTAACCCCTACAGCACCTATTGATTTTTTTCTCCCCATGATTTTACGGATCCTCAAGCTTTCCACAGCCATTGTGCTAATTCTGACTCACAAGGGATAATATAATGCTGGGCTTCCTGTGTCTGCTGAAATTCAATAGGACAATAAGTCAAGATAATTTAGCCATCTGTTGGTTCTCTGCTGAGACGGCAGAACGAAGTATCTGTTTCTGGGTCTTGACTCTTCAGATTTCCAGCTATATATTATATATTATATATTATATAATATATATATACAATATACTTATGTATATATGTATAGTTATATATATAATATATATAAGATATAAAGTATAAATCTTAAATTATTTAGACACCTTCAAACATTTCACACATTACACAGGTTTATTCGCTATAGTTTAGAAAATGGTAATAAAATATGACAGAAACTCAGAGTTAAACTGTGTCAGAAAAAAATCATCTTGATATTGATAAGGGCCAGGATAAGAATTAAAGCAAAACATGGTCAGGTCCAAGTGTATGAAATAATTTGTGGTCCCAAGTTTATCAGTTTTATTGGAGTCCAATGTATATGAAGGAATTTTTGTGATAAAAATGTCACAGTTTACTTTAATTTTGACTATCCTCACTTAACCATAAATGACTTATAGTGTACTGACCCACTAGTCAAAAATATAACAAAATTATATCTGGCGTTGAATATTTTTGTTGACTTAGATCTCTTATCCAGCATTATATATATTATATATTATATTCTTATATATATTTCTATATCTATATAGATATATAATATAGATACTAGTTTGGACTGTATAATGATGATTAATATAAAAATAAAATAACAATATGATATTGATGATATGAATTCAAATTAAAAAATGAAAACCTCCTAACAACAACAACAAACAACAACACTAATAAATAATGTTATGTTATCTTATACATTAAAAAGGGACAAATCCAAAAAAACTTGAAGAGGAAATTACATTAACTATTGATAGTTTGCATTTTAGTAATAATAATCATCATTATGATTTAAATTTAAGTATTTAATATTACATCAAATACACTATGCTAATTCTGCCTCAATTAAATATAATATTATTAAAATTCAGTTATATTACTGGTCTTGTATGATAAATGTATATTTACAAATTTATATTCAATATTTTGAAAATTTGCCTTCATATTTCATAATAATAATAATACTATAACAATAAAATATATTTATAAGTAAAATAATAAATATTTTGCTATATACCATTACATCCACTCTGATACTGATCTATGCAGTCTAAATTGTGTATCTACTACAGTGTCAGTTTATGTAAAATAGCTTTTTAAACACTGAAACACCGTTTTGGCTAAACTGAATGCAAAGCCTGCAAGGTTGTAATGGTTGTACATGGATAAATCTCAATGTTTACGTCACCTGTTGTTTTAAGGCCCAAAATAACCATTGTAAATCAGCCACCAGGCCCTAAAACAAAAATGACTGTGTGTTATTTTGTTACTCGAGTTAAACTGCTGCTGTAATATTCAGTGATGGCAGGCAAGTTATTGCAATTGGTCATGAAAGACACAAGAAGGTTTGTGTCTCATTTTATTTTCCTTGATTAAAATCATCCGTTATATTGGGCATTATAATTATTAGAAGCAGAACTCCCACGCTTTGACTATTAATCAGAAAAAAGTCCTATAATTGCACAAAATAGGAAAGTCTTGAGCAGATTAATTTGTGAGCTAATTAAGAGGCACGATTTATTTGCTAAGAAAAAAATGTCTCCGCAGTTTAACTCGATATTCCTAACAATACTGCCTACTTTTGAACTGATTTGTTATTAAAATTCACAAATTTATTATAGATTTTCCATTTGATCATGGCGCTTAAATCACATAAATGTTAGAAAAACAAACCACAATTAAAATGCAGTCAAGACAAATTCTCTCATATCCTTTGAACAATCAACCGGTGCAAAATAAAAACCATAAACAACAAAATTATGACTCCAAAAATACCTAAAACACTCCAGAGTATGAAAAGGATGGAAAACAGAAACCTTTCAAAACAAATACAAGGCTTTGTCACTAAGCTCGGTGTCTTCTCAACCTCAGACTACAGTCCCTGTGAGAGCTACGATGGCACACATAAAAATACCGCTTTTGTCATCCTAAATTAGACTGGAATGAACTAAGCCTCGATGGACGGCATCAGGAAATAGCCTTGTGCATGACTGAAAGTCATAGCAAAATAGTTTAAAGTCAACATACAATTAAAATGGACCCTGTTATTTGAATACATGGTCATATTGTGCAGGATTTATCAGGGAACACAAAGTTTTCGAACACCTTTTCGTTAAAAAATATTTAGGATAGAGCAGGAGCATGTCTCATTACAATTTTATAGACAGAGGAGACATTAATGCACCACCAGGAAGACAGGATTGCTCCAGCACTTAGAACCGAGACCAAGTGGAATGTCTTGACCAGGAATAGCATCTCATCCCTGCACTTTACCTCTCCCTCTTATCTCTTTCTCTCTCAAGTTGGCAGTCTGCTGTTCCTTACTCTCAATTAAAGTAATGGACATCTGGACAGCAATCAGGACGGCGCCTCCGGGGTAAAAACACCCACAAAGGATCTGCACGTCTCGTCTCTTGCTAGATAGTGGGCTTTAATCGATGAGCTCAGAAGACTAATTGTAGAACAAGCTATGGCAATACAGAATCCTGTTAAGATTCGAGTCATCATTTCCTGTCAAGTCTCAGATGAGTTTCCTCCCAGACCCATTTAATGGGTCATTTAAAAGGTCTGTTTATTAGTAAACATCAAGGATGCATTGTTCAGTTTTTGCTCTTTTTCGAAACATTTCGAACATTTTTACAAATGCTAAGGCCAAAACACTATGCATGGAGATGCTTTTTTGACAAAAACAAACAAAAAAACATGTAATTTAAATTTTATTTGCATTTTCATTTGCATCATTTTAATTTTCATTCATAACACAGCGTAAGTATGCATTCTAAGCATCATTGTGCACTAGCGGACATTAGTGTGAACCGATCCAGAAAGATACTCAAAGTACTTTGCTTCTAGCTACATAAATTTGATTTTATGCACTTCTGTTTTCCAAAATGTGCCAGAACGTAATTGATAACTTAAGTACACATTTTTAGCATGCCTGCAACCAAAAAAATATTTTAAGAATGTTTTGCTAATTTGCTACATTTGCTAATTGTTCTAATTAAGTTATAAAAATGCTATTTCTTACGTTAACGTTCTAACGTTTTGAGAACATTATTAAAGACCAGATAACGTTGAACAAATATTCTATTAACGTTATTAGAAGAACGTCTGTTCATAACATCGAGAGAACCTTGCCAGAATGGTAATGAAATTCTGAGAACGTTCCCTAAACGCAGATGCTTCTTTTTTTCCGAAATGTGTCGAGCATGATTTATAACTTTATGCAAGTATGTCTTAAATTCTTAGCATTGGTGCACGTCGCACTATAGTGAGCATAAGCATAAACGGCCAGAAACATACTCGATGCAAGTATGTGAATGCAGATGCGTCTAGATACACAAGCTTGATTTTACATGGCGTTCAGAACACGATTCGTAACCTCACACAAATAGCCTATGTCTTGAATTTTTAGGAAGCTGCACAATAGTGGACATTACAGTAAACAGAGCCAGAAACAAACTCAATGCAAGTATGTGAATGTAGATGCTTATTATAGCTATGCAAATTCATTGTTCCCCCCCTTTCTTAGCATTGCCGCAAGTCACGCTATAGTGGGCATTAGCATTAACAAGGCCAGAAACATATTCATTGCAAGTACGTTAACACAGATGCTTCTAGATACACAAGCTTGATTTTAAATTGCGTTCAGAATGTAGATATTACATTCAGATATTAGAGTAAAAAGGGCCAGAAATGCAACTTGTATATAGATGCTTCCAGCTACGTAATCTCGATTTTACGAATTGTGTTTATAGAAATATGAGAGAATACAATTCATAACACATTTTTAGCATTGCAAACAGGTTGAAAACATACCCACTCTACTCAAGTGAACAAAGATGCTTCCAGAAACTCAATTTCACATTTATCGTGTCAGAAAGCAAGAAATTTCGAATCCCACACAAGTATGTGTTAAATTGTTAGCGTTCGCTATAACACACATAAACAGAGCCAGAAACAACCTCAATACAAATATGTGAATGTAAATGCTTTTATCTACGTAAATTCAATTCTATGCTTTTTTTTTTTCAAAATATGCCAAATGCGATTCAAGTATGTGTTGAATTCTTAGCATTGCCGCAAGTTATGCTATAGCTGACAATAGCATAAACAAGGCCAGAAACATACTCACTAAAAGTATGTGACCACAGATGCTTCCAGAAACACAAGCTCTATTTCACAGTGTGTTAGAACGCGATTCGTAACCCCACGAAAGTATGCAAATGAATTCTTAGCATTGTCACGCTATAACACATAGACTATACAGAACCACAGGCGCTTCTAAGTAAGCAAAATGTCATGCCTTGTGTCAGAGTGCAATTATTTATGCAATGTGCTGCGTTCGCATTAACATTACACATATGCGCTGCTTGAGCATTAGCATTAGCATTAGCGTAAACCATCTACCACTGGCTTTCTCCTTCAGGTCAAATACTCTCATTACAGAAAAACAGTTTAAAGAGAGTTAGCTGAAGTCAGCATGTTTACAGATAGCTACATGAATAACACATCTGAACACTGGCACAAACGTTTGAAGGCAACTCTATCGCCCCCTAGTGTATGGAGGTTTCTAAAAGGCACAATAAAGGGACATTCACACAGAACATGTTTTTGTGTTTAAAATTCTTTTTTAAATTAACTTTTAACTTGAGCACTGCATTTTTAAAACGCTAAGTCATGCGCAAGAGACTGCAAAACACAAACAGAGCGAACATTACGTATGCGCAACAAGACTGCAGCCAGTAACCCACATTTGCATACTCGTGCAAATTTAGTTTTTCTCTGATGAAGTCCAACCTCATAATGCAAATGTCATAAGGCTAAAGGCTGATTTATACTTCTGTGTCGGACCTACGCCGTAGGCTATGCGTCAGTTTTCATTTATACTTCTGCGTCGTTGACCGTGCAGTACGACGTGCAGTACACATGCAAACTGCTAGTCAGCAGTGTCCACAGGCATTTTGCTGGTGTAACCCGCAGTACCACGGCAAAAGTCGAAGAAGAAGCGGCTCGCCGGAGAAGCATTATAGCCGTGACGGCGGAAAATAAATATTAAATCATTAAATCATTATTTAAAACTACAAAAGGAGACAACAATGGAACAGGAGATGATGGCATTCTTTCAATCTCCACAAGGACCACGGCAGATCAACAATGTTTGTCGTGGACAACTATTGATGTATAATGCTATGTAGTATAATAAATGATAAGACACTTGTTCTTTGCTTTGTTTTGTTTTATTTAAGAAGGTGTAACATTAAAATATATTAAAGAGCACATAAACACACACAAATCTCAAGTGCATATGGAGGGAGGGGTTCTAGCAGACCAATCCCAGCGCTTGCGGTCTGCGTAGAATTGACGCGCTGTTAGATTTTTGGAGAGGTGCACATCAGGCTACGGCGTAGGGTGTGCATCTATGTGTAGGCTACGGCGTAGGTTTGACGCAGAAGTATAAATTGGGCTTAAGCCTCTAGTGTACGATTTCTCACAGGACACGGAAGCAGGGCTCGCTAACGTCACGTAGCCCTCTTCAGATCGAGCAGTCGTCTGTTAAAATCCTCTTCATGCCGGAGTAAATGGGCGCTCTGCAGTGCAGACCACTTTGTACTCACGGGACACATTAGCCCCTCGGGTGAGATCCCTACATATGCTGACGATTCTCTCAAATTACAACCACTTTTCTGGATATATTTGGTTACAACGTCGACAGACACATCATAGCTAGAAAGCACATCTAAAAAGATATGCAATGCAATCCCGTTGGGAATTATTTGATGTGCATTTGTTTCATACCCTTCTCTAAAATATTCCAGGCTATTTCTAGTTTATTTATTTATTTTTCCTTCCATTGAATTGAATTATTTTTTAAAGGCAGAGCTTATGTAAATGATATTCTGTTGTTTATGGCTAAAGTTAACGCACAAAAAAGTAGGGCAAACATAGAGGGACTTTCAAATGCGATATTGAAATAAAAATGTAATATGCATCCATTGATGTTTTACTTTACCTTCTTTTAAACTATGGAAAATTTATTTATTACCTCCCGTGTTCTCATTTATTCACTGATACAGTTGAGTAACCCTTTTATTTTCTTCCTTCTCTAGTCCTCGTCCTTCAGTTTAAGGCGTTGCGAGTATGTATGGGCTGTCATTTAGGAGAAACGCCTATCTGGACCTTTGACCTCTCTCTGGGTTGAAGGTCGTTTTACAAATCTGTCGCTTTACTCTGGTTCCACATGATCATGATGATGCAAGCAACCCGAGAAGCCACTAGAGATGCTGGGATGGGGGTGAGGAGCCCCATGATCAATAGTTTCAGGTTATGGATACTCACATTACTCGCTGCTTGCTTACGGGAACTCTTCATGTCTGATAAATCACTGCAGTGTACACTACAGATCAAGTCATGGATTTTTCATAAACATGCAACGGATAAAATAAATTACATAGTGTTTGAATTTAGACTTATACTGTGGAGAAGACAATAAGATAATAGAGGACAAAAGTACTTTCCTAGAAATAGGGTTAGAATCATAATTATTATTATATATCTATATTATATATTATATACTATTAGATTGTATGAATTGCATATGGTACTATGTAGGACATTTTAATCAGTTGAACAGATGAGCTGAAAACCACATAAACACACATACACATCGCTATGTTTGACATTTCTTCGTCATAAAAACATAAAATAACCATCAGTCTTGCTCATTTTTGTCACGTTTCAAAAGTAGAACCATTTTTAAATCATAAATCAATCCGTTATGATATTGTTTCAACTGTAGGGTATTTTTTAAATACCCGCTTACCTGTGTGAACGTTCGACTTATTAATATCTAGAAGAATACTATTACCATTAACAATTACGATAATTTACCTGACATCGCGATGTTAACAAAGGTACATTCCCGCACAACTATCAGGCCATCCTTCCCCAGGCGACCACGGGGCGATCATGTAACTACTGAGCCAACAACTCAGAGTTCCATGACCAGACCCTAACCTCGATCTACACAATCAAGCTCAGCATAGAATTGTTCTCTCCATTATTTCACAAAAAAAAAAAAAAAAGATAATCGTGACATCCATACTCCACTAAAGAGACAACCCGAAACTTCAGACGCCGTTTAGGAAGCTTTTATAACAGGACATTGTGAGACTTGGGCAGAAAGATAAACCTATTAATTAGCATATAGGTTTCAGAATATTTCTAAGCAAGATAAATGTGTAAATTAGAGGCATGGCGTTTCTCATCTGTACTAGTTATCATATCGGCCTGTCAGGCGCTTTTGTTCCCTGCAGCCACCTGACGAGTGTCTGTGGAGATTCAAAGGTTAAGAGCAGGGTAAGAGTGGATAAGGAACTCCGCTGGATTGGGATAAGACTTTCAAAGAGTTAAAATAAAAAAAAAAGAAAGATTTTTCTACAGTGGCTCGCTCCCGATGATCTCAGCGGAACTGTTAAACAAATCCTGACCTGAACTTTGACTCGGATCATTTTAGTCAAATAAACTCTGTGGAGGATTAAAGGTAGAGGATGTGATTGAATAATTCAGATTATTCTGATCTCATCAACATTTCTCCTAGCACTTTTGAGGAAGACTTTTTTGGAAAAAAGAAATGAAATACCCAATATATTGTTTTCATGTTGCTGTGCAGTTGCTATGGTGTTCAAAATGGTGTTAGCACATTGATGTTTTTGTTGCTAGGTTGTTCTGAATTGTTTTTAGCATAATGTTGTGCATTTCATAAAGGTGTTCTGATTGGGTTTTAGCGGTTGCTAAGGTGTTCTAAATTGCTTTAATGTTGCCATGTGGTTGCTATAGGGTGTTCTGAATGGTTTTTAATATAGTGGTTCAATTGTTAAGGTGTCTGATTGGGTTTTTTTTTTTTAGCGGTGCTAAGGGTTTACATGGGTTTTAGTGTAGTGGTTGGCTAGGGTGCTTCTGAATGGTTTTAATATACTGTTGTTCAATCACTAAAGTGATCCAATTGGGTTTTAGTGGTTGTTGAGGTGTTCTAAATGGTTTTTATGTTGCTATGTGGTTGCTAGGGTGTTCGGAATAGTTTTTAACATACTGTTGTTCAATCGCTAAGACATTCTGATTGGTTTTTAGTGGTTGTTGAGGTGTTCTAAATGGTTTTTATGTTGCTATGTGGTTGCTAGGGTGTTCGGAATGGTTTTTATGTTGCTATGTGGTTGCTAGGGTGTTTGGAATGGATTTTATGTTGCTATGTGGTTGCTAGGGTGTTCTGAATGGTTTTAAACATACTGTTGTTCAATCGCTAAGACATTCTGATCTGGTTTTAGTGGTTGCTAAGGTGTTCTAAATTGCTTTAATGTTGCCATGTGGTTGCTAGTGTGTTCTGAATGGTTTTTAACATACTATTGTTCAATCGTTAAGGTGCTCTGATTGGGTTTTAACGGTGGCTAAGGTGTTCTAAACAGTTTTTATGTTGTTATGCAGTTGCTAGGGTGTCATGAATGGTTTTTATGTTGCCATGTGGTAGCTAGGGTGTTCTAAATGGTTTTTATGTTGATATCCAGAACTTTGCTAAAAGTTGTTGAGGTATTCTAAAATGGTTTTTATGTTACTATGCATTTGCTGATTATTGCTAAGGTGTTCTAAATGGTTTTTATGTTGCTATGCCGTTGCTAGTGTGTTCTGAATGGTTTTTAACATAGTTGTTCAATTGTTAAGGTGTTCCGATTGGGTTTTAGTGGTTGCTAAGGTGTTCTATATTATTTTTATGGATGTTCTGAATAGTTTCTTATGAGACCAAATCAAAAAGCCCATCCAAAGTCCCTCTTTCAATGAAAAAAAAAACTGATTTTTCATCCGTTTTAACGTCCAAATACAGATGTTCAAATCCCGACATAAAGTCAGCAAAATGTAAACCAGAATCCCCCGTCCTTTCTTTCTTCTGATTTCCCTTGATTTGTCCGTCACCTGATCTCTGAATGGCTCCAGTAAATGTAATGAGGACACATTACGGATATGTACATTTTGTCCTTGCACCTAAATTGGTCGTAATTTGAGCCAAGCTATTCTTCATTTGATTACATCCGCAAGTCTCTGTTTTTTGGCTTCTGTGTTTTACCAGCCACTAAAGAGTCAGATGGCTAGCAAATAATTTTTTTTTACATTGGCAATCAGAAAACAGTGTGTCATGCTTTTTTTAAATTTTACAGCCTGCCTGAAACCCTGTGACGATGGAGCAGTGGCAGGAGACGTCTTCAGTAAAGTCCTTTGCTTCAGAGATAGGGGAATGAAAGAGTAATATATAAGTTGCAGAAAAATACATCTCCATCTGGTTCTGACTGATCCCTGCTGGAGGAACTAGAGGCCTGTGGAGTGGTCAGGGTGGAAATTAAAATGCAGGTGCACGGATGTCAAGATCCCTCTCTTCAGAATATGCAACCAGGGGACCGCGTCAGGATTTTCATTTCGTTTTATTTGAATCGGGTGTCGTCGGCACATAGAGGAGATGACTATGTGCACTGAACAGTTGTTGTGTTAGTAAATCTCACAAAACCATTTGAAAAATACATCCTGTTTCTCCTCAAAATAATAATAATTAAGAATTATTAAAAAGATAAAAAAGGTCTATTTTAGGACCATTCAAATTTTGGGATTTTCACAAAATTTTTGCACATTTTCTCCTTTAATTTATTCACCATTTGCAACTCATTCTATTTAAATAAATAAATAAATAATAAGTAGATAATTCAATGAATAAATCCCTAAAACCCCAATGACCCCTCCCCCACGGCTCCCCCCCTCTTCCTTCCCCCCCAAGAACGCACACCCGCCCCCATACCCCAACCAAGCACCCCTGACAACGGACAAGGCACTCAGTACGCGCGCTGACCCACCCCCTTCGCTTATCCCCGAATTACCCAGTCAGTTTTTTTATCCTTCATCCTTCAGATTTACAACCCTTTAAGAATTTTGTTTCGCCATCGCCTACCATCAGCTCACACGCATCACGTGCGCTTAGAAAATTTGGCATCTTGTCTTTGGTACTAAGTGCAAGACAAGTGCGTAAGGTTCACAAATGAGCACACGCCCTACCCCATCCCCCTCTTGCTACCGCGCGTTCCCTCTACTACCAGTCATCGACACCACCCCCGGTTATTAAGAAGTTTTCACTTTATTCTTTATTATTGAGATATTACACCCACCCCAACAAACCACACCCACCACAATACCCCTACCCCATACCTCTCGAGCACCTCACACCTCCCTATAAAGTAACACTACACACGCCTGTGTGTGCGCTGCCAAAACAAAAAATACACCAACAGGAAAACTTCATTCTACAACCTGCACCCCCCCATACCACTAACATCGAATTTCTTTACCTAATTTATTTTCATTCCAGCTCGATTTGTTATAAACACCCACACACACACGATATATATATTAATATATCATATATATATAACGTGTGTGGTGGTAAATCAACTCACTGAAACAAATAAAATAGAAATAAATTCAAAGCACACAAAGATCTAAACGTCATAAATTCAATCCAAAGCTGATGAAGAAAACAACCTCATTACATCTAGGACTAGCATGAGGCCCCAATGAGGAAAACAATTTTTCAGCAAACTTTCACTTTTGGGTGAACTACTCCTTTAAAGACCCCAAAGCCAAAATACCCAATTTAATAGGGTGCTGACCAGTAAACAACGTTTTAACCAGCATAAAAGTGATTGGAGGTCTTGTTTTTGTACTTGTTTTGTAAGGCCGAAATACACTAGGACACTAAACAGCAAGCAATCCAAACTGTCTAGACCACCAGTTGTATAATCCATCATGGCGGTAATCCAAAAACCAAAATGTAGAACATCTCAACACTAGCGCTAAAGTCAAAGAACTCGATAAAAGCAGCCAGCTCTCTAATGAGAAACCATCTCACAGCTTCAACAGGGGCTTTGTGTTGGGCTCTGGGAAGCCATGTGTGGAAAAAGCTCATTTGAAGCCACTTGTATACTCAAAAGACCAGGAAAATCCTACATGCTGCTCTTCAGGCGAGAGGCACATGTCATGGCAGGTATTCAAAGCTATTCCTCAAACCACGCTCTTTCATCTCACCATAAACAGCACGCTTACTGGGACATATGACCTTTGAGTCTAATCCCAGACAGCATGTTTGGTGGTCACGCTTGAGGTGATATGCAACTGAGAGGATTGGTCTGTAGGACCTGTGAGTGTCGTAATAAACCTTATTACAGTTGGGGTGACATTTGTTTTAAAACATGCAGTGAAGATAATGAGAAAAGACAAGGAGCAATACAATCTCATATCAGTTCTGAAAAGCAGCGATGCCTACTGTGACGGTAAGGCAACGCTTGTTCTGTGCAACTCTCAACTGCTGCTTAACTAGCTTAAGCATCTACATGTTGAGATATATAATATACCAATATACAGTTATCAGCTGATATTACAGGTTTCCCCAATTTATTGCATCAGTTGATTCTGGATTTCCATATACATGCTGATACAGGATATTTAATCTCATTCCAGTCATCTCATTTTGCCACTGTTTTACTATGCTGTACTCCGTCTCGCTGACGCTTTCGACCCCGGGCCACTGCATTGAGTTCCTGGCCTTTTCAGTTTCCATCTTGCTTTATACTTTTGCTTCGGTTGTCTTCTATTATTATAATTCCCCCTTGCAACTTGTTGTTGTTGCGATCCTTTTGCAGTTACATTATTTTTTCTTCTACTATATACCCCTTGTAAACCCAGATTTTCATCCTTTCGACTGCCTCTCTCTCTCCCAACATCCAGCCTCGAACACCTGACCGTAAACTTCTCGTCCCCCACACCCAATTACCTACACCCAATTCTGACCCCGTCTTATTCCCCCGCCCCGACATAACATACCACCTAATACCCATTACTTTTAAAGGCTTCAATAACAACACCCGTAACACCACACCTACTTTCGTTTCACGTCCCTACTTGTCATCCTACCATCATATAGCTCCTCCGGAACTCCACCTTATGGACCCTGTTACCTTATGATGCTACGTATTCATTGCACTTATAACTTTCTCCTCACATACCACCCCCTCACCAACACTCCCGCCCCCTAGATTCAACATCGATCCCTAAAGTCCTTTTTCAGACATCCCGTTTTCCCTACTCAATAATCTTAATCCTAACGACCAACCCACCTAAATGTCTTACGACACGTACTGCAACCCACTTCATCCCAGCATACTTTTATGCTTTCCCCTTCCCCTAGGATTATCAGAGGTTTAGTACCCACCGCCTACACCCCCACCCCTCAGAAAATTGTGAGCTCCGGTACCTCTTACCCCCTTACTCTTCATTCTCTTGTGTACCCACCATCACCCACATCCTACTCGGATCGCATACCAGAACCCTCCCATTCCCACTTACCCTAACCCTCTTTTTACATTGCAAACATATCCACATCACAATAATAACACAAACCTACTTCCGCCCATCCATCTCCAAAAGACAACACTCCAGACCATAAGTCTCCACTCACATTTCTGTAACACCTTATAGACAAGCCCACACAACCACACCGGTTTACACACCAAATAACCGCAGCGAAGAGAGTTCATTCATTATTAATAAAACTAGTATTTTTTAGTAGTTTTAAAAAACTACTACATTTAGACAAAAAAGGAAATTATGTTGGATTGAGTTGCATTTTTAGAATTTTAATATAATTTTTCAGTAACCAAAACATGAAAATAAATCGGTCCGAATTTTAATATCGATACATGTCTATCTACATTTAATTGGTCGACCAGGTTAATCGGCCTCACCAGGTTTTATCAGTGAGAAGCATGTTCTACCAGCTAACTAAGCAGTAACCAACAAGAAACCTTTTCAGCCTTTTCATCAGGCAGGATAAAAGTTTCCAAAAATAATATCTGAAGGTTTCAAATTTAATTGGGCAGAAGCAAGTGTTTAAAATTCATCATTGACACTGTAAATGGCAATTCAAACCTTCAATTAATAGTCAAAGGTCTCATGACATCCATCGAGATTCGTGACGGTCCTTTGAGAAGTAATGACTTCACATCAACATCATGTGGAGAACTGACAGTGAGCCAACATGCATCCGACCTTTAGCCCTGTGGGAAAGCACAGCATGGTGGACGAACTGTAGCAGGACTCGGCGCAGAGGCTAAGAGCATTACCACCTGAATCTGCATGAGATTTGTCTCCGAATACAGGACTTGGGTCTTTCTGTCTGTCACAACAGCAAATTTCCATGCAGATTTTCTTTTTCCAGGGCACATCCCATCTGTCTGTCATTGTGATGGACAGATGCACAGCAGGGAGTAGTGGGGAGGAAAGAAGAAGATCTAGGATGCACTGAAAGTGATTAACATGCACGCGGATAGGCTACATGTCCTTAGTGAATGGTGACACCTGCCAGCTTCTTTCATTTGCATGCAGAATATCTTCAAAGCACCATTGCTGTTGAAAACGCAAGCTTGTTTTGGCCACCATATACTTCTGCTAGGACTGGGTGGTTGGACCAAAAATAGATCTAATAAATTCAATAGAATACAGTGAGGTTTTTGCTTAAACAAGAAATTTGCCAACTGAGAAAGAAAAATAATTCTAAATATATTTCATGAAAAAAGTCTTATCTAATACAGTTTTGCTTAAAATTTAAATTGTATTAATGTTTAGACTAAAATTCTAGCCAATGGCAATAATTATTTTAATGATATGGCCAGTATATACAGTATAAATAGTATATAGTATAGAGTGCATAGTATACATTATACAGTATACACAGTATACATTATTCATATTCTTATCTAAAAAACACATGTATATATCTGTTTGTTTGTTTGTTATACTTCATAATCTATTTTAAAGGATTTTTAAATGTATCATAATAATAATTAATAATCATCATAATCATCAGCATAATAATAAAATCGTATTTATCGTACATATATTTTAACTACTACTACTACTACAAACTTACTACTAATATTATTATTATTATATTATTGAAAATAAACTGAAACATGAAATAACACCATTAATAATCAAATATGTAGTTATAGTGCAATGTAGTTTTAACTATACTAATTACGCCATGATTATTATTATAATTATTATATTTAAAAATAAACTGAACTATGATAAAAAATACTTATACTATACCTAATAATAATATGTATTTATATGCAATTATTTTTAAGTACTAAAACTAATTATGATGACTTTTACTAATACTTCTCATTTATATTTATAGTGATGGATGATGAGGATAATAATATAATAATAATAATATAATAATAATACTCATTCTTATGATCATCTACAACAAATACATAATACATGGATTTGTAAATAGCATCACTGACATACTATTGTATAAATGGTAGAGCAGAATCTCTACCCAGTAACACATATTAACCATCGCCAGGTAAACGCCGTCATACCTCAAAGCCCTACTCTCTGCTTGTTCTTGGCACAGCTATAAACTGCATTCGACTGAATTTCAGAAGTCGTTGTCTCATGGTTAGAAAAGAGAAAAAGAAAGGGAACACACACAGTGAGGGAGAATGAGCTTCCATCCAAAAATAGCACAAGCCCTGTTAAATATTTTAGGCACTCGGCAGACAGAAAGAAGAAGAAAAAAATCCCTAGCCACAAACAAAAACACTCTAGCATTGAATGATTAACATCCAGTCTTGAATTATAAGTGTATGAATACATTTAGTGGGCTTTGATTTATCTGCAGCGATGAAGCTTTCTCCCCGTAAATCCCTCCAGCTCGGCCCGGGCCGGCTCTTAAAAGCAAACGCTGTTATGCTTTGTGGAAACTAGGAGCTTGGCGAAACAAAGTGAGATTAGCCAGTGCTAGGAAAAGCAGGCCACTTTTAGCAACGGTTAGCGGTTGCTACTGTCACGCCAGCAACAAACGGCTTAGCGCGGGGTGGGAGGACAGGGCTGAGGGAACCTCCGAGAGCTTGGCACTTCTCACCCACTCATAACAACCTATGACATTCCATCAAAACCGCCCATAGGCCATCAGGAAAGAGCAGAGAGGATTTGTGGGAGAGATGCAGAAGTAATGGGCGTCAGGGTCTTTCATGGCAAGCAGAGTAAAGGCTGAGCGGAGGGGTGTCTAGAAACAGGGTTTGATCAAAGCCAGCAAGTGGTAACCAGCCTCTAGAATGATAAGCAGCTCAGTGCTGAGGTAAAGAAATACCGCATGCCGCAGAGGAACACAAATGCTGTGTAAAAATAAAAGTGCATGCTCAAATGCAAGTGTGCCAGCTCCTTTAGCCGGAGTTACACTGCTCACCGCCGCCGCTGTTCTGCTCTCACAACGTAATCAATGCTGCATAAAAACACATACACTTACTGACTGGCAAAACTGATTTTTTTTTAATTCCTGAAAAGTAATGATGCTTCTATCCTATATTCTTACATTTTTTAAAAATGAATATTTTCATAACATTGCAGAAACATTGTAATGACGTTGTTAGAAAATATTCTGGCAACGTCTTATAAACCTAGTGACATCCAACCCACAAGGCTACTTTTTTTTGGGGGGGGGGCGCATATTTCTTTAAAAGTAATGTGTTTACTGATTAAATACAAGTACTGTAAGAGTGAGTGATACTCCGTTAGCACAACTACACTGTAAAAATGTTTTTTAAAGTCCTGTAAATATTGCAATAATGTTTTTTTAATCATAACTATTTAATACACGTACTACAAAAAAAAAATCATAACATTGCAAAAACACTGTAATGGCATTGCTAGAAAATCTTGTGATGTTTTATAAATCTTCCACTATGCATCACCAAAACGTTGCTTATTAGGATGATAATATCCTATTATTACACAATGTTAAGTATTAATTTAAGTCTCATGCATGTTTTTTAAATGTTTGATTGTGGTTGCATACAATGTAACTTTCCTAAAAGTTGCATGCAGATTTCTGGTCAACCAAATTTTATCATTTTATTTTATTTTAATTTATTAGGTTTGGTCTAGAAAGTTTTGAAAAGTGCTGCGGTATAACCTAACGTAATCTGCAAAGTTGTTAAATCATTACAAGTTATTTGAGTCACAAACATAAAATAATGTTTTAACATTGAATTTGATGCTATTTGCCTGAAAATTGTATTTTGGGAAAATACACTAAAAGAGAGACAAAGCCAGAAATAATGGACAAAATGGGGATATATCTGTCCCGTTCTGTCCTGTGGAGCCCAAGCTTGCGTCTGTCCTGTAGTGAGATTTATTTGCCTATTCCGGGAAAGAGGAATTAGATTATTTCTGAGGACTGTGCAGGGTACGGCCTTGATCTTGGAACGACTAGATGCCTGCTGCTAAAACTAAGCCGGAGCACCATGACAGACCCATCATCCCACCAGTATGGGAGACGCTAAACCTCTACTAAACCTTGCCTTGTTTATAAACCTCAAATCGAACTAGGTCAGACTAATCGATTTATTTTGCAGAAACCTAGCGGGCTAATAATAGCGATTAGCTTGTATTTTAGCGTAACGAGTAGGTGGGGATGGAAACGAGTGCTGGTGGAGCCACGAGGGTGGATGATTATATCTTCAAAACGAGTGCAGACGTCAGCTGCAGGGCTGTCTCATCCCTAATTCATACTGACACCAGATCCTCTGCGATACATAACAGAGAGATCTATGCAGTAATTACCAGTGCAGACATGTATATTCAAGAGAAAACAAGGAGGTGAGAAAACAAGAGAGAGAGAAGAGAGAGAGAGAGAGAGAGGAATAAGGAAAGCAATAAGGCGGAGGAAGATTTTATTGCTCAAATGTTGTTCTTTTATAGCTCAGGAGACATTATAGTTCAGTTATGTTCGCTTAAAAGTCAACATGAAATCGAAAATTTACCATGTCTGTGGTCTTTATACATAATTTACTCAGCCTCATGTTGTTCCAGACCTGCATGTCTTTCTTCTGTGGAACACAAGAGAAGATATTTCGCAGAATGTTACAACTGCTTTTGTCCAAGCAATGAAAGTCAATGGAATCCAAGACAAAACGACTTTTATTGTGGAGGGAAAAAAAAACATGCAGACATTTTTCAAAATATCTTCTTTTGTGTTCCACAGAAGAAAACTCATTTTGTGGTAAACTAAGCAAAAGTCTCAATTTGCTCTCCATTTAAATTGCACTGCCATCTTGAAGAAACAATTGTGATATTAAAGAGAGATCATTTGTGATTTTTTTCTTTCCTACAGATGGAATGATACAACTCTCGACGTTTAGTTTACGATAGTCATCCCTGATTGCTAATGTTAGTATGTGGCAGGTTGTATTAAAGGGAAGGGCATTAAAATTCTAGAGAGCATTTGACTGGACTAAAATGTGAGTACAAGATGATTCATCAGTATTTTTAATCCATTTTTAAATGGCCTCCAAAATCAGTCTTGTAGTACTTCAGACCAGACTCTGTCTTGTGTCTGTCGATCTTGACTAAGATTCAATCCTCTTCAGGTCTCTGTCTTGACTCAAATTTGTCCCGTTTCTGGTTTCTGTCTTGACTCGGAATCAACCCATTTCTGGTCTTGGTTTTAACTTGGAATCGATACTCTTCAGGCCTGTGTCTTGACTCGACCATCTTCTGGTTTCAGTCTAGACTTGGACTCGACCCTCTTCTGGTTTCGGTCTTGACTTGGACTCAACCCATTTCTGGTCTTGGTTTTAACTTGGAATCGATACTCTTCAGGCCTGTGTCTTGACTCGACCATCTTCTGGTTTCGGTTTAGACTTGGACTCGACCCTCTTCTGGTCTCGACCATCTCGGTCTTGACTCGGACCCAAACCATTTCTGGAGTCCATCTGGTTTTTGGTTTCTGTCTTGACTCGGAATCGACCCTCTTTTAGTTTCAGTCTTGACTTGGACTCGACCCATATCTGGTCTTGGTCTTGCCTTGGAATCGATCCTTTCAGGTCTCTGTCTTGACTCTGACTCAAACCCCTTCTAGACTCAGACCTGACCCGTTTCTGGACTTGATCATTACTTCATCTATACCCTCGCCTGGTCTTGGTTTTGACTCAGACTTATCCCGTTTCTTGTTTCTTTTAGCTCTGGCTCTTACTCAGGTCTCTGCCTGGACTCAGACTCAAATAATCTGGACTTGACTACAACACTGTCAAAATTGTTTTTTAAATGGACAGATTTGTGCTGTGGAGCAACAATCAAATACCTGAACTCTACGAAAAGATGGGTCAAAGGAAAGCATGATGAAGAGGTAGATAAAGTTGAGCAGTCGGCTGTTTCTTTTACACCGGCTGGATTGAGGTTCACAGTCAGCAATGCTTCAGTCTTGAATTTTCCACCCAGCAAAGCCCTTTTCTGCTCAGGATTGCAACTGCCGCATCTTTGCACTACAAATAAGTCCAGATATTGGCATTTCCAAGAGCTTTTGGAGACGTGCGTGTCACTTCCTGACTCTGTAATTTATGGTAGGCCTCTCTCGCACTCTTGCTGCTTGAGAGATTTCTGCCCAGTTTTCATTATTGAAAAGGGCCACCCTCTTTCCTTCCCTCCCTCCCTCCTTCCCCCATCTCTTTCCTTATTAGATCTGCGATTCCAAGAGCACATTAGGATATTAAATTCAAGATGGGAATGGATGCTGCCTGACGACTTGGCAAGACTCCCCATTGCTGTCTCTCCTCGCTCCTTCTCCTCCTCCTCACCGGTCTTGGACTGGTCAAATCCAGAGAGAGCGGACATCTCTCTCTGAATGGGTCCCCGCTCATCGTGTCCTGCCGTCTCAGCACCGAGGTTGATGGAGGCACAAAGCAGCCACTTGTGAGCGGGAAGCACAGTGGCTGCTCTGTCATCGTATGAATCATTCTGACATGTTCGAGGATAAAGACGTGCATGCATGCGCCCACACAGCATAACACCCCCCTCTCACGCCGCCTTAGAAGCATTTCTCATGACATGTGAGCTTCCATTATGGCAGCTCCTTCACCATTGTTATTTATTTGACTTAGGGGAAACTGTCTCACAAACAAGGGCGTAGTTTTCTTGTTTTCTGGAGAGAGATAAGTCGGTTGTCGTCGGGCAGAACACAAAGATGAAAAAAATTAGCTGTACTGTTAGACAAAATTGTTGTATTTTCTGTGCAAAAATGCCACAGTGCATTCTGGGTGATTGCTGTGCTTTTGCTATTGTAATCTCGGTGGTTGATAGGTAGTTATTTACTGGCTCAACTCAAAAGTGTGACATTCTGTTCCCCAGATATGGCTCGAGTCCCTCCTTCAAAGCAAATCTATAAGGTTTTTCATCTGCTTTTTTGTCTGCCAGACGAAAGTCCGTGTAGAAGATTGTGTAGAAGAATGCACCATATTCAAGAATACCATATTCTTTAGACATGTACCATGGTAATACCTCAGAGTACCATCCTTTATAACAAAAAAATGCTCTAGCAGTGCAATAGCATAGTTATGGTATCACATGGTAATACTATGGTACTTTGCAATATGGTACCACATACAGTACCATGGTATTTACAAAAATACTACTGTACTACCATGGTAAATGTTCAAAAAGTACATTTTTACAAAAAAAAAAGACCTACTTATCATAGTCGTCCATGGTGTATATGAAAATACTATGCTAATACTATGAAGTACCTTGAAGAGCCATGTAAATACCGTGGTATTTGAATATGAATATATCTTCAAAGAACACCATAGTATTACAATGATATTTTTTAACATGGTACCAGTAAAATATTTGTACTATGGCAATAGAACAGTACATTTTTGTGAATATTTCATGTGCTAGAAGTTTAGGATTTTAGCGTAATATTTCCAGTCTCTGCTGCTCCATATTTACAGATCTTTTCGCATCTTTACATATTCCTCTAACATAATTAAATAAAATCATCAAGCAACATTCCCTTCTTTCTGTGCTCGGCATATCAGTTTGACCTCATTTACAATGCCAACCCTTCCAGCGCGTATGCCAAACAACTTGACATTTATCGTAATCACCTAGGGTTCCCTGATAAGGACGTGAGATAAGTGACAATGTCCCAGAACTGGTTGTATCCATAGGACACAAACATCTAGATTCCCTGATGACTGCAGATGGGCGTTTTGCTTTTGGATTGCACAAACAAATCCACCTCATCCAAGCTCAGGAGATGCAGTAGGGGTCCAGACTCGGAAATGAGCAGATGATGGGTTTTAAATAATAAAGCACTTGAGTGCTTCTGTGATCTTCTTTACGACCAAGTGAACCATTCAGACGCTTGTTCAAGAGCCAAGGCATTGCTTGACATAATTGTGTGCCCAAGCATGAGCTGGAGAAGCCGAATAATGCATGGGGACTCATTTAAAATAAAAGGCACATTGAAGTTTTCTTTCTTTCGATGAGACGTACTGTTTGACCTAGATCTTGCTTAAAAGTTGCGCATTAGATGTGAATTAGTGGAGCATGCTCTTGTACAACTTGATTACGTGGAAGCGCTTCTTCCATGGCGACTTGCATTGGTGTCATCATCTCGCGTCGGTACGCTCTGTGTACTTCGACCGAAAAAAAAAACCCCCCTTCAAGTTTGCAATGGACAATCACACAAGAGGTCTGCATATTATGAGGAGAAGATTGCTCAAAAATGAAAATTTTGTCATTTTAATCACCCTTGTAAGGATGGTTTCCTACGGTGGTTCAGGCTGTAGGATTGCCGAATGACTAAAGAAACGTTATCAGCACAATGGTATAAAACTGTACATTTCTAGTCTATTACCACCCACTGCCACTTATACCAACGACGGAAATAAGCGCAGTTAGAATAGCTACATATGTGGGAGAGCGTTGCTATTGTGTGACTATTGTATTGCAATAGGTAGCACTTTAAGATTAACCTTGAATCAAGACTAGTTAGCACATAATTAATAATTGAAATGGTTTAATAACAATATTTTGTTATGGTTACACTTGAATTGGTTACAAAATAGATGAAGGATGGTAAAACATGAACAATTAATTGTACCCAGCATGTATGTAAAATATTACCTGAGAGAGAGAGAGAGAGAGAGAAGTAGAGAGAGAGAGAGAGAGAGAGAGAGAGATAGCAGACAAGCCCCATGAATATAGAGGCAGCAAAGGAAAGAGCAAAGCAAAAGAGGTAGCAAAGGAAAGGGAGGTAGCAAAAGAAAGAGCCAGAGCAACAGTTACAGTCCTCTTTTATCCCTTCCTTGACCATGTGACTAAAAACCAAATGTGAGACATTCAAACTGACCAATCAGCAGATTACAACTTCACCCACTGGGCAAAAGGTGTGACAATTAGCAGACCCCCGATGTATACACATGTTGGCCTACAGGCCTTGATCAATATCAGCACATCTGTGCCTTCAGGAATGCCAAATGGCCCTTTTGTTACTGAAGATAGTTTTGGGACAGCAAAGCAGAAGTCTTTGATAATTTTTGACCTTACTTTACCCCTATGTCATTCCAACTTTTTAATTTAAAACGTTATTATTTTCCTTTAAAGCACAAGGGAAGAAATTTGAGAAATCATCCGCACAATCGTCCATGATTTGTCAATGATTGAAATATTTTAATTGTTGGGAGAATATAGATAGGTGGATGGATGATGGATGGATGGATGGATGGATGGGATAGAATAGATAGATTATATGAGTACAATAGCATATATAGATTAATACTTTGTTAAAAAATAAATAAGCGAAATACATAATTTATATTATATTGTATAACTGATATACATATCCATAATTTTAATACATAATATTATGTTAATATATTATTATAACATATTGCAGACTGCTGTTGGGTCAAAGATTAGCAAAAATGATTTGTGAACAAATTAAAAATGAACGCTACAGTTATGATTCAACTATGAATGAATCATGACTTTAGGGAAATATTATATTCATAACCAGTTTCCCTGTGTCATCAGACAGTAGTGTGTTTCATCTAAAATTGCAGATTTTGCCTCATAAAATTCTCAAAATATTTATTTATAAAATAGTATTGTATTGTATATTGAAATATATGTTCTAAATATGTATTACAAAATAAACAATCTACCATGAATTTTATTGTCCTACAAAACAAGACCTAGTTGTTGCAGAGGCGGAACAATGTTGATGAAAAGTTGCGAAGACATTTGGAAAAAGACGCTCCAAATCAATCACAATGAGACCAGAAACGCATTAATAAATAAGATCAATTTTGAGCTGACGCCCACTTTAACATCCTGCTATTACAAACCATACCTCACTCTTCCCTTCTGCTATAATCTCATGTTTGCAAGACACAATTTTCACTTAGCTCAAATGCCAAAAAGCGTTCATTCTCCTATCCTCTTTCCACAGTCAGTTATTAAACCTGTAACCTTTCAGTCTAATGGAGGATTTCAACTCTTCCCTATGCGCTTAGCTGTCCCTCTGAGGATACAGAGTGCTTTCAAATAAACACTCTTTCTTTTTTTCCCTCTTTCCCACTATCAAGACTCCCAACGAGTGGCGGAAGTCCAGAGGTCCCTCCCCTCCTCATTCTTTTAAGTACCACTTCAGAAAATAGCATTGTACTACAGCTTTCCTCTTAATGTAAAGGCAACGTGGCATGGCAAGGTGCCCAAAACACTCAGGTACACGCATGTCTTTCCGGAAAGGACATCATTTGTGGCTGTGGGAGGCGGATAGTGCATCTCATAAATATCGCTTGGGGGGGAATCTCTCTGCAGAGAGGAGATAGATCCGCATTTGGGCTGCTGGGCTGGAGAAGAGGTGGTGTGTCAGGCACACAATGGCAATTTTCCTGTGGCTGATTAAAATGGAAGGTGGCAGCCATTCTGTTTGGGGTAAACAGGTGTTTGATACACTCGTCAGACTGATTATATCCCAAAAACCACCATGGAGAAACTTGGTGGTTGTCAGGAAATCCTCCCTGTTTGGAATTAATTACTCAAGCTTTATTAGAGTATCTCAGAGAGCGTTTGATTTCTCTCAGGCCAGCTTTTAAATTGATGGCAGCTTCACTAAACTAACAATTAACAAAATCACAATTTCACTTGCTTTTACATTTAGATTTACTGTAAAAAAAACAAAAACAAATTATGAAGCAACAGTATATTAAAGTGAAATATAATACAATATAATTATAATATCATTAATAAACAAAATAAGTATCACTTGCAGCATTTCAAATGACTGCTTTTAACTTTTTAGTGTTTCTCTTATTTTTATTTTTTAGACACAATTGTATGCAATATCGTCCGTTCATCAGTTATCGCCCATAACATGAAAATACGTTTATCAGTATTGGCTAGAATTGTAATAATAAATATTAACTAATATGTATATAATAAAATTTATTAGACTGTTGTGTCGATATAACAAAACACAACAGAGTGTTTAGTATAAAGTTCAGGCTGCTCTTTTCCATTATATTGACATCCCTGTCAAAAACTCGAACTCCCAAACGTTGCTATGTTAGTTTTAATTTATATTCTGTTATAGTTAAAATGTATTAACCCTTGTAAATTTAAAATTTTTGTTTTAAATCTAGTATTTGTTATGGCTCTTTTGTCACAAAATTCTAGTATATATTTATTTATTTTAATATTAATTATTATTAATATTATTATTATTAAATACTGACATGTTACTTGACTCTTCAAAATGTAGGTTTTTCAAGTTTAATCTAACTAGTATATAATTGATTTGATCATTATTACCTAAAAATATTAACCACACACCACAACACCCACAGCAGTAACATACACATTATATTTAATATATTCTTAATATATTCTTAATAGTTTAGTTTCTGTTCCAAACAATACACATTTAGTATAATAGCCTATCATATATTTAAAAAAAAACAAAAAACTCTTCATACCACACCTATACGTGGCCTTCATTTCAATTTCTTTTTCATTTATTTACTTATAAAGCACAAATAAACACAACAATAATTGACCACTGTGCTGTACAAAAGAGGAAAGGTAAAATAAAAATAATAATAATAAATATAATACACTAATATATTAATATTAGGTTCTATATACCTAATTGTATGGTACATAGTCATCAGAGCAAGGTGCACTTAAGAACTTAAATGTCGTGGAATCACTTAGAATGTCATTTATTTCAAGAATTCACCTCAAATTGTGAAACCTCGGTATAAATAAATTCCAATGCACACAGACTGAAGTAGTTTAGATCGTTGGTTCTTTTAATTGTGATGATTTGGCTCACAGTTAACAAAAACCCACCAATTCACAATCTCACCATCTCAACTAATTAGAATACTTCATAAGACCAATAAAATAAAAATTTTTAGTGAATTGTTGGCCTTCTGGAAAGTATGTTCATTTACTGCACATGTACTCAATCCTCAATACTTGTTAGGGGCTCTTTTTTTGCTTATAATTACTTAATTACTGCCTCAATTCGGCGTGGCATGGATGTGATCAGTTTGTGGCACTGCTGAGGTGTATGGAAGCCCAGGTTTCTTTGACATTGGCCTTCAGCTCATCTGCATTTTTTCTTGTTTCTCATTTTCCTCTTGACAGTACTCCATAGATTCTCTATGGGGTTCCGGTCTGGTGAGTTTGCTGGCCAGTCAAGCACACAAACCATGGTCATTTAACCCACTTTTGGTGCTTTTGGCAGTGTGGGCACGTACCAAATCCTGCTGGAAAATGAAATCAAAAAGCTGGTCAGCAGAAGGAAGCATGAAGTCCTCCAAAATGTATTGGTAAACGTGTGCAGTGACGTTGGTTTTCAAAAAACAAAATTGACCAACACCAGCAGATGACATTGCAAACCAAATCATCACAGACTGTGGAAACGTAACACTGAACTTCAAGCAAATTGGGCTATGAGCTTCTCCACCCTTCCTCTATCTCCATCTCCACTTCTCCACCTTTCCTCCAGACTCTAGGATCTTGGTTTCCAAATTAAATCCAAAACTTGCTCTCATCTGAAAAGAGAGGACTTTGGACCACTGGGCAACAGTATAGTTCTTCTTCTCCTTAGCCCAGGTATGATGCCTCTGACGTTGTCTGTGGTTCAGAGTGGCTTAACAAGAGGAATACGACAACTGAAGCCAAATTCCTTGACACGTCTGTTTGTGGTGGCTCTTGATGCCTTGACCCCAGCCCTCCGTCCCTTCCTTGTGAAGTCCATCAAATATCCTTGAATGATTTTTGCTTGAATCCTCATAAGGCTGGGGGGAAAGGTTCTCTCGGTTGGTTGTGCATATTTTTCTTCCACACATTTTCCTTCCACTCAACTTTCTGTAACATGCTTGGATACAGCACTCTGTGAACAGCCAGCTTCTTTGGCAATGAATGTTTGTGGCTTACCCTCCTTGTGAAGGGTGATTGTCTTCTGGACAACTGTCAGATCAGCAGTCTTTCCCATGATTGTGTAGCCTAGTGAACCAAAAATGAGAGACCATTTTGAAGGCTCAGAAACCTTTGCAGGTGTTTTGAATTGATTAGCTTGATTGGCATGTCACCATATTCTAATTTGTTGAGATCGTGAATTTGTGGGTTTTTGTTAAAAGTGAGCCAAAATCATCACAAAAAGAACCAAAGACTTAAACTACTTCATTCTGTGTGCATTTAATTTATTTAATACACGAATTTCACAATTTGAGTTGAATTACTGAAATAAATGACTTTTCCATTCCACACCATCTAGTCTAATTTATTGAGATGCACCTGTACTAATACCTTGTGTGAGAAATAAACTGAAATTTAAGTCATTATTATTTTATTTTAGTATTGTATTTTATTTACCTTAATTCAGTTATTTCCAAGGAAACATTTAAAAGTTTTCATCTAATAAATAATAACATATATATATATATATAATATTCGTATATAATATATATATATATCTATATAATAATTTATTTTATTTTATGGTTTAGCTTAGCTTAGCTTAGCTTAGTTTAGTTTAGCAATATTTTCCGTTACCAAAACAATTCTTGGTAGTTTTAGTTTACAATAACAACACTGCTCCAAAAATGACAAAAAGGGCCATAAAAGTCTCATAATAGTGGTTTATGTGACTTTGTGTGATATATTCCAGCTCTTTGAAAACCAGACTGAAATTTAAGTCAATATTTGCATAATCTGTAGCTGTGTATTCACTGTGTCAGGTTTGATATCAATGACACCAAACGGCACTGGGTTTGAACATGCAGAAGTGCAAATAAAATCAGGTGCTTTTTTTGTTTTTTTTTTGCAGCTGGACAGTCTGTCACCACTATTTTCATTGTAAGGAAAAGAGCAGCGTGAACATTCTTCAAAACATCTTCTGTGAGCACCAACGGAAGAACGGAAGTCCGTTGTGAACTACATAAGCGGATGTTCATTTGTGGGCGAACAATCCCTTTCATTTATTTTTCTCTTAACTAGCACTAGCTTGCAGCGGAGACAGGAACACGGTAATTAATTGAAGGACATCGTTAGTTGGAGAGATTCAGGGGAAAATATCTCACGCTAATTAACATGTGTCTGTGTTTCAATTAACAATGACCTCGATCTCTCAGAAAGCAGAAAAATAAGGGAAAGCTTGTTCGGAGCAGTGGGCTGCGTTTCGCGCATTCTGCTCGCTAGCACACATGAAACAATATATGCATTCTCTTTCTATGAAAGCACCGTTCTGTTGGAAATTATTCAGCAGAGGCCTTCATAAATCGACTGAACAATTACACAATCCTCGCTAACTCTAACAGTCGTTTTAAACCGCAAATATCTGTGCATTCTTTTATCAAAACGACAATGTTCTCTCACTTTTCACGAGCAGGTCAAACGCGTCGTGTTTGCCGGAAATCATCTTCAGCGTTTTGATTGCAATCTTGCCAGCTGGCTTTGATACCTTGATCTAAAAATTCTCAGAGCTCTAAATTGCAACACCTCTCTTCCAAAGAAATATATCAAAGACGCTCGGAAAAAGTTGGAAGCACGACATTGACAGTGGGTGAGGAAGGGGGTGCTGTTGTGACATTGATGGGAGAAAACTTCGACTGAAGCAGATATGAGTGTAAAACAACCTGCATAATGGAACGCTTCTAAGTTTAGATACAGTCTCAAGACAAAAGCAACAACCTTGACGCTATACGTTAGAAGCTGGCTGCAATAATGAGATATGATGTCCGTTTCAAATTAACATTCATTAATTCTCCCCTTTTTGTCAAAACCAGTAATCTGAAAGAAGAATGAAAATGATACCACACTGAAAAATAAGTGTAGGATTTACTTTCACTAGCAATTTCTGAAATTTAATAGAAATTACTTTTTTATTTAATGTGAATCTTCATGCAGCTCTTTTCCATACTGCAGTCTATAGTGACTATAAATAAATACATACATACATAAAACAAAATGTCAGAAATAACTACAAAGAAACGGCAAGTGACACTGAATATGTGAAATTTTAAAGTACAAAGATTGAAATCGTTTTTTTTTTTTGTAAAACGTATTTCAATAGTCTTTGTTTTATTTGCAACTTCTGAAAATCTATTTATACAGTGCATACAGCAAGACCTAAAATATCAAATAAAGCTTTGTGGTGACAAAAAGAGATACCAATGGACCAGTCTGTCAAAAATAAAATTCACTGCATTACCTATAAATGTACCAGACGGGGAAAATATACTCATGTAAGCTGACAAATGTAGCTGAAGGAAGTGCTATAGGAGGAGAGTCTGGTGGAACAGTTGTTTCAGCACCAAACACACTGTGACAGCAAGTTTGGTCTCTTTCTGCATGACTCAATGGAGCTAATTTGTTTACCTCATATGACAGACGTTAAGCCATTGTTATGCAATCAATCTGTCAATACGCTGGTTTCTTTTTAATTAAAGGGACAGTTCACCAAAAAACTAAAATTCTGTCGTGATTTATTCACCCTCACTTCATTCCAAACCTGTGTGCTGTTTTTTTCTTCTTTTTTTTCTTCTGTGAAACACAAAAGAATAATTTTTGAAGAATCTTCACGCAGCTATTTTCCATATGGCAGTCTATGATGATTTAAAAATAAATAAATAAACTTAAAATTCAGTTTGATACTGATAAGCCATTAATTCTTTTTAATAATTCAAGTTATGGTCGATAATCGATAAATAGCTGATATTTTAAATACAATACTATGTTGTCTAAAAATATAAATTACATAATATAAATAAACCCTATAAACAAAACATTAAACAAACAAAGGATGCACTAATATTTACAGTTTTTGTTCTGACCAATAATTGATACATGGCTGATACAAAAATTCAATACTATTTTGTTCTAAATAAATCCCTTACAAACTACCTTTTATGTTATGAACAATAATCGATAAATGGCTGATATTAAAATTCAATACTATTTTGTCAAAAAGTATATTACATACTAAAAGTAAAAAACACAACTTATCGATAAAACATGATATAATGAATTCATAGCTAGTTAAATGTTAACAAATGAAGTCGGTGTAGATGATCGAAATGTAAACTAGTCAGAAAGAAGGACATGACATCAAATATCCAAATTTGACTAATATATAGCATATGGCTGGAAACAACATAAAATAAAAATAATATAAAAAAGTAATATTTGGCTGTTGATATCTCTGTTTTTTTTTCTTTATTTTATTTTATTTTATTTTATCATGCATATATTGGTAATACATCCCTAAAACATTCCCTTATCTCTTAAAGTACTTAAAATACTAATAATAGGTCATTGAAAATGTATTGTACAATATATATGAAATAATTAAAATATTTAATTTAGCAGTGTAGTAAAGGAGAAGTATTTGGTTTAACTGTTATTTCAAAATCAGCCAGAAATAAATAAAACTGAGCTCGCTTGGCTATTATAACAAAAGCTTCAAGTAACTAGAAGTGGAAACTGTTTCCTTCATGACTTATTTTTATTTTTTTTGCAAATAACCAATCTTTTTGCGAGTTTGTACTTTTACTTTGTATAGGAAAAGAGCTGCAAAATCTCTCCTTTCCTTTTCCACAGACAAAAGAAAGTCACATGGGTTTGGAACAACATATAATGACTGAATTCTGTGCCTTAAATTCAGTTAAATTCAGGCCCAGTCGTATCAGTTTTGACAGTCACATTTCAGCCCAAGGGCCAAGTTTGCTGATGCCAGCGTACTTGTAAGTGGTCAATATCTTCTCCGATCTTTTTTTAAACACAGAAACCATGTATGATCAGCTCTGCCGCCACGCACCCGAGAGCCTTGTGACGCACCACGCGCTGCAAACTCACCCGAAACAAACAAACGGCAGACACAAGGGAGAATTTGCATGAATCACATGCATGTCATGCTGACAAACTTAGCACCCTCACGCAGCGCCAAGTGAGCCTGCGCTCTTATCTTTAATGCTGGATTCCTCACAGACGCCTGCAGTGTTTTTAGGGGGTTGGGGAAGCGCGTTGTTTTGTGGGGATAAAAATAGTGTCGTAGATCAGAATGTGGAGGAGAAAAGGGCCTCGTGCAGATTAAACCGCAGTTAATCGCCCGTCTGTGACGCCGAATGCCATTGTGTGTTAGGTGAACTTCAAGGAGGAGGTCTGAAGATCTTCCAAGCAAAGCCGCTCTTGGTTTTGGCTTTGTTTTGGAAGGATGTTTGCACTTCATCCTCTTTTTTCCTTCTTAAGTCATTCATCAGGTTTTTTTGGCCTCCTCATTTCCTCAGCCAGAGAGGCAATTTGTTTTCCTATAATCTCGCTTTGAGGGAATATCAGTTTGAGTTGACAAGGGACTTAATCAAAGAACCAAAACTATTGTGCTTTGGTGCAGATTTGTCCACACTTTAATGGCAACAATTACATCACCACGTCTTATTTTGTAATAGACATTTCGTAGGAACCGAATAAATGCAAAACGTCAGTTTCTTTGCAACTTCGAAGGACTTATTGTGAAGGACATCTCAGAGTAATGTTCTTCAATAGGCGATAAGGACAAGCTACGAACACGTCTCTGTACACCCTATTAATATCCAAAGTTAACTTCAAAGCTAGTTTGTACAGCGAGGCAAAAGAACAGCAACAAAGATCTCTATTCAGTGATTCGGAGAAGAAGAATTAGCTGCTCACATGCCAAACAGTTTAGCAGAGAAAATGCCATGAGCACAATGAGGTTTTTATTCTACATTACAAGTTCAGCTGGAGCAGTCAAGCTTTTACTTCATTTCTAGGTGATGGAGAATCATTTGAATAGCTGATCGACTCTATTATTCCACAAATGCCTTAATAATATTTGCAAATACATTATATAATGCAGTAACAGTTATGCATAACTACACTCTAAAAAATGCTGGGTTGTTTTAACCCAATGTTGGGTCAAATATGGACTAACCCAACTGTTGGGTTACATTTTGGTTACATTTTTAAATTAGCTTTTTAACCCAACAGCTGGGTTAGTCCATATTTGGCCCAACATTGGGTTGAAACAACCCAGCATTTTTTAGAGTGTATATGCTTAACATATCAGTAGATCCTCCTTTTACATTCAAATACATATAGTATATATATGTATATACACTGTAAATTTAATTTTTGAAGTTGTAAGTTAAACAAACTACATTGTTGTATACAATAATGTATTACAATTTTTTTTCTACTTCAAAATTTCATGTTTAATTATACGTATTTCTTTGTAGTTATTTGTGAAATTTAATAAGTGAAAGTAAATCAAACACCAATTTTTCTCAGAGTAGTACCATTTTATATGATATCATGTCAAATTTATAAAAAATATGAATATATAACATTTTTAATAAATTGTTTTTTAAACAATATATAGATATATGGATAGATAGATAGACAAATAAACAGATAGATAGACAGACAGACAGACGACAAATACACGTAGATAGATAGATAGACAACAGACAAATAAACAGATAGATAGATGATAGATGATAGATATGGATAGATAGATAGATGATAGATGACAGACAAATAAACAGATAGAAGATAGAGAGATAGATAGATAGATAGATAGATAGATAGATAGACAGACAAGAACAAATACCAAAGATAGACAGACAGACGACAAATAAACAGATAGATAGAATAGACACTAGACAGACAACAGATAGTTACCAGATAGTTATTCGAAAATATTTTGACAGAATTGACAGAAGAATAAATAAATACAAATAAATAATAATAATAATAATTATAATAATAATTTAAATTAGAGGGTGATGGAGTGAAGAAAGGTTTGATTATGGAGGAAAATTAGTTCCAAACAGCCAATGCACTCTCCTGGATGAGTTCAATTACAAAGATGCTCAGTCATTCAGTCACTGACCCGAGCAAATTAGTATTTGCACTAATTGCAGGGGTTCGGCTCCCGGTCAACCTAATCAATTAGAGAGCATCCGAAATCAAATCACATGTCCAGAAGGAGTGATCACCCAGACCTCTGGCATCTATCTATGAACTTAAGTCCAGACCCAAACACATGTCATCCAAACCCCACACGTTTATAAAGGCTTCAGCTGGACCAACAAAGATTGATGTAGACGCTTTAATTACAAATAACTTTTTTTCGGTTCTGTATTAAACCTTTAAAGAAACTAGAAACCAATATGTTGATATGCATAAACAACTTATAGGCTACAAACAGCCTTATACAACCAAAACGTTGCGTCATAACCTTACAGTGCTGCAAAGAACCAATAAACAATCTTCAGCTTGAGTGAGATTTGAATCCTAAATCACTAGGGTTGGGTTGGTTCAGCTCTTACTTTGCATTGGCTTAATCAGATTAACTAGTCTAGCAATCTAAATGTACAAATCAATTTGGTCGCGTAATCTCTACGGACGGTAAATGTTGCGCGTTATGCTAATTTAAACAGCAGGTTCAAACAGCTGCGAGGTAAACTGCTCCATAAAACGTTCATTAAGCTGTAAACTTCGCCATTCCGATTCATACTAGTTGTTTAAGTTGTATTAGTGGTGCTGAAACGGACCCGTACACAACGCGCGGAGCTGTTTTTTGCCATAACAGCAGCAGCAGCAGCGCTTTAATACGCGATTCTGGACCATCTCTCACTTCTGACCGGAGCAGATTAACTGCGGATGCGATTACCAAAAGCTATACAAATACGACATGCATACAGAAAACAAGATAGCTGGCATAATAATGCCGTTTTACCTGGTAATAATGAAGTTGAATGCGCTGATAACACGATGCGAATTTAGATGATAGCCTACACTATATATTCCTCGCTGATGTCCACATTGTCAGTGTCAGGCGCTTACTGTAAGAGAGAAAACCCCGATGTAAAAAGAAAACGAGAGAGGAGAGCGAGATATAGAGAGAAAGAGAGAGAGAGAGAGATAAAGAGAGAGAGAGAGAGAGAGAGGTGGCCAAATGAGATAGGACCATCCTATCCAATTACAAAAGACAAACGAGGGTTAAAAAGAACAACAATGCACAGCCATATGCCGAGGACAAAACGCCCTGGTGTCTTCTTTTGAGCCTCTGTCTTTTCTCGGTTATTTCATAAGAAATGTGTCGGATATTTTCTTTCAAACATAACGCCATAATATTTGTGGTGCAGTTATGCTGACGGGGAATGGCAGGGAGAAAGATTCGATTCGACAGCGCTTGGATGAAGTAGAAAAAGAATCGACTCCGTGTCGAAGATTCGATTTGATTCGACGCGGTTGGCAAAAAAAATCGCTTTGACAGCGATTCGCTGAAAACAAAACACTCGCTTACGTTCCAATGTTGCATTCGATAGTACGTGACTGAAGGAAATAAAAGACTCGATTTTGTACTTAGATTCGATTGACTACAGAAAAATAAATAGCTAAATAATGCTGCACGAACCTTTGATTTGACAGTCATTGACACAATTCAAGATATAAACCAAGAAAGAACAGCAAACACAGGCACGTGTTTATTCTTGTTATGATTATGTATTTAGCAGTTTGTAGGCCAGACATTAACACTTCAGTAACGTAAGCTGACTCATTAACGAACCTATAATAAGTGGTTCATTATTATTCATATAAAAATGTACACGAAAATGAAGCTTCAGAACATGTGCCTATTTGAATGTATATTAAGCACTGTTTTATAATGTAATTACGCGTAATATAATTAACTTAGGTTAATAGTTAGATAAGAGTCTCATCACATTTTGTGGTCAAGTTGATCAACTTTACAGCTCATTTGCTTGCAGAATAGCCCTGATTTTATAGACAGTATAAAATCCCAGTTGCACAGTGAAATCCATTGGGCAATGCGGACGGACTCATCAAATAGTCTTCAGGTGCTTACAATCCAGACCGAAGACTTTCTGCATTATGCATTATATTGATCAACAATAAATAGATGAATGAATAAATACATGGTAAATAGGGCAAAACTGACATGTCCTGAGAAACACTGCCACCTTGTGGCAATACAACGTCTGTATATTAACACATAATTAACACTGAAATGTATTATTATTACCATGAACTGCACAAGACGAACTATATTCAAAATGATTTCCAACGTATTTAATTAAACTGAAAACTTTAATCTTTGGTGTAATGCAAATAGCCTACATTCACCTAGTCAAATAAATATTTACTGTAGTTAAACCTCTGAGACTTTTTGTCTTCAATTTAGAATTTTATATGCAATGCACATTTTCAAACATATATTCGTGTCCAAAACACATTCATATACATGCAAATAAAATCAATTAGATGTAGCTGTAATTTTGAACTGGCTTTAGCCTTGTCACATAGCCCCACTTTCTCCCCACAGGTGCATTGACCGATTATCTGAGGCTGTTATTGGCAGTCTTTCTCCTTCTCTGGACGTTTTAATTAATTTTCCTGCTGTTAAAAATCATATAAAGTCAGCGGGAGCCTGAAGCTGCCTTTCTCAATATTCTGCGGTCTTGTAACGAGCAGTGCAGGGCCACACGGGGTCGGAGACATCTTTGATTTCAGCCAGTGAGAGATGAATTGAACACTAGACTTGACCTCCTGTTGATTACAAACCATCCCAGAACTCTGCTGCGATACTTGTGCCGCTAAATTACAAAGAAATGCTACATATTTCTTGCAAACATACACTATACAGTGCATATTTTAGTAAATGTATGTAATCACAATATCTTTGTGGTATAGAAATTGTTGCACACAAATTGTAACTTAAGTATGAAAACCTAATCTGTTCTTTGGCCTGTCGTTCTTGTTTGAATGAATTACAACAGTGTAATTAGCTGTGTATATTTAACCGGGCTGAAACTGATACACTAGTATTTGAGTTCATGTGGAATGAAGGCAATGGTAAATGTACTCATGTGACAGTGAAAAATGGGCACAGGTGATCTGGCATCGTATGTCGCCTATTCCCATTGTTGTAGAGCTGTTTAGTGAATTGTTAGACATGAGAGGCACAAGATAGACACAAGCTCACTATCAATAAATAAATAAAATGCTGTCATCACTTATTCACTCTGTTGTTCATCACATGCCTTGCTTTTTTCTGCACAACAACAACATTTTAATGGGAATGTTCGTGCTGCACTTTTGCATTTTTTTTAATTACTGTATGACAATGTTGTCTGATTCCCTAATGAATAAATCTTGCCTAATGATCCAGCTCAACAAATAGTGTGATTGGTGTGGTTCGATTCCTAATCGAATGACTATGACTTACCTGTTTTTTTTTTTTTTGCAAATCAAAAGCATGACCAGTGTAGTCCGACTCCCTTAAAACTGACTCTTCCAAACAAGCAGCTTATTCCTCCAAATAATAAATCGCAACCAGTGTAATCCAATTCCTGTAATACCTCCGATAAAACTTGATTCCTTTTAGTGAATCAAACCAAACAACCCAGCCAGTGTAATCAAACTACTTTCCAAATGAATGACTTTTATGAATCGGTTCTTTTTAGTGAATCAAAATCATGTGGTGCAATCTGTGTAGTCCGATTTCTGAATGAATGATTCTTATGAGCTGGTTCTTTTTTGTGAATCAAAAACATACAGTGTGATCTGTGAGTTTGGCACCGGTTCTTTTTAGTAAATCCAAACACATGACAGGGGCCTAGCATAAATTAGAATGTCTTTGAAAAGTTCATTTATTTCAGTAATTCAACTCAAATTGTGAAACTTGTTTATTAAATAAATTCAGTGCACACAGACCGAAGTAGTTTAAGTCTTTGGTTCTTTAATTGTGATGATTTTGGCTCACAAAAACCCACCAATTCACTATCTCAAACAAATTAGAATACTTCATAAGACCAATAAAAAATAGTGAATTGTTGGCCTTCTGAAAAGTATGTTCATTTACCGGTAAATGTACTCAATACTTGGTTGGGGCTCCTTTTGCTTTAATTACTGTGTCAATTCGGCGTGGCATGGAGGTGATAAGCTTGTGGCACTGCTGAGGTGGTATAGAAACCCAGGTTGCTTTGATAGCGGCCTTCAACTCATCTGCATTGTTGGGTCTGGTGTTTCTCATTTTCCTCTTGACAATACCCACAGATTCTCTATGGGGTTCAGGTCTGGTGAGTTTGCTGGCCAGTCAAGCACAACCAACACCATGCTCATTTAAAACCAACTTTTGGTGCTTTGGCAGTGTGGGCAGGTGCCAAAACCTGCTGGAAAATGAAATCAGCATCTTAAAAGCTGGTCAGCAGAAGGAAGCATGAAGTGCTCCAAAATTCTTGGTAAACGGGGGACATCGAATTTAGGATTAAGTTATTGTAAATGAAAATCATTTTTAGGTCAAAACTGTCAGTTGTTTGTGAACTAAATCTGTTGTAAAGGGTGATCTATTTAAGCCCACTGAAATGCTTGAATGCAGACCCATCAACATCAGTGTCTCTGTTTTAGGAAAAAAAAACAAAACATTAAAATAACACAGATTAAAATAACTCATGCACGTTCATATTCCCCACTGCCTTAACGTTGACAGTTTTATTCAAATGCTACGCATTTAGCCCTATGTGACATCTGTTTTTATATTGTTTATCAACTAGCCTAGTAGACAGATATGAATAAAATATTGTTAGCTGATGCTACTGACGAGGGTGAGGTAATTTTATAAAGTCCAAATATTTTTATTCAACCAACTAGATAGATTACATCTGAGGGAAAAAGAAAGGGTGTAATGTTCAGAACATGGTAACTACAGTAATTATCAAAGTGGGAAGTTATGCCTCCAATGCCCTCTGTAATTTTTACACCACAGACAAGGTTTGAGAAGAAAAAAATCATTATGAAAATATGATTATATTTTCCTTAAAATGTTCTTCCTAACTTCAGGCCTTATTCTCATGTCATTTATAACTGTGATGTTCTGCAAAACAAGAAGTTTTAAAACACTTTTCTTACTGGTGAAAATCAGATGGCCACATCTGTTTTTTCTCAGGTACATCGCATTGTAAGCTTCATAGTGAACATTACTACATCACACTCAACACGTCAACGTAGTCCATATCAACAACAAAAATATATCTTGACTCCATTTAGTGGTTATTTTTGGAAAATCCCAGGTATTTTGAGCAGAAGGATTATAAAAATAATGTGCTAATATAAAATTTTATTAAGTAGCCTATATAAAATTGCAAAATAAATCTATCAGTACTTTTTTACTTAAGTACATAAAAAAGCGAGTACTTCCTTTCACTCGAGTAAAATTGAAAAATAAGTACTTTTACTGGAGTAATATTTTATTAAGCGTATCTATACTTTTACTCAAGTACTTGACTTTTGTACTTCGTCCACCACTGTCAAAAACATATTGCACGATCTGTGTAGTCTGATTCCCAAACGAATCACTATTATGAACCGGTGTTTTTTAGCCGATCAAAAAATTACAGTGTGATTTTTGTAGCTTTGGAACCAGTTCTTTTTAGTGAATCAAAAATATGCAATCTGTGAAGTCCAAATTCTGAACAAATGACTCAAAGGAATCGTTATTTATTTAATATAAATTGCAATTATTATTTTTTTAATAGCTGCCATCAGTGTTGCCAACTGCTTTCAATTGAAAGTAGCTAAAACTGGTAGCTAAATGTCACTAGATGACATCACAATGGCAAATTCACTGATCTATATAAAGATGAACGTAGATCAGTGGGCAAGATCAGAACTTAGATAAGGTTTGTCCAAGAAGTTGCTAAATTTGTCCCTAAAAGTCTCAAAAGGGGCGGGGAAGTCGCTAAATATAGCTACAAAGTAGCTAAATTGGCAACACTGGCTGCCATATGCTGTCATTGTAAAGCTGCAATAACATTCTGGTAAAATCTCCTTTTGTCTTCACAGAAGAAAGCTATAGAGGTTTGGAATGACATAAGAGTGAGTAAACGACGACAGATGTTTTACTCCACACCCATTGTGTCGGTTCAACAGTTTTTTATACAGTGAAAGGGAAGAGTGGGGTGGGGGTTTAGTAGATTATGTTTCCTTTTTTACGCCAGTACGGCCGGCATCTTCTTTATGACATGAACTTCAATTGACACGAACATTTGTCTCTGGTAAACAACTATAAATGGGTTTGACGGCTTTTCTGGAGTGAATTATTGTACCAGACTTCGGTCACTTATAGCACACACCTGTATTTGCTTCTCAACGCGTCAATGCCGAAATCCCAATGCTTTAACGATCATAACCGCTGACTCCCAAAACGCATTAGTTATTTACTTTTAAGAGTCCAGGATATTTTTGTTTACGTTATTAAGACTCAAACGGCTCTTGAGCGAATCAAATGGAGTCAGATTTGACAGACAGGCCAACCGGTGCCTCGCGTGCGGACAGCCTTGAGAAACAGCTGAGATTTGCCGCACGCGTCCGAGCTGATGCAGGGAGCGTGTCGAGGTGTGAAAGGCTTCCAGACAGTACACAAGTGCAACATGACAGGCACGCAGTGGTCTAGAGGTTTTCCAGCGACCCAGATATAGTAATGATGACAATAGGGATTGTAATTGAATTCTCTTTCCGTGATAAAGAAAATGTCATTGCTTTTACTGCCAACTGACTCTGTCTAACAGAGTTCGATTCATTGTAGCTGGTGTAAAAAGCTTTTTACTGAACTTCAAATTCAGATTTTGGTCCATTTAAAGGTTTATTTTATAGAGGACTCTGACGTGGAAACATATCTCCCTCTAGTGGTAGTTAATGTCAATGGAGCTTTTCTGTTTGCACACATTTCAAGTCCATATAGATCTTAGTTTGGGTAGCACCATATAATTTTTGTGATAGTTCACCTGAAAATTAGAGTTATATCATCATACACTCACTCTCCAATTGCTCAAAACCTGTATGAGTTTCTTTATTTTGAAGAATGTTGGTAACCAAACAGTTGCTGGTATTGACTTCCTTAATATTTTTTTTCTCCACACTATGGAAGTCAGTGGCTACCAGCATCTGTTTGATTCTTCAAAATATATTATTTTATGTTTCACACAAGAAAGAAATTCGTACAGGTTTGGGGGAACTTGAGGGTGAGTAATGATGACAGAATTCTCATTTTTAGGTGAACTATCGCTTTAACAACATAAAATTGTTCATTGCAAATTGTTCATTGTTCAGCTGACAAAATGTCTTTCCAAACTTTCAGCTGATAAACTTTTAGTAGACAAAAACTCCATAAAACTGTTATAAAAGTTGTAAATTGTGAAAATTATGGACCTTTATATTGTGTCTGCCATTGTAAAGACTGCTGTCTATCAGCAAAGCCTCATTTTCATCCACATTAAATTAAATATAATATCTAGCCCGTGATGTGAAGTACAGGAATACAAATCTCAAATTACTGTAATTAAGTATTTTTTTAATCAGAAATTTTACTGTTTGAGTAGGTTTAAAAAATTGGTACTTTCCTTTACTCAAGGTACATTTAAGTTCTATATATGTAATTTACTTTGCTAGTTCCCTCTGTTTGTGGTCTTACATGCTGTTTTGATTTTATTTTATCATCAATGTGATGGATGCAGAGAGTAATCAGTCCGTGACTCTCATCAAATCAATGGACATAGAAAACGTCTCCAGGTTACATATGTAACCATGGTTAACCGAAGGGAACGAGACGCTGCGTCGAAACGCTACGGGAACGCCTTCTGCGACCATGCTCTGAATCACATGTGAAATCATTCCAATGGAGGGCGAGACGTCACGGGCGGGGACGTAGCGAAAGGAAGCATAAAAAGCACGTCGGTCAGCTTCGAGGAGTGAAGCAAGTGCTTGCAGGGATGCCGGAAGTATGGCCCTGAGACGCAGTGTCTCGTTCCCTTCGGGGGAACCATGGTTACATACGTAACCTGAAGACGTTCCCGTTCAGGAACTCGAGCTGCGTCTAAACGCTACGGGAACGAGAATGCCCACGCCGCCAGACTTGGAAATACCATTACCCCCCTTACTCTGTCTACTGGGTGATCTATCAACTCTCAATCAGGAAATAAAAAACAAAAGGATACTCCTCGTAGCTTTAGCCATCGCCAAGAAAACTATCTTCCTGAACTGGAAATCCCGAAAGACTATTCACATAACAGATTGGAAAGATTTGCTCACAGACTACATTTCCCTAGAACATTTCTCACCTCCTTACAACTATACTTCGGAACCACAACACTCCAGATCAGACCTCATTCAACTTTTACAAATCTGACACATTCATCCAAATAATTTATTTATTCACATATTATTATACATATTTATACAAGGTTTTAATAATACTATGAGTGTATTCTATAATGTTTTCAATATTATTATTATTATTAATATCATAGAAACATTGAGCAGTAATAAGATGATGTTGATGGGATGATATTTTATATAAGGACGGTAATGGTTTAATGAAGATCATAACACTAAATATATATACCTAAAATAAATAAATAACTAAATAAATCTGAACCCACATATACCACACATGTTTAATGCACGCATCTGATTTAATGAACCACATCAGCTTAGGATACATTACATATACATACAGTACTCTTTACCGTGAATTGGAAGGAAAAAAAACAACAAAACAAACATGCACAGAAGCAGAATAGGGGATGGTATGATGTTGGGTAGTGTCATTCTTACATTATTATTATTACGATTGTGATTAACATTATTTTATTATTAGTATCATTACTGGTTATTATTATTGAATTACTGGTGCCGTCATCACACAGGTATTATTAGCATCACCATCGTTAGTAGTATTATATTATTATATTATTCATTAGCATGTAGTACTACTTGAAGACGAATGATATATTGTCAGATGGTAATCACTGTTATTCATTGCTGTTATTCTCATTGCTGTTCCTATTGCTGTTTTGTGTTTTGTGTTCACCGATGTTGTATGTTTGCACTCTAATAAAAAAAAAAAGACTTGAAAAATCCCTGCATAGTATGGGAAGAGACATTAAGGTGGAGAGACAAGGGAGCCAGGTAATGGCAAAGTCAGTCGGGCCCGCGTCTGAAGGCAAAATTCTGGAGGATGTGAGCCCCTTCGACCCAAGGAAGAAGAGGTGCGATCAGAGGCCTAAAGGGCTATGGAATATCATCCTGATCCACCACTTAGCATAAGATTCTCTGGCCGGAGGCCTCAGCGCACCGCGGAGGAAACATGTAAGAAAAGGGTGTCTTCCCACTGAATGGCCACCGAGAGGGGTCGTGGTAGGCCGCAATGGCCGCCACGAAAACCTCTAAGGTGGAGTGGGTCAACCCTGCGGAAAAAACGGGCCTGCAGGAACTCCAGAACTGTACCATACTCGGCCCGGCCAGAACGGGGCTACTGGCAGTCGACTGACCTCGTTCTAGCGCACTCTCTCCAGAACTCCCGGGAGCAGAACAATCGGGATGTCTCGGCCATGTCTGTACCATGGCATCCAGTCCCAGAGGATCTGGTTGAGTCAGAGAGAACCAGAGGGGACACTGCGATGTCTGACGGGTTGCAAACAAATCCACCTGAGCCTGGCCAAAGACTCTTCAAGTCTGCTTCACCCCTCGGGGTGAGGCATCTATTCCCCGGGCCTCGGCCCCTGCCTCGACAAGATGTCTGCCCCCACATATAATAGAGACCACTGCAGTGTTGTCGGTGCGCACCAACACATAGCGATCTCTTAGGCCTGGGAGGAAGTGTTTCAAAGCTAGAAACACGGCCAGCGTCTCCAGTCAACTTATGCGCCACGTGAGATGGCGGCTGCTCCACAGGCCGCGGGCCGAGCGGCCACTCATGACCGCTCCCAACCGGTGAAAGATGCATCTGTCGCTAGAATATGCGGCGACAAGGAGCTCCCAGCACTGGGCCCTGAGATAAGAACCATGGTTTCCTTCACATGTCTAAGGCACGTAGGCACCACCACGTGACCTTGAGCATGCAAAGCTGGTTTCCCCTCGGGGAGAACCCCTTGGTCTTAAGCCACCACTGTAGGGGTCTCATGTACAGCAGGCCAAAAGTAACCACGTTGGACACAGCTGCCATCAGACACAGCAGTCTCTGAAACTGCTTGACAGAGAGTGACCGGCCTTCTCTCACTCTCACGACTGCAGTGAGGATCGACTCGATCCGAGCAGGAGACATACGTGCCTGCATCGTGGTCAAATCCCACACCACGCCCAGATAAGTGGTTCTCTGTACTGGACAAAGCACACTTTTCTTGGCGTTAAGTCTTAACCCCAGCTCTTTTGTGTGAGCGAGAACGACATCTTGATGTCGAAATGCCATCCACTCTGATTGAGCTAATATCAACCAATCGTCGATGTGGTTGAGTCGTGAAAGTGTGGTGTGAGAGTGCAAGGCCAAAGGAAGAACTCGGTTTTGGTAAGCTTTTGCCCCAAAAAGCAAACCTCAGGAACTTCCTGTGATGAGGAAGGATGGAGACATGTGCATCTTTTAGATCAATCGTGCCAAACCAGTCCTCTGACTTGATCTGAGACACGACTTGTTTGAGTGCGAGTGTGCTGAACTTCAGTCGCCTGACTGAGCGGTTCAAATGACGCAGATCTAAAATAGGACGCCACCCTCCATCCTTCCTCGGAACGCTGACGTACCGACTGTAGAACCTGGACTCTGCCATGTGAGGCGTGACCACCTCGATGGCCTCCTTTCTCAAAAGAGTAACTACTTCTGTTCCATGACCAGAGCCTGCTCGGGACCCACCATAGTGGGGATGACCCCGTTTAAACTGAGGCGGAGGAGAACTGGATTCTATAGCCTCACTCTACAGTGTGCAGGACCCACAGAGACACGTTAGTCTACTAAGAGAATCAGTCTCTCGAGACTAACCTCTGGTGCAATCAGAGCGGCTAGCTCGGTGCCCTGAAGCGGCGAACCGGCAGGGGACGGCCGTACTAGCTGCTCTAGAGACCTCCGTGGAGGTCGCGAGCCTCTTAGCACCTCTACGTTTCCAGGCGGTAACTGAGAGAAACACTCGCCGGAGACCGCTGCGCCCTGAAACACCAGCAGGGTTGGCAGACCGATCTCCTGAGGGCACTGAGGAGAGACAGGCACCGTGTAATGCGGTGTACACCGCTCTTCCCCAGAGGGAGCTGGCCCTCAGAAGTCCTATAGGCCTTAGGCGTTAGGACGTTTTAGACGGAGACTATCCAGAGAGAATGACAGTCCGCAGAACCGCCTTCCGCTATACACTTTCGGCCTGGGAAGGGCCAGAACGAGAAGCTGGAACACGTTAGGTTGGGACTGCTCCCGCCCAGCAGCCCCTGCTGACCGCCTCAACCTCCTCAGAGGAAGAAAGGTTAACGCGTGCTCTCACTCGAGAAATTTATATACCCAGAGCCCCTGTATATCTAACTTCTCATAGTTCGATAAATACTTCATTTTATTCATCAGAATCAAATGCAATCAAACAACCAAACAAGTAAACACGGTCTGGTGTGATAAGATTCATTTCAAAAATTGAAAATGATATACCGAACTTCTCATAGTCAGATAAATACTTAATTTAATTCCTCAGAATTAAATGCAGCCAAACAACCAGACGAGTAAACACGGTCTGGTGTGGTAAGATTCACATCAAAAACTGAAAATGATGTAATACACGCGTTGCCTCGGCAGCGCGCAAGGCACTTGGTCACACCAAATAAGACTGACGTACACAGAGAGCGCTTGCTGAATGACAGAAAGCTGACGCCGTTTTCACCCCATGTGCTTTTATAGCTTCCTGGTCGCAACATCACCCGCCCATGATGTCTCGCCATCCCTGGATTTGATTACACATGTGATTTCGAGCGTGGTCACCGTAGCGCTCAATGAAGCTCGAGTTCCTGAAGGGGAACTTTAACCACGAACTGCTGATAATCATTGCTGCTGGAAGCGCATTCTTCAATCATCAATTCAGAGTTATCAGCATCTTCCTCTAATATGATATGGTACATTTCGGATTAGGGTACTAATTGATCTGTGTATGCTGCACTTACCCTACAGGGACTAATTTGGTGTGAAGGTGCGGGGGTATGCGGATAAGTTAAATAACTCTGCACGGTCACGATCACAAGTGGAAAACTCCACTCCTTAGCAGTCTACTGCGTGAGGCAGCAGTCACTTGGAAAGTCAGCAGCTCGTTGACTCTGATGATTGAGCACCATGATGAGTGCGGTGAAAAACGTGTCGTTGGGGACACTCTAAAACGCTGGAAATGTGGAAAAACGGCGCCTTACCAGGACTTAAAAGCGATCCTGTATGCGTTTCACTTTTCAACTTTAGTTAGTCTGTAATGTGGCTGTTTGAGCATAAAAAAGATCTGCAAAAAATTACAAAGCTCAAAGTCCAATTCAAAAGGAGATATTTTATTTAACAGAAATCACTTTGAAAAAAACTACAACGAACGACTCGTTTGAACTACAACACATATTTTCCGGGATTTATGATATCACAAATATCGACGAATGGGAAGAGACCTGGTTGAGCTGCACTAGAGAAGGCAACGAGTGTTATCATAGGTCACGCTTAGCTTTCCAAGGCAGACGAACGTGAGTGGTACAATCATCGGGTGTAAATGCGCTCAAATTTGAGTTAATTTTGCACGAAATATTTACATGCAGCTCGCAGGTGGCCTTGGTAAGGGCATGACTTTCCCGAAAGCCGCGATGTCTCGCCACATCACAACACACACTGGCCCAGCTACCCAATCACAGCACACACCGGCCCAGCAAACCAAACACAGCACACACCGGCCCAGCTAACCAATCACAACACATTTCCTATTTCAGAAGGCGGGCCTTCATTTGATAGAGGAACTATTTGAGCCGTTCATGCCAGACTGGGTAGAGAGGTGTTGTAATAATGTAAAATGTGTGAAAATAATGTGTTTTTCGAACAAGCTAGAATGAGAGCATGTTCTAGTACACCCCCAAAACAAAATCAAGACTTGTAAAAGAGCATAATCGGACCCCTTTAAGGTAAATGAACTTGCGAGGACCAGATTCAGTATGCACATTATGATGGACCCGTGGAGTTATTTGAAAGGCTGCACCTCTGTCGTGTGTGATGTAATAAACATGGAGCTCATATTAACAAAGTTTTTTGTCGATCCATGATAAAATCCAACTGCATACAAGTTGTACTTGCGCAAAACTTTCAAGTTCAACACTTAGTGTTACATTCAGTGTTGCAAAGCGACGTGGTGGTGTGTGGGTGTTTCTTTGGAAAAAGTTTCCCTGAAAATGCTTCCTTAATGACACTTTTTCCGTACAAATAGTATTATCGTCTAACAGTTAGTAGCTGGGTCAAAGGAAAAGGATGATGCCCCCTTCTAGAACAATTTGCATTTACGTTTAAATTGTAACATAAATTATCATGTTTACGATTCTCATTTCTTTATCGCCTCCAAAACTGGCACCGTTTTGGAGTGAAATTGGCTCTTTTTAACCCATCTCCTGGTGTGTGATGATCTCTCGTATGAGTTTCTAATGGTTTTTGTATTCTTGGTCAACATTAAATCTTTTATGGCAAAAAATAGAGGCCTTACACTGAATTTTAAATCTATTTTTTTAAACAGTATGACTTTAAATGGTGATGAGTGTACTGCGAATATCTCTTTCATCTTTTTATCGCTTTATTAGTTTTGATGTATTTTAAAGAGTTGTCAGTCAAAATTAAAACTGTTGGATGATAGATATTCTTCATTCTTTTTGACAAACAACAAAAGATAATGTGATTTAAATTATGTACAATGCTTTCTAAATGTTTAAAGTGCTAGCGTTTATTATGAGGGGGTAGAATCCAAAACTCAGTACTCACTACTCAATACTCATGAGTACTTTTAAATAGTTTTTTTGGACAAGTACTTTTTACTCTACTCACACTACATTTTTTTGGAAGGTAATGGTACTTTTACTTAGTATATTTTTTTCAGTACTCTTTCCACCACTGGTCTAACCTGACTAAGATCTGTTCCAACATTTTCCGCTATACCAATTCAATAAGGAATTTGTTGAAGTTTGTTTCATACTGTTGTTTTGCAATTTAATTTGTTCTTTCATTGCAAATATGATACATTTCCTGTACATTTTCTTGTTATCCATAATATCTTGGGACTCCCAAGATTGTGAAATATTTTGCATTTTGAGTAATACTAAATAAAACCTGTTCAGAGCCTTATATATTGTATATATTATCTACAATTTTCTAATAACGACATTAGCCAATTATAAATATCTGTTGCACAGCAAAATATTTTTAATTTGTATTTTTGTCTAAAATATCCATCCATCCATATCCCATTGGAAATGTTTTTTGTTGTTTTAAGCAGAAACCACTAAATTTAGGTAATATAGCTTTATCTCTAAATCTAATTATTAATCTAAATTTTATTATGTTACACAATTTTGCTCTTCCAATAGCCTAAATGTGTCTTGATGATGATGCTTAGATATTTTCTTATGGTAAATAAGACTAATAATATTATATACTGGTCATAATGATTTAGAATCATTATGACCATACATGTCATAATCATTATGAATGTCATAATCATTAAGAATCATTATGACAAAAATGTTTAAAAATGCCATGAGATGTCTTCTGTTTTTAGCACATTATTGTTATTATCTCACTGGAGCGTGAACGTCAGCTTGTTGATTCCCAAAAGTGGCGATTTGAAAGTGATGCTCACATCTCTCAAGCCAAATCACTTCATCCCTCAAGATAACGAAGGTCAGACTGCAAATTAAATCCAGTCCCCACGTTCATCGTTCTGACCTTATTGAAGCCTGTTACATAACACCAGCTTTTCCATCAGAGAGGAGCTTCATTATCGCGCAAGCAGGTGTTGATTATCCTCTGTAAAACGAGTCTTAACAGTCCTTACAGTGAAGAGGCATCCGCCAGCGCAGGACTGTAGCGCTGGCAGATGTTGCCTTCTGCTGAGTAAACATACTCATACTCATCATCAACATTTCTGGACTCTGGCCTGATGTAAAAGAATGTTTCGGGTTGTTAAGCTTTATTGACATCAGACATTGCAGTCAGTTGGCAAAGGATTCAAAACAAACAAAAATCGCTTGCTTCACTTACAATGGAAGTCTATCAAGACATTCCAGAAGGTTTAAAGCGTAAATGAGAAGCTTGTAGTTTGTTAAAGTGCTTGAGATATTTATTCTGTACAAAATGTGTTTTATTTGAACTATAAAGCGCGTAATTTACTGTTTGTAAATATTATAAAAGTTGTATTATTATAATAATCTAATAAATATAACAACCAAGACAAATGTACTTGAAGCACAATCGCATAGCCCATCAAAAACATTTCAGAAATGTGCTTCTTTGATTCAAGGCCGCAGGTAATGCTGATGCAGACAAACAGCGAGTATTGTTAATTATTGTTTTTACACAATGGTTAAATAAACAATAATACTGAACAGCTTACATTTTAGACACAATATTGCCACTTACTTTTTCTAATTTTTCCTCCGCCACTGAAAATACTTATAAACCAAGCAAAAACTTTTTCACATCTCCAAACAACACAATAGTGTTCAGTTCTTGAAAGTGTTTTTAAAACAAGAAAAACAAGCATCAGTTGAATGAATGCTTAAATTAAATGATTCAATGACTCACTCATAACACATACTCAGAAATAGACGGCTTTCAAGGCGCATTTTCTTGCATGTGATATTTGTGTACCTTTCTTTTTTCATGCTTCTGTGTATACATTATATAACGTTATATATAATTGACTATTTTGCATGTTTACTATTATTCCTGCGTAATTACGCCACTTTTCCTTTTAGTATTTAATATTTGTATGTGCGTATTTCACCCCCAAAGCCCGGTAGTGCAATATACTTTTACAATATAATTTACAAAATACCCCGTAGCAGATCTATACAGTGGAGCTGGGGAAGGTGGAGGGTTTCAGAGAAACTCTGAAAGCGCGCTGCAAAATGCTCAAGTGAACGCTAACTAGCCATTTAAATGTAAAGCAGCAAGCTCACTGGCTGCATATGCAACATGAACCAATCAGCTTGTTCCAAGTCATTTAACTCTCTGAATATCATCAGTTACATTAACAACCTGTCAGCTTGCGCCATCTAGAGTTTTCAGCCTGACTATATACAAGTGGCACGAAAGACCCCCTTAAATTTTTCACTCTTTGTTATATTGTAGCCATTTGCTAAACTCATTTAAGTTAATTTTTTCCCCTCATTATTTAACACACAGCACCCCATATGACAGAAAAACACAGAATTGTTGACAATTTTTGCAGATTTATTAAAAAGAAAAACTGAAATATCACATGGTCCTAAAGTATTCAGACCCTTTGCTGTGACACACATATATTTAACTCAGGTGCTGTCCATTTCTTCTGATTCATCCTTGAGATGGTTCTACACCTTCATTTGAGTCTAGCTGTGTTTGATTATTCTGATTGGACTTGATTAGGAAAGCCACACATCTGTTTATATAAGACCTTACAGCTCACAGTGCTTGTCAGAGCAAATGAGAATCATGGAACTGCCTGAAGAGCTCAGAGACGAAATTGTGGCAAGGCACAGATCTGGCAAAGGCTACAAAAAAATTTCTGCTGCACTTAAAATTCCTAAGAGCACAGTGGCCTCCATAAACCTTAAATGGAAGACGTTTGGGACGACCAAAACCCTTCCTAGAGCTGGCCGTCCGCCAAACTGAGCTATCGGGGGAGAAGAAACTTGGTGAGAGAGGTAAAGAAGAACCAAAAGATCACTGTGGCTGAGCTCCAGAGTGCAGTCGGGAGATGGTAGAAAGTTGTAGAAAGTCAACCATCAGTGCAGCCCTCCATCAGTCGGGGCTTTAAAGAGTGAAAAATTTAAGGGGGTCTAATACTTTCCGTACCCACTGTATATCTATATATATATATATATCATAGAGGCGACCGATAGTGGAGTTTGCCGATACCGATAGTTAGGTTGGACCACACTGGCCGATACAGATTAATTAACCGATTGTTTTAAAATTGATACTGAACCAAAACTAAAATAGTGCTTGATTAACAAAAACAGTACTGGACCATACTAGTAGTAGTAGTAAAAATAATAGTAATAGTAAATGTTGAAATTAACACACTCTAACAAGGAACAATACTTACACAGCTTTCATTAATCTTAATGCTACAAATGGACTCTTACTTTAAAGTGTTGCCACTTAATTTCAACTGTCATGCTTAAAGATGCACATCTTTAAATATATACACAAAGGCTATAGCATTAAAATTATATACACAGGCCTCTACGAACACCTTGGCAATTGAATCGACATTGGCTAGTACATTTTTTTGTTTATATATATATTTGTTTGTAAAATGGCACAGTTTTATAAATATCTGAAAGTACACTCTTAACATCAGTCAGTCAGGCATTATAATTAATGATAATCAATATTATTTAATGATAGAACTTTTGTAATTAGAATGAACTTGATAACCATGTATGAATGTATATTAGTCATTTTAACTGAACTTCGGACTGGTGCTGGTGCTTTTTGTCCATTTCAGTTTCTGTATAAAAAAAATTAAATTTGAAGAAACAACAAACTACTGATTTAGATAATACTGCTACGAATTCGACTTATAAGAACAATTAACCCGCACACGGATAATTGGAGCTACATGGTTCATGAATATTATCAGTTGTTTGCGTTCGCCTCGAACTGATTTGCTAAATCAAAACAGGACTATACTAGGTACGCCACCCAATAGATGGCCGGTTGCGCATTTTCCGCCCACTACCGAGAGAGCGTAGTTCCTTAAAGCGGAAGAATTCCCAAAGGCCCTCCGTTAATTTGACCGCCAATACAACAAAGAATATCGTTTATATGTAGCGCGCATAGGTAGCGCGTCATTTCTCTCTCTCGCTGCGTGTGTGTGAAACAAATCGACGGCGAGTCGTGCGCTTCACACTAGAGTTTATGGTACGTTAAATACAGGTGCGCTGCGCATCCATTGAGATGAACTAAAAAAGTACAGATTGCTTGATGGAGAGTGAAACTCTGAAGCGCTGAGTCTGAGTGTTCGGCGAGTGAAAATATATCTCAGCTAAACTTATACTTAGCCTCCAACTCAAACACTGGCGAGTAAAATCTAAGAATTTATAAAGTCAATGGCTAATATTAGACAGCATTTAGTCGCCCAGAGTGAAGATTTAGAGGAGTGCCAAATATGGGGGGCGTGTTGATTTACTTGCAATGAGTAGAGGAGAGTTGAATGGCATGAGGGGGTGGGATATTGTATGTATACTCAATACACACGTTAATAAAAGCTACTACTAATCTATGGATCATGATAAGTGTAACACCTAGTGATGATGTACAATATGCGTACATTGAACAAGAATCCAAGTTACAGCCGAACTACGGGGTGGCTGACGGCCAAGAGCGCACTGGTAGGCGGAACTCGCGAACGAGCCCAAAAGACTGTTTGTAGAACTCAGCTGCACTTGCTCGGATCACAAACGTCGTGTTCAATTCGAGCAGCGGTCTAAAACGGTTTTATTTAATCACCAAACGGACACAAGTTTACTTTAAGAATGAACAATTTGGCATGGATGAGTTTGAAGTTCGGTGTTTAAAAAACGGAGCAAACGAAAAGAGAAAGCGCGACCTATATTATAGCTCCATAAATGAAGCACACAGACTTTATAGAGCCACAGAAAGACAAACGTTTTGCTGAAAAAAAATGCACAATACACAATTTTACATTAACAACGATTCGGACTAATCGAATGTACTTTTAATGGCAAACGCTCCGGTTACTATCGTAACCTTGGTTCCCTGAGAGCGGGAACGAGACATCACGGAGATATTTCTCCATTATGGGAACTCCTTCCCTTCCAACCTTTCCTGAAGTCCTATTGGCTCCCGCCAGTCCAAATGACTGGCCAATTGACGCGAAGTATGCAAACTGCATGCAAATACTGACGAGCTCAAGCGGCAGTATAAAATGCGGTGCACGCGACAATTACGTCAGAATCTGATACTGAACGCAGCTTTAGCTGATCGAGTAGCGAACACGGCGACCATCGTGATGTCTCGTTCCCGCTCTCAGGGAAACGAGGTTACGACAGTAACCGGAGCGGTCCCTCGCGAGCTTTCACAGACAATCACGGAAAGATATTTCTCCGTTATTGGTACGATCACTCCTGCCGTGAGAGAGGCTAACGAATAGCCTTACAATTTACACACCTCAGCGAAGATAGAACACGACACAAGCTCCCAACTAAAAAAAAAACAATAGCGACGCTTGTTAGGCGCTCGCCGCTGATAGGTGAGATCAAGCCAAAGAGCGCTAGTGCCCAGGCATACATTGCATATCTGGTCATTAATAACGTTGGCTGCGCTGAGAACAGGGCAGTAGCAACAGTACTGTAAGGGGCTGCACAGACATAACTGTGTTTAGCAGCATAACACATAACATGATAATTGAGGCAGCAACACACGAATAGAGGTAGCATAAACTTGAATCAGTCACTCACCGACAGCACTTGGGAGGCTAAGGACTGAACGTCCAGCTTGTAAAACCTGGCGAAGGTATTCTGAGAAGACCAGCCGGCTGCAAAGCATATATCTTGAATAGACATACCTCTCGACCACGCCCAGGAGGAGGCGATAGCTCTTGTTGAGTGGGCCCTAATGTGAAAGGGGCATTCCAAACCTTGGCTCGTATAAGTAGCCGTGATAGCGTCCACAATCCAGTGGGAAAGTCTCTGTTTTGACACGGCCCGGTTCTTCGCACAACCACCGTAGCACACGAAAAAATGGTCAGATTGCCGAAAGCTGGCCGTATGGTCGATGTAAATCCTCAAAGCCCTGATGGGGCACACCGAAATCTGAGCGTCAGCATCAGGCAAGGTCGGTGACTCAGAAAACAGGGCAGACAGCAAAACAGTCTGGGATCTGAAGGGGGTTGATAGTGATTTAGGCACGTAGCTCGGTCTCGGCTGGAGAGTGATGCTGCAGTCACCGGGTCCGAAGTGAATACAGTCGCTGTCCACAGAAAACGCACATAAATCCCCTCGGGATTTAGCCGAAGCGAGGGCAAGAAGAAGTGCAGTTTTGAGGGATAGCTCCTTCATATCAACGGATGCTAAAGGCTCGAATGGTGGCTGTGAAAGAGCTCTTAACACCACCTCTAGGTCCCAGGGTGGGACTGAAGGCGGATGTGGGGGATGCAATCTCCTCGCTCCCTTAAGAACACTCACCACCAGCGCATGACTACTGATCGATTGCCCGCCCAGCGGGGAACAAAACGAGGCAATAGCGGCCATATAGACTTTCAGTGTTGATGGCAGAGATGCACTATCCAGTCTGTACTGTAGAAAACGCAAAACATTCGACACGGAGCAAGCAGCCGGGTCTATATGAACATCATGGCACCATTTCACGAACACTCCCCATTTTAGAGCATACAAGCGCCTCGTGGAGGGCACTCGTGCCTCTGAGAGTGTGTCGAGAACACGGGAATGCAGAGCATTCAGCTCCTCTGATATCCCCGAAGCAGCCACACATGAAGGCTCCATAACTCCGGGTTGGGGTGCCACACCGAGCCACTCGCTTGAGACAGCAGATTCTTCCTGATAGGGATCGGCCAGGCCGGTGCTACCAGCAGCTCTGTCAGGTCCGGGAACCAAGGCTGGTTCGGCCAGTTCGGGGCGATGAGTATCACCGAAGCCCCCTCCTCCCTGATCTTGCATAACACCAGTGGCAATATCTTGATTGGAGGAAACGCGTACAGCCTGGCTGCTGGCCAGTGCGATGTCAGAGCGTCCCCCTCCAGCGGGGAGTGAGACAGGGAGAAGAACAGCGGGCAGTGCGCATTCTCGCTCGTGGCGAACAGATCCACCTCCGCTCTCCCGTAGCGGGTCCAAATCATCCGAACCGACTCGGGGTTCAACCTCCACTCTCCTTGAGGAATCCCTTTCCTCGAAAGCATGTCCGCCCTGCGGTTAAGGAGACCGGGGATGTGCGCTGCTCTGATGGAGAGAAAGTGACGGTCCGCCCATAGCAGGAGATTCGCTGCTTGCTTGTACAAAGCCCTGGAACGTACGCCTCCTTGGTGATTTATGTACGAGACCACAGACATGTTGTCGGTGCGAATCAGTACCTGTCGCTGTTCCAGCTGCGGCCGAAAATCCTTTAGAGCTAAGAACACTGCTTCCAGCTCCAAGCGGTTTATGTGCCACCGGCTCTGGGGTTCTGACCACAGCCCCGAAGCTGGCATGCCCTCGCACACTGCTCCCCAGCCGCGAGTCGATGCGTCCGTCGTGACCACAACGCGTGACGTCACCAAGCCCAGGGGAACTCCCCGGTTGAAGAGATCTGGGTTGTGCCACGGCCTCAGAGCTTCGATGCAGCTGCGGGAGACCGCAATGCGCAAACGGCCCAAAGTCCACGCCGTCCAAGGGACTCAAGATTTCAACCATAATTGCAGGGGTCGCATGTGCAGCAGATGCCATGAGTCCCAGCAACCTCTGAAATTCCTTCAAGTGAACAGAGCTGCCCAGTCTGAAATGGCGCAGGGAAGACAAAATGGCCGCCGAGCGCTCCCGAGAGAGGCGGGCTCTCATCTCCACCGAGTCGAAGCACACTCCCAGATATGTTATAGACCGACTCGGGGCGAGAATGCTCTTCTGCGTGTTGACACATAGCCCTAGGGACTCCAAGTGACGAAGCAGCGTGTTTATATGGCTGAATAGTGTGTCCCGGGACTGAGCTAAAATCAACCAATCCTCCAGATAGTTGAGAACGCGCATCCCGCTCGCTCTGAGAGGGGAAAGTGCTGCATCCATGCACTATGAGAAAGTGCGGGGGGCCAAAGCCAGCCCGAACGGGAGAACAGAGTATTGGTACGCTGTGCCCTCGAAAGCAAACCTCAGAAAGCATCTGTGATGCGGTGCTATCTGAATGTGAAAATACGCGTCCTTTAAATCCACGGACGCAAACCAGTCCCCGGGGCGAATTTGCGCCAGGATCTGTTTCAGCGTTATCATCCTGAACGGACGCTTGCAAAGCGCTCTGTTGATGGGCCTGAGATCTAGAATCGGGCGGAATCCCCCGTCTCTTTTGGGTACCACGAAATAGCGGCTGTAAAACCTGCTCTCCAGCTCGCTGGGAGGGATTCGTTCTATCGCTCCTTTTTCGAGCAGGTTGCATACCTCTTGTTTCAGAACCAGGGCATTTCGAGGCAATGTTAGAAACTTCACCATGCTGTTGAAACGGGGTGGTCTGCGTCTGAATTGAAGGGTATACCCACGCTCTATCACACCAAGTAGCCAGCGTGAGATTCCCGGAATAACTTCCCACGCTCTCAGGAACTGACATAGCGGCTTTTGTGGCTTGGTCGTTGGATGCGCCGGCGAGTGTGTGGGCGGCGGCTCTGCACTGCTCTGAGGCGGGGCGAGCGGCACCGCATTGACTGAGTGAGGAGGAATAGCTCTTTTTGTGAGAATGTATGCGTTTTTATTGAATGAACATCCAACACACAAACGTTTGAAAACATGAACTTATTGCGCTTGGGAGCCGGGCCGCTCACGCATTCTCCTCCTCTCCTCTCCTCTCTTAGCAGTCGGCGGCGGGCGAGAGTCACGTCGCGTGCTCCTCCGCTGGCCGTGGCGTTTCCTCCCAGGACCCCACGCCCTCCTCCGGAAATCCGGCTCCTGGCGAGGAGCAGTAACGTTAGCCGTCACCGCTGCGGACGCTGGCCTGTGGTTATCCCTCCGCTGGGAAGAGCCAGGTGCCGACGAGGATCTGGATCTCGCCGTCTGCTGCTGGAAAGCGCGCCTCGGCATCACGTGACTCATGGCTTTGGCGTGCTTTTGAGCCTCCGTGAAGCGCTCAGTAATGGACTCCACGGCGTTACCAAAAAGCCAGGTAGGGAGTCCACAGGGCTTCAGCAGCACTATACGGTCCAACATCCTGAGGTCAGCTAGGTTCACCAAAGGTGCCCCCACCCACCCCCCCCCCCCCCCCTCTGAAGGACTACCATAAAACCCATGGCCTACCCACAGCCTGGGCCGCTCGCTTCGTTGCCATCAGCGCGAAGTCCGTCGCCGCGTGCAGATCCTTAACGGCCTCTGCCGTGAGGGCTCCGCCCTCCGCTGCTTGCAGGAGCTTCGCCTGAAAAACCTGCAGCACTGCCATGGCGTGCAGCGCGGAAGCCGGCAAGGTGGGCGGTGGTTCTGCACGGCTTTGAGGGGAGGCTGATGTCTGAGCCTAGGGTCTTGGCTGCTGCAGGACACAGGTGCGCAGCGACGGTCTCCTCGACGGGGGGAGAGCGCACATACTCGTGGGCCTCCGCCCCATCCACGTGGAAAAAAATTGCCTTTGTGGCATAGTGGACGCGCGCTGATTGGGGCGCAGACCATGTTTTTACCAGCTCCTCGTGTACGTCTGGGAAAAAGGGGACCGACGTCCTCGAGTCAGCTTTCCGGGTGGACCTGAAATACCAGGAGTCAAGCTTACTCCTGACAGGCTCCTCTGGAGGACTCCAGGTAAGCGCCAACCTCCTACAGCCCTTGACAGAACCCTCATGAGCTCCGCCTGGAGGTCTGGGGGCCCCATGCTGTCAGGCTGATTGGATTCCAATCCCGCCCAATCCTCCCTCTCCGAGGCCTAGATGGACATCGAGTCATCCCCCTCCTCCAGGCTAAAGGATACAAACTCCGCGACGATGGAAGGAGGGCGGAAGCAGTCCTCGGGTAGTGAGACCGGGGAACGGGGTGACCGTTGGGGTTGGTGGAGCGACAAGACGACGCTCCCGTCACCTGGAGGGCCCACCAGCGGCACGCTGGCGGCAGTGGGCCTCATCCCGAATAGGCCGTGAGCCACATCGCAGCGGGTGCAATGCCCGCAGTCGGACTCGTCCAGCGCCGCCATGGTGTGGGCCAGGCCCAGGCAGGCGACGCAGTAGTCATGCTGATCCGGCAGCTCTATCGGTCCCCCGCAGATCTTGCAGATTGTTGCCATAGTGAATTCAACAGGTGAAGTAGAAGATTCTGACGTAATTGTCGCGTGTACCGCATTTTATACTGCGCTTGAGCTCGTCAGTATTTGCATGCGGTTTGCATACTTCGCGTCAATTGGCCAGTCATTAGGACTTCAGGAAAGGTTGGAAGGGATGGAGTTCCCATAACGGAGAAATATCTCCTTGATGTCTCGTGAAAGCTCGAGAGGGAACTATGTGAATGGCGCTCTGTGGCGCAGCAGATTTTCTGTCGGCTGCATTTAATCAAGTTTCCCGCTCTGTTCAGCGTGCAGTATCACGCGTCTAAACAAATAGCACGTGCTGTCAATGATTACTACCACTAGAGGCCGCTCTGCACTGTGTAACTGACAGCAGACTCTTCTCGTCCCCCCCCCCCCCCCCCCCCCCGCTCCGCATTGACCAAACCGGAAAACATGGAAACTATAGTTCACAATCACTATCGTGCGATTACTCGCCAAACCGATACGTCGGTCGACCGTCTAATATATACTGGGGGTTTTTTATATCTATTATAATACATATATATATATATAATTGCTGCCAGTTATTTGTTCTATTTTAGTTCCACAAGCAAAAAACGGAATCACCTGTTGCCTGACCACAGGTATTTCCTTCCTAAATGAATTAGACAAATGATTCAACGACTCACTCATAAAGACATCTACTGGTGTAACAATGCAAGCTGCCAAAAAGGTCACTGAAAAGTGTATATTCTTATCCTATTACCCTTTTTTCTTGTTTAACCATTCATCTATAAACATTTATTAAAACGGTTTATGCTTAACTCAATTGTCTGTTAGACAAATGGGTAAAAAAACAAAATAAGACAAAATACTGATTAAGAACAGTCATGGTTTGCAGTGTACTGTATTGCCTGAGGTAATCTATAAAGCTGCACATATGGAACGAAATGTTGTCATTTGATGTGAGGTATTTTGTTTTAGTAGCAGTGTGTATTTGTAACAGTTTTTTTCACTAAGCATCTTTTTTTATTCACACATCCACCTTGTTGCTTTGGTGTGTTTGTGATTCTTTTTATTTCACTGGGGTGCAGAGATATCACCAACCGGTACCGATAATGAAAGTGACCTTTGCTTCAGATGCATTGTTATTCTGTGTAATTGCAATATGTGGCAAGTTGCTATTAATTATAGGGCTCAAAGTTAAAATAATCTGGCATCTGGTAAGTTATTTTTAAAGTCAGAAATCCTCCTGTCAGAAATCTTCTGGTCACATGGTTTAATTCAAGGGCAATTTCAAATACATTGAGTATAAGTAGAAAAATGGGCAGATTCAGTCTATTTGCTAGAATAAATAATTAAAGATGCGAAAAAAAAAAAAAAGAAAAGAGAAAAAAGAAAAAAAAAAAAATAAAAAAGGTTTTGGTTTGTTTGTTTAGTTTTTTGTTGTTGTTGTTATTTTGTTTTTTTTTTTTTTTGTTATTTGTAGCGTTTTTTTATTTTTGTTATTTTTTTTATTGTTTTTTTTTATTTTGGTCTTCTGTCAGCGCAGTGGCACAGTGCAGGTGTAACGAATAATTGTGCCGCTTTAGAAAGTGAGATCTTATTTAAGCCGATTATAAGGAAGCAATCCGAGGTTTTTGAAATATAAATGGGATTCCTCTGAAATTGCTCTGGAGTCTGTAGACAGGCGAAGTACCTAAAGAGAGCGCCATCTGTTTGATGAAAGGCTGTATAAAGGTGTGCAGAACACCCTTATATGGAGATGGTTTGGGCGTGTTTATGCAAATCACTAACGAACCACAGATTACGTTATTCACAGTGCTTCATGGGAGAGGGCGTTCCCTGCGAGTTCTTTTGGCATGATTTGCTGGGTGCGCCTGTGATTGGTGGGATTTTGTGCACAGCATCATGGGTAATTTTATTACATGATGTTCAATGGAAATGACAATGGTGGAATGACTTAATTCAACATTCTTGTAATAAAACGGCCAGTTCTTTTATCTTGCTAAAGCTAATTTCATATCTTCATATTACTGGTATGGCATTACAACACCAACCATCTTTCATTTTCCTCATATTTCCTCATATTGTCTGAACCAGTAAATGAACCAACTTTTGTGGGGAGGAAAAGCCCAACATTCTATGGCCTTGACATTGTGCTTTCAGGTGGTTGATTTTTATTTTCTATAGATAATATATGATATATAATTGCAATGACAAGTGCAAGATCAGGGAGCTGTTGCTATAGTTACCTCCTTTGTGACTTCTATACTTTAGCATTTATTTGCAGACAAATGAAAATATGCACTCTGACTAATTTGTAATCTTATTGTTTCAATGAAATGTTTGAAAAAAACATTTGAAAATGAAATATAGTCTTCCTGCATGCAACGAAATACATAAACTGCAACCCACATCCCAACTTTTTGTTTTGACTAATCTTTAGAGGTTAAAAGCTTCTCGCAATACATTAAACACATTTGCAATACGTTGTAGGGATGTGTCTTAATCAGAACGTTTCACTTTTCCTCTTTTTAGAATAAAGTTTAGCCTTCTCTGTGTTGGAAAAAAGAATTCAGCGAAATAGGACTTCAGCTCCGTAATTTGTAGAGACAGGAATATTGACAAGAAGAAGGTCCGTTTGGAGCGGATCAAGACCCAAGAGCAAATTTCACTCGCTCTCGCTCAAATAAACTGTCAGCGAGTAAAACCTTGTCAGCTCTATTTGGGAATCGTGAAAGCGTCATATCAAGAGGAGGCTATTATAGCTTTGTGAGCTTTCTGTGATCTGCCTAAGGGTTGTGAGACCCCTGGAATTCAGAAAAAGTTGTCTTCAAATGCTTCTGCTTACTTTCATAAGCCGAAGGATGTATTAGGCCGGCACAAAATCAATACTCTATTGTTCAAATGCTCTCTCTCTCTCAGCTGTTATAAATGCAGACCATGGTTGAAAATGAGTGTATTGATTCATGCTGCTTGTTTTCTGTTGAAGTTTGACTGTCGTGTTGCTCATTATGTTTGCACAAGGATCTTAATCCCAAGATTTCATGGCAGAAGTGACAGTTGCATTAATTCTGGTTGTGGTGATTTGTGGTGAAAGAGAATGTACTTGATAACCATCTTTAGTCAATTATAAATGAACTTCACAAAACCAAGATTGTACCAGCTATTTCACACTGCTGTAAGCATGGAGCCGTAACCCTTAGAAATTAGTTATTTATAATTTGACATTTTCTACAGTAGCTCCAAATTACATCCATCCTGGATCATTTTAGGCAGTGAAGAACACAAGAGCATTAACACAGATGCACGACTTCCCCAAAAAGTATTTGGACATTTAAAAATGTGCAAATGTCACTGCATTAAATAACTGATCGAATCCAAACAATTATTTTGTTAAAGAATGAGAGCAGTATTTTGACACTTTGTGGTTGTCCAGAGATAAACTAAACTAACTAAAGTAAAATAAAATACAATGAAATAAAATAAAATAAAATACATTGTAAGATAAAGCTTAAAATAATATATAAAGCATTTAAAATAACAATAATACATGTAATATGAAATAAAGCGTATACAGTAATATATCAAAAATCCAAAGGTTTTATATATTAAATAAAATATGAATATTATAAATAATACATTTAATTATATTATAATTAATAGTTGCTTCCAATTGTCCTCATTTGTAAATCGCTTTGGATAAAAGTGTCTACTAAATGTAAATGTAAATATTATATAGAACAAGTACTAAATGACTGACTATAATAGATATATATATATAATTTATTCAGTATAATACATAAAACCCCAGTGTGGTGTGTGTGTGTGTACTTACTTAACCATATTTAAGGGACAAATTTGTACCCAAAAGTGAGCAAAACCTGACAAAATCGCCAAAACCTCCATTTGGGGACGTCCTCATTTGTAAAACTGGTATAAAAATAAAGTAAACAAAGTTTTTTTGAAATTGTAAAAATGCTGAAAGTTTTCTGTGAGGGGTAGGGGTGGGTTTAGGTTAATACGTGTATAACTATCTGTATATAAAAACAATAGAAGTCTATGTAATGTCCCCATTTAGATAGCTAAGTAAACGTTCGCCCGGTGTGTGTGGAGGCCATTGTAGGTTCAGTTCAATGAATTTATGAATACTCCAAGAAATGCTGAGATGTAATTAACTTCATGTCCAGGAGAGGGCGCTTTTATCCCACCTCTCAGAGCTCAGCCTAATGACAGCATACTAATTCTTGGGCTACAGCTAAAAATAGTGCCAAGATGTAGCCATATCTATAAATACAGGCTATAGGTTGTTAGATAAGGAGGCATGTTCTATGTCCTTAAAGGCGGCTATTTTCATCTATATGAAGTCTATAGGAAAGAAAATCGTATCAATTTGGACCTTTACTGTGTAAAATAAAATGTCACAAAAAGCTATTCCATACGTGTATAAAGCTTAATTTCAGTTATTGCTTCATTAAAGTCAGTCTTTCATCTTTTGTAACTTTTAAGATGAGTGAAAAATGAAGAAGCCTTCTCGATTAATCATAGGACGACGTACGTAACTGTTGTATACCTTTCCTTTGAAGTTGTATAAGCGATATATAGCTTCACAAGGTGTGCTTTGATGTGTTTAAGCAACCCAGTACTGGATTAATTACAGTCAAGTTTTTTTTTTTTAAAGCAGACTTTAAATGTGCAAACAAGAGCACACACGTTCATTTTTTGCTGCCATGGTTCAAATTAGAGGGCATTTTGGGGAGCTTTTGTAATTTTATTAATCATATACTGTAAGTACAATACAGCAGCTATTTCAAATGTAACTCAGAGTTAACATAGACTACATTAAGTCAGAATGCTAAACAAACTTTTGTGAACAGAAATTGCATTTGAGGCGGTAACTAAAGCAACAGTAGCAGTCTCAGCTAAGATTAGTATCAAATGTACATTATAAAATTTGATTTGAATTTCATAATAATGAAAACAAGTTTAGTGTTTAACACCTTATGAAGATAGTTAACTGTTAGCTAACTGCACTAACTGTGAGCTGCATACAGAGGCAACATATTCGTTTTTTGTATCATACTGAAGAATATTGACAAATATAGCTTAATGTGAATACAAATAGATAGTTTTATGCAGTATCTGTGTTCTACTATATGTGTGTATTTTTATGCTTTTTATTGGGTTTTGTGCTGTTAGCTTAGCAACGTGCTAATGGCAGTCTACTGAAATCAATTCTGCGGAAATATAAGATTGACTTGGATTCAAAATATGCCTAACAGCGATGCCATCATGATAATATCTGCATACTGATTGGCTTTCTTTCTTGTATTTAGTTGTCTTCCATATATCCATCTTTTGCAGCCTTCCAAGCACTGCTATTTAGCCTACTTTTAGACACTACAGATCTAGTTCTAGTAGTCATTTACCAGACAAAGTAGCTATTTCTTGAATCTTACTTTCACAGTCATCTTTTGCTGGGGAGACTGTTGACTACCTCCCCATAGTTCTTGATGGAACAGCAAATGGAGTTGACATGCCATGAATATTTTGTCCTGCAACAAGCACATTGCAGCATCCCAGGGATGGTGTTTAGTCCCAAACATCATCATATTGAACCGCGGCGTGCCAGCTGTCACAAGCCATTACAGCACAACAGGTATGTAGGAAGAACGGTCTCTACACTGACTCCAATGGCAGATGGCCATGGCTGTGTGCTTTCTGCACTTGGGAAGGCTGGGACCTTTTTTCTTCCAAATATTGGATGCTTTGGTAAAATGTGAACACTCCTTGGCAAAATCCTCTGAACTGATGTGAAGTTTTAGTTGTGGGAGTGCAGGAGGCAAGTCGGATAAACCAGAGGAAAAATGTCAGCATGCGGGCATAATTTGTGTTAACTGTCCCCAAAGTGGTGCTTTGGTGCATTACAGTCTTAAAACAGAAAGGACTGCGGTTCTTGTTTTCTTGTGGGACCAGGGCCAGTACTTTATTAAGCAGTACCCTATGTCATCATAGTCCATTATATGACTGTTTTCTGCTAGCTTGTCAACCAAAAGCCCATATCTGAGGACTCATAGCTGCCTTTACACCTGGTAATAACACCCACCTATGGCTGATCTGATCACAAGCGGTCAGCCAAGACAGATTGCTGTTTATATCTGTTATTAACATTCGTCCCGGATGTGTCTCCAGTGACCACTTTGAAGAGGGCAGGACAAGGTCCCACTAAGGCAAGTCAGTTCACTTGGTGGCCACCTTGGCTTCACTGTGATTGGATCATCCCAGAAGGATGTTGATACCAGATGAAAACCGGTCTTCAGATGATTGTCTTATGCGACCAGTATTTATCGAGGAATGTTCTTGCATTTGGCCTCCGACTATTCTCTCTTCTCGCTCGACTGTATTTCAAAGAGCCAAATATATTTTGTACACCTGTTATTCTTCAGTCTGCAGCATCCATTTAATGAAACAACTCACAGACTGTCTGGCTTTTCACTGAATTAAACACATTCTTGCGAATAAGGGGCATCATCCCAAGCAGAAATAATAGAATTATTACATGTGGCCATGCCTTTGTGTAACACCTGCACTTTCTAAAAGAGTCAGGTAACGAGGGAGAGCGCATCTGTGTGAAAATTCGAAAATGATGGTGTCTGCGCCATTCGAATAGAATCACAACCCGGGCCTGCTGAATAGAAACAATTGAGAAGAGATGATACGCTTCCAAATCTGGCACTTCCAAGCAGCGACAGATTTTAACTGAAAAGTTAAACTTCAGAAACATTACTGGAGCCGCCATCTGGACACACCATAAACAGAGTTACTATAATTACTACCATGAGACAGTAATGGACCTGCTTTTCCCACAAACCTCCCACAAGAAACTGCTCATCCTTTCCTTCTTCTGAATTTCAAGAAATTACAACATACCCACATGAGATTCAAACAGTTTTATGACCGGTTTTATGGTACGCCTACACCACCGGCCCACACTTTTTCTCAAGTCGTCAGAACTTGATGTTTTTTTTTTCTTCTTCTGTTTTCGCTTCTAGATTATTGGTTTACCTTGTTCACTTGGTGTTCAAAAATGTCGATAGTTTAAATAATTATCTTCCACTGAAAATGACTATTCCCACACTTCTGTAAGAGACCTACAAAGACAGTGTCCTTACTCTGCCTACTTCGAAGCCCATCAGCTGTAGACAGATATTGCTTCTGACAACTGCAGGGTCTGTCTGATTTGTACATGCATTAATGTATATGCTGGCAGACCGCCATTAAAAAAAGCGACATCAGCTGCCAGACAGGGTTTGCTGGATCTTTTGGAAAATGCTTTTTGCTGATATTAGGATCGCAGAAGCTAAAATAAAATGGACAATCCCAAAGAGGTCATCCAAATTTAATACGCAGCCTTTTTTTTGATCTTTCAAGACGGAGAGCCTGAATCAGCACTGGAGAACGAGTGTGATGTATCATCTCACGGTCCCAGTGAGGTCTTGGATAGGACATAGTGATTGGCCGTCGGCCAAACAAACTGCAGATCCCAATGTGCCACAGGTCAGGCACAATGCAGGCCCAACTGAGACGTGTATCTCAACTTGGTCCCGAACAAAAGCCGTTTACAGGATAGATGGGATCTTGTGGGCCTGTATTATGGATAACGGAGCTCTTTTTTAACCTCCAACTGAGATTTATCCACAACTTGTGGCGGGTTGAATTGCTTAGGCAGGAGCCTTGGTCTCTCAGGGCTGATGGGTAATGTGGCCTGGTGCCAGTTAAATAGATCAGCACAAAGACAATTTTTAAGAGGCACAAGCAGTAAGCAATGGCAACCCTACTGATTTTCATGCTAATTCTTCTTCTTCTTCTTCTTCTTCAATAAGATGCAAACATCACTACTACTACTGCTCATTATTAAGTGTGGCAATGTTATAATTAAGAACACTGGCGGATGATTAAACCCTCATTGATTTACATTGAAGGAGAAATACCACAAGACTATAGACAGGCTTCTTTTGACTAATAAGCAACAACCTGGAAAGCCTTAGCAACATGTTGAAAAGCACTCAGAACACTTTAACATGTTGTTATACTGTTTCGAATGTAATGTGGGTGGTTTTCAAACCGTCAAACCTATAAAGCTTCTTGATATAAGACACCTTTTCTTTCTCTATTTTCTTTTTCTAAAATATGACTGTTCTATATTTAAAAATATTTCTATTCTATTCTATTCTATTCTATTCTATTCTATTCTATTCTATTCAGCAGTCTATTCCCCTTGTGTGGCAATGCTTAAAGAGATTCAGCCCTCCTACACTATAGTCTTTTGTTTAGGCTGCTGTAAAAGTTCTCTTACTTTGTCATATCTTCTAATTATGGATTGCGGGTATTAATTAATTAATGTCCACCCACTCCCTTTTTGTGCCTGTAGGGGTGTTGGGAACTTGCTGAATGGTGGAACAAAGCAGGGCAGTAGATACATTTAGTCTCGGCAAATACTGGAAAGTCATTCAACATGACCTTCTGTCATTCCTTCACTATTGTTCCTGTCTGCTCAGAAGCTGTAAAAGGACAAGATGAGGGTTATTATATTCCAGAATCTCATTATCAAGCCTTTAAATTCCAAGATCCAATCTCTTTTACAGTTTCATATCATGGCGTCAATGTGTTCTGCATGTAGAGTGGTCGATGCATTGACTGTCACGTCAAATCATGTAAAGTTGTAGACACTGAAGTCTAATTTGTTGTTTTGGCGTTGTTCTTTTCATAATTTTCTGTAGCAATGAGTTCCATGTTCTTTTCCAAATGCGTCGTGCTTCTGCAAAACATTAACTCAAGCGGCCAAGTGTCCTCTCTGGAGAGACATACTTGTGTTATTCTAAACTCTGCCAGACACAACGAACCCACACAGAACAAGATCAATAAATGATGTCCTTTGAAACTACTGCATGCATACCTCACTTTGAATGCAGTAGACAGTCCAGATACTTCAGCAGAAAGTGCTACAGTTACCATCTCATCAGTAGACAATAACCATAATTTATATTTTTATTTACTGAACAGTAGGCCCGTTTCTGAAGAGAAAATACATCCCACACACTGATGTTCTTGCATAACATCATGTACTGTGTAGAAATGAGGTCCAATATTGTAAAAATAACTTGATTTTCACATTAGTAGAAGAAAATGTCAGCAGCTTTGACCATGCAAAACTCTCTGCCATTGGATGGTTGCAAGGACATTGCTTTGCAGTTGCTATGGAGTTGTAGGTGGTTGCCAGGTTTTATATGCTTCAATCTGATTGATAGAGGAGTGTAGGAGGTTGTCAGAGTGTTTCTATCTGATTGATATACTGTATGGGAGTGTGGGTGGTTGCCAGGGAGTTGCTATGTAGTTGCCAGGGTTTCTTTATGTAGTTGCTAAGGGCTTGTGGGTGGTTGCCAGGGTGTTTATATGTGGTTGCTAGTGTGTTGTGCATGATTTCCAGAGTGTTTCTGTCTGACTGATAAATTAAAGTTTGGGTGTTTGCCAGAGTGGTTCTGATTGATTGCAGTGTGGATGGTTGCCAGGGAGTTTCTATGCGGTTTCTACGGTCTTTCTATGTGATTGCCGGTGGTTGCCAGGGCGTTTGTAAATGGTTACTAGTATGTTGTGTATGGTTGCCAGAGTGTTTCTGTCAGATTGATGGGAGTGTGGCTGGTCTATATGGTTGCTATAGAGTTGTGGGTGGTTGCCAGGAAGTTGCTATGTGGTTACTGTGAGATTGTGGTTTGTTGCCAGAGTGTTTGTTTGCGGTTGCTAGTGGGCTTTGTACGGTTGCCGGAGTGTTTCTGTCTGACTGGTATATGGGAGTGTGGGTTGTTGCTAGGGTGTTTCTGTGCAGTTGCTAGGGTTTTTATGTGTGATGGTTTTTCTTCTATACACCTTTTTCTTGTCTTAAAAATGGGCACAGCCATTTGTAAATTATATGGGTCTGGCTTCCGGTCTCATCTGTGTCCACTCCGTCCAGCTATTTTTAGCTGAACAAAACAGTTCGTTTTGCTGCTTGATATTGAAAGTTGGTGTGTCTTATCATATTAGTTTAATATATTATCTTAATTATGAACACACTGGTTTGTAGTGCAAACAGTTTTACAATTTACTGCACATTGTTATTCTCCTCGTTATTAACCTAAGCGGCTAATGAACCAGAAGTCTCACCCATAGGCTTACTTCCGGGTTGAAGAAAAAGTTGGATAGGTTTTTGGGTGGTTGCCAGAATGTTTATATTATGGTTGCTACTGAGCTTTGCGTACTTCCCAGAGTGTTTCTGTTTGATTGCTGGGATGCTGGGAGTGTGAGTGGTTGCCGGGGAGTTACTATGCAGTTGTTAGAGTTTGTATATGTGGTTGCTACTGGGTGTGTGGGGTTGCCAGGGTCTGTTATATGTGGTTGCTGTGGGGTTTGTGTGGTTTACGGGTTGTTATATCTGTTGCTCGGAGAGTGTGGGTGGTGCCAGAGAGTTGCTATGGGGTTGTGGCTGATTGCCAGAGTGTTTCTATCTGATTGATATGGGAATGTGGGTGGTTACCAGGGAGTTGCTATGCAGTTTCTAGGGTGTTTTGAGTGAGTGCCATATTGTTTCTAAGGTGTTGCTAGAGGGTTATGAGTGGTTGCCAGGACATTGCTATGTGGCTGTCGATGGTTGTGGGGGTTTCCCATTATTTGATTTTATTTTTTATCTAGTGATATGGGCAGTTGTTGGTTGCCAGGGAGTTGCTATGCAGTTGCAAAGGGGTTGTGAGGGGCTGCCAGGGTGTTTCTTTGTGGTTGCTATTGGCTGTGATTGCCAGGGCGGGGCGGTTGTCAGGGTGTTTATATTCAGTTTCTGTGTGGTTGTGTGTGATTGCAAGGGAGTTTACATTCGGTTGCTAGTGAGTTGTGGGTGGTTTCTAGAGTTTTCCTCTTTGGCCATATTTACACTGCAGGTCTTGATGCCCAACTCCGATTTGTTGATTATATCCAAACATTTTTTTTTATGACCAGCTTACATCTTCTTTTAAAAGTGACCCATATCCGATATCTGCATTTATACTAGGGTTACACTTGGCAAACCAACCCAAGGTAGATGTACTGACCCAAAAATAGGGTTTCCAGGTCTACGGACCAAAACCAGTCCAATTGTTTACAACTCCAACTCTTTATGGAGTTATGAACAGTTGTAGCGTCTGGACCAATCAAACACACAATATATATTTTGTTAGCTATATTTAACAAATACTCTGTAACACCCCTCAGTTAACAAGCCATATGAGGACCTATGGACCCTTCTCCCGAAATGCGTCTTAACACCTCAGAAAGACACCAGGTTCCATGGCAACCACGGCTGATAACACTGGTTATATTGCTCAAAGGAATGCAAGAGAGAGACTCTCATTGCATTTTCCATAGGAAGAGACACACTGCACGGTAGAAATTGACTTTTCTACTAATTAATTCATAGGAAACCCTTTCTTTGAATGAACACACATATCCTTCAGGTCATTGTGTATGTTGTCTTTTGATATTTTTAGACTATTTTATGCATGCTTATGATATAACCACTCATTCATGTAACCTTACATATACCATGTTTAGTATCTATGAATTCGCCTTCTGATGATCTAAACAAGATGTGATATTATATGGTGGTACATAGGCAATATATTAGTGTTCTGAGAATCTTTAGTAATTTTGATTCAAGTTCCATTTGCAAATTACATGCCCTCACACACACCTCTCCAATTGCAACCTCACGCTTTGGATCTCAGCCTTTCTCATTGGACAAGCCCATCTTGAGAGGCGTGAATCTTCTCAGACCTTAAAGGCCTCACATCAGTGACCCGCCCTAGTCGGTGGTTCGGTTAGATTCTAAGATGAAGACATGAGCTAGAACGCTTCTGCAACCCGCTAAGTTCGTGCCAGGCTTCGGCCTTGACTTTTCCATTCACCAAGATTCTCTGACTCAAACTGGTTATTTTTCATCAACCAACTTCAGCAAAGATCAACTTGAACCTTTGGACTGCATCAAGACAGTCCATCAAGAACCTTTCAGACAGACGAGACGTGCAAGTATCAAACTTAGTCTTCTTAATTGATACATTAGGTATCATTTGCACCTTTTTACAAAGGTGTGTTTGAACTAAGAATCTGATGTTTCCTTCAGGCGGTAGATCTGCTGAATATGCAAATGGTTCCATAACTTCATATTCTTATTTTCTCTCCTCTTTACTGAATTAAGCTTTAACCCTTTCCTATACCAACTGTATGTGTGTGTGTGTGTGTGTGTTTATGTAGTATGTTAGACTAGTTTAAGTGTTTATGTAGTTAATAAAGTCTTACTTGTATCACACATGAGGTTGTTCATTGATTGCTCATAACTGAAGTCCCTAATCATGCAGATTAATGTTACAGGCTCTGTGTAGAGTTGTACAGTAAGAAAGTTATTTCCCTTAACCAGGAAATTAACGTTCTTAGAATTGACAGACAGTTGACCCTGAGAGGTCAAGTAAATATCTACAGCGGATCTAAATGTTTATAATTAATTATAACTAGTTATGATTAATTATTCATATTTCCCCATGAGCTGATTCGCTACACAGTTGTTTTGGCTGTACTGTAGATTTATATTAGTATCTATCTTAAAATGCACTTCTGCATTCGTCAATTCTCACCTTAGCTTCCGCTACACTTATGTCACATATCATAACATGCCTCTCTCGTCAACGCATGTACAGCAGTTGCCGGAAGCCAGTGATAGTAGTTTTTAAGCTTAACTTCAGAAGGCATTCATTACCCCACTGGAGTCGAATGGATTACTTTTATGATGGATGGATACACTTTTTGGAGCTTCAAATATTCTATTATGCAATTTCCATAGCACAAACCATGCAAGAGTTACATACTTTTTGTTAAAATTCCTAACCCTACGTATGATGTCCTTTCTTGGCAAAAACCACCATAAAGACAATAATAATATGACCACTAATAGAATGACAAGAAATTAATATATTTTCTTGGGTTTCGGATGGCGAACAGCCCGGATGCACCAGATGACGGAAGGTAACGTTAATTTGTTGGATCAATATTTCAATGCGTGTTTTACAGACACGGCTGAGGTTCTTCAATGCAAAATCATTAGATTCAATGTTCATTTTTAGGTTACAATGGATGATGTGGTGCCACAGGGCCCAGTGATCTTCTCGCTCATACAGGAAGCACGTTTTCACCTAGGGCAGTGAGGTCTGTTTAGAAGCGATTCATTTCCTCACTCATTAGCGTAATGGAAGAATGCCCCGCTGTGAAGACCTACAAAGGCAGATAGGTAGATGCATAGCACTTGGGGAGAATATTCCACTTCATTTGAGATGAATAGTTCAACTTGCACAAAAACACACACACACACACACACGAATGCTTCAAGATCATAATTAAACCCCAAGACCTGAAATGGTACTCTCATCCTTTTGAAAGCAGAGTCTAATTAGCAGTATTAATGTTCCTATGAGTTGCCAGGTTTGATCTATTCATACGTGTGTGTTTGTGTGTGTGCTTATGACGTACAGCTGCTTTTAATGTCTGATAAGCCCTTTCAGATAGGCAATTAAAAGTACTCTTGTGCCGCCTTATTTCTCATATGTAAATCCGTTGAGGCCAGAAACATGGAGCAGAGGATATATCTATAAGCATTTTAAAATGATCAACAACACATGTGGCCCTGTGCCCTGACAGTGTAATTATGAACTCTCTTTAGCAAAGTAGGGGTTTGAATGGAAATATAATCTTCCTCATTATTTTTATTTCTGTTTTCAACGCACAGATGTTCTCCGACAATGAATTCAACAATATGCAGGTGGCTTGCGAATGGTCCCCTAAAGCTCCTTTTCAGTTAAGCACTCCATATATCCAGATGCAATTATGAGCCGATAACAAACATCTTAATAATTGCACTCTGAGGAGGAATCTTTTCTCACGTTAGTATTCCTAAGTATTTAATTCACTGTATTATCAATTGTACAATAGTTAGTTCCTGTTTTTGAATTGGATTGGTTGAGAGTGCTGATATTCAGCACTGGGATTTGCTAACATTCCCATCAAGTTGTGAAACGTTATTTCGAAATGTTTTCTAAACATTCAAAACTTAATTTTTTTTTCTCCGTTATTGTGAGGATTACAGAAAACATTAAGGCCAAACATTATTTGAATGTTACTTTTGGAAGTTCTCTGAATGTTAAACAAGCAATAAGTCGCAATGTTTAAATACATTAGATGAACGTCCGAAAAATGCTTCTCGAATGATATAGCCTAAATAATGTTTAGAGAACATTATTAAAGACAAATGTTCTATTATCAGTATTGGAACGTTTATTTATAACTTTGAGAACCTTCCCTGTTTGTATCACTCCGCTTGTCTGTGTTTCCATCAGGTCCCCCCCCCCCCCCCCCCCAAATGGGTGGGCATTAGTGATGATGATTTTTTGTAGGTTATATAGTTACGCCAGTAGGTGGCGACAAGTGATTAATAAAATAATTTCCGTACAGCTTGCAAGGAAGTTGTTGTTATTATTATTATTATTATTATTTGAAGTTTATGAGTGTCATTGAATCATTTACTTAAAGGGGTCATATGATTCCCCTTATTTCCTCTTTGGAGTGTTACACGCTCTAGGTGCATAAAGAAGATCTGTAAAGTTGCAAAGACTAAAGTCTCAAAACCAAGAGATATTCTTTATAAAAGTTAAGAAAAAACCATACCTAAAACAGCTCGTTCTAACACGCCCCCACATATCTACGTCACTATGTGGAAATATTAGCATAATGCCGCCCAAATGTGCACGCAAAGAAAGAAGGCGTGGTTTCAGGAACAGCAGTAGTGTTGATGCAGCCATGTCAGGGAGACGCTGTGTGTTTCAGTGCGAAAGCAAAAGCACTTTATTTGGCCTTCCAGAAGTAGATGCAATTAGGAATCATTGGTTAAGATTTATTTACAACAGAACACCACAACCCAGATGTTCGAATTTGTGCTACGCATTTTATGGATGACAGTTTTTTGAACCTAGAAGAGTACAAGGCTGGCTGTGCACAAAGGCTATTTCTAAAAAAGGGTCAATTCCGACTTTATGACAATCAGCGACTGTAAGTATGTTTTGTTATTAGTTTAAGTATTTGCTATTGACTGTTCAAATGCGGAGTTTTGCGCAGCGCAGAGTAACGCGTCGTGTGTGTGTGTGAGGGGAACAGGGTCACATCACAGGAGAGTGAACTGCCTGTCAGAAATCATAGCACGTCAGCTGTCTTAACCGCGGCTTGTGTAATGCATCATCACTGTGTCTGTCACGCGAATCTGTTGCCCTTTCGGGCTTGAACTTGTGGTAAAACTAATGACATTATTTACTGTTTTTACATTTATTTTGAAAGATGAAGCTGAAGCGATTATGGTAAGGGGCGCGTTACATTTCCGACGCGTTGCGTGGTGTTCGGCCAATCACAATGCATGGGGTCAGCTGGCCAATCAGAGCAGACTGCGCTTGTCAAAGGAGGGGGCTTTGTTGAAAACGACGCGTTTGAGAGAGGCGGGGCATAGAGGACCTACAATAATGTACAGTATTTGAAAAATAATGTGTTTTTTGAACATTAAAGCATGTCAACATATTCTGTTACACCAAATACACAAAATAAGACTTAAAGTAGCATCATATGACACCTTTAACCATTTTGTTCAAAAACACAGATTAATTCAGGGACCTCTAATGTGTGTTGCTCTGAAACGTGCAATAGCAAAATTGTATTTATTTATTTACCTTTATTTATGTTATTTAACCCCATTTTATTAATGCATATGGACCTAAATCACACACCACACCCACACACACACACACACACACACCACACAAATATATATATTTATATATATATATCTAGCTAGAGATATATATTATTATATTATTATATAATAATATATATATATATATTGTTTTTTGTGCCTTGGTTTTTATGTTTGAGATTTATTTTATTATTTTTGCTTTAAGGTTACTAATGTGCTTTAAATGTACATTGCTTCAATATGCCAGCAATGTATGACATGGGGGCTTAAACTTTAACTAAATATGCTTGTTCTAAAATAATGAAAAGGTTCATATACTGTATATGCTAACTGATACTGCTAAGGGACAGTGGGAAAATGCAATGCTCACCATTCCCACTTTTCAAACAGATTGACACATTTCTGGCCATTCTCCTGTCACAAATAGATACAGCTCAGGTATGATTTCTGTCTGCCTCATAATACAAAAGCATTGATGTGCAAAATCAGCTTCATCTTTGCTGCAAAATGCATTTTAGGCAACACAATAATATTTCATATCGAATCTACAACCTTTGTATATTCTCTTTTTTTTCATCTGGTTTGGGCATGATGGTAAAGTCAGATTTTATTTGAGTTCTCTACATTCAGCAGCTAACCATTTCACTTTCCTATTCAACCAACTTTTTGTCCTTTTGAAATTGAGAATTAATTGAAATTTTATTTTATTACCTATTTTAATTTAATTTATTTAAATGCACATTGCTTTATAGCACTTTTGCTCTTTTGTGGGGTCGCCACATGACATTCAGTGTAAAATCTGGCTTATGAAGTAAAACCGAATGCGAACCACTGCTCTGCATGTCCATGCCGTGAGGTTTTATATTAAAAATCACTCTTTGTAATTCTTTGTAAGTGATTTCTCGTCTTTTTGATAGCTGGTTGTATTTAATTTATTGCGTATTGCATATTACATTCTGGCGCAGCACTGCTTCATTTCTCAAGGCGTTTAACATGCTGCGACACATTCAGCTCTTTTACAGTACAGTGTGGCTTTCTGCTGTGCCCTTCCCAGTACCACAGCGCTCAGTCCTTTCAATAATTCACTGTTTTCTTAATCTAAGGTGTTAAATAGTTAATTAGAAGGATGGCTGGAGTGCTCTGTGTCTCCTCTTGGTCCACTGCTCCAAAAGCCTGCTTGGCAGCTCTGAAAACCATCCGTTCGCCATCATGACATTTTCCACCCCCAGCATTTGAAGCGAAACCCTTCTGCAGAACTAACAATGTTGCAGCCTGCCCAATGACCTGCTTTAAAGACACTGGCTCTCCGAGTCAAAGACACTGGCTCTAAATTTGCACAGACAGACAGAGAGTGCGATGCAAAAGGATGTGCATTACTAAACCGTCTCTTAGGGGAGCAATGGAAATTGTACCCGAAACGCAATGACAAGATTGTTGAAACTGACGTCGCCTACATTGCCATTTTGAAAAGATTGATCAATAAAATGTCCCCACCAATGTAGTTTTCGTTGTAGTGTTTCACCGAAACTGTCACTTTATAGCAAACTGTCCTCAGAGCATAATTTAATACTCCAATATAAATAAATAAATACATATATTAAATATTAATATTAAATTAGTCTTCATCCTGAAGGTCACTTCTCCGTTTTATTTTATTATTATTTATGTGTATATATATAATATTATTTTATTATGTTCTATTCATAATCCTAATTGTTTACACTTTTGTTTTATTTTGGTTTTGCTTTCTTTTGATTTGTTTTGTGTTTGTTTTTCTTTTCATAGTTTTTCTTTTATTTTGTTTTGTTTGTATTTTTTTGTTGTTGTTATGTGTTCTGTATTGTTTTTTGTTTAATTTTTGATTTTTTGTTTGTTTTGTTTTTTGTTTTGTTTTGCATGTTTTTGTTTTGTTTCGTTTTGCTTTCTTTTATTTTTGTTTTATATTATGTTTTGATTTCTCTATTGATTTTTAATTTTGTTTTTTAAATTTGTTTTTATTTGATTTTATTCTTTTCAAACCTCAAAATGTACCTAAATACTAGTGCCACCAGAAAAGAAAATGGCAAATTATTTTATTATCAACACCATCAGCTCTAAACGTCATCAGATTTTCTGCCTAAACACATTTTGAAACTATCATGTTTTCTCATGGTTGTTATAACTCCTATTTAAAGTCTAGTAGACATATTCAAATAATTGCAGACATGGTGGTTTTATATCACTTTTCCTTTTTTGAAGGAAGTATTTTGGCATACATTTCACATACAGTGAAAGTGGAATTTAAGAATATCAAGGAAATTTAGATTAAGAGGGTTACAGTCTCCCCATAACAATATGGTTTGCCTTTTAATGGATATTTCCTACAGATATTTCCAATTCACCACAGATACTTATTCATAGAAAACCAATTCCAGACAATACAAAGCAGTGTAATAGGCCGTCGGTTTCCATGCCACATACAAGGTTGAGAGGGGCATTACTCTGTCTGCCCCCAGATTTTATTAGATATTTCCAGCTTTATAATGCAAACATTAAACTTAACAAAGCAATAAAAAGATGCCATTGACCTCATAAGAGCATCACTTCAGTGGAAAGCTTGTCACAGATGTTTACGAGCCAGATTCAACCTGAGAAAACTTTAACGCTTCCTGGGCATCAGTGAATCAAGGTTGTGCTTTATTGAAGCGCTTAGTGTCACCGTTGATGGCTGGGATAACAAGCCTGTGAGTTAAGATCATTTCAACGTTCAACATCCACAACCTTTCTGCATAGTCCTACAAGTACAATGAGTAAAAATGGTCATGAATAAGAAATAACAATTAAGAGAATTAAGTTGAATATTTTACATTTGGTAGCAACTCAAAGTGGTTAAAGAAATAAACATTGCAGTAAAAAGTACTCTCGAAATGTATTCTCTGACTGCAAATATAATGTTTACTAAAATACATAAAAGATAACGTTCATACATAAAGTAACATTAATTCACCTCTTATGTGATTAACAATTGTATTATCAGGATTTAAAATCATTTTGATAATAATAATAATACATTATTTTAAATCAATTATCAACGTAACAATTAAAATAAAATATTTATTAACAAATAAAGATAATCATCAATATATTTTTTTTAGATATTATAGTTATATGTATCATATTTTCCTATTTTTCCTAAAAATATTAATTCATTAATTCATTCATTTACTCATTCATTTATTCATGCATTGATATAGTTTAAAATATTTTTTAAAGCCATTTGAAACTAACAAGAATGTAAATAATACATTTCAAAGAATTTTCCACCTAATTAATCATTTTGATTATGAAAAAGAAAATAGTTTTTGCATATGTATTGATTATGAAAAAGAAAATAGTTTTTTGCATATGTACAGATAAGGCAAGGCCGAAGGAAATATGTTATTGTTTTGATGGTGCACAACACAAAAAAAAATATATTTTTATTCTATTAATATTAAGTTAGTAATATCTGAACATTTGGATCCCATTCTCATCTAATTGAGTCCCAGGCCAAAAGGGACAAAAATGTATTTATAGTTTGTTTCTGTTGTTTATCACAATTTTAAGGCCATATGAATAGATGGAAAAAAGAAAAAAAGTACAATTATTCAATTATCTTAATATAATAATAATATTAATTATAATTAATTAATTAATAAAATAATTAAACAAAAAAACTACATATAGTAATAAACTTGGTTTTAATAAAGCAATATGAAAAATATGAGTAACATGTGGCATTGTTTTGATTATTTCTGTCAGGACAACTATCGTCAAAGATGATTGACAATTGGCATACAGTTTGAATTGGCGGTATGGCTCTGTTTTGGGCAAGAAATCCCTGCGCATCCATGCAGCTTAGCATGGATGAGAGCAGGGAAAGCAGCAATAACCCCCCAGGGTAAACAGAACAGAAACAACATAAATGTATTGCAGATATCGTGAAAGTTAAATAATGTTATGTACACATTTTAAAATTAGTCTGATTCAAAGGAGAATCAGAAGGCTGAATCCTGCCTGACAAAAACAGAACGAGGAGAGACCGGTCAGTGGGAGCGCTCGGAGAGAGAGCGTGGTAATTATCTATTGAGCAATGTGAAAACTGCTGATACTACTGAGGGACCTTAAAAAATATGATTGCTTAGGTGTCGTATTCCCATAGGTTGATGGGGATCAGCTGAGAGTCAGCTGATGCGAGCTTGACTAACGTGACCTGCCAGAACTAACGCTACGCTTGATTTTTATAAAAAAAAAATTCTTTTTAAAGACACTTCTATGTCACTGGCTAAAACCCGTGAACAAATATGTCAGGATACATGTTTGCTTAGCAGTGCGACTCACTCCCACATTTCCACGCTCATTAGTGATGAAGCAGGGGGCGTCTCTGTGTATACTGACCCCGAATGAGAGCAGGGGATTGTCTGGTCGTCCCTCGCGTTAAATCCTTTTGTTCCTAAAGGCCTGTTGGGTTTATACAGCCGGTCCTCTGTGGAGCGAAGGAACTATCTGTCAGCTCGACACGACAGTAATCAGGCAAAGTCTGAGCTCCGGGTTTCAAATTTAGCCTTTGTAGCAAAATGAATGTCTGTCTTCCATTCTGTAATAAAACCACGAGGAAGGCTGCTTAGCGAGATTGTGATTATGCACTGACAAGACTGCTTAGAGCTTTTCCATGGCACAGAGAGAGAGAAGGAGGGGGCGAGGATGGATCGCCTGAAATTGATTTATTTCCCTAATTCCCGACTGTTCCTCTAGGGGGAGCTATGCTATCGACAGACGGATCCGTTTACCTGCGGCGGGAAATAAATAAATAAATACATGAAATTCTTCCTGAAGATTTTTTCCCACTTCCTTCGTTTACTTGTCTTTTGTTATATCAACATGTCTTTTTTATTGAGAAGGAGGACAGATAAACGAAACAGCCCTGACGTGTTTAACAGCAAACAGGGATGTGCTGAAAGCAAAGGGCCTCCTCTGTTATTTCCGTAGTCTTAACAGCCGTCGGTTTGGCTTCCTGTTTTCGGCCGGTGGACAGACGTATTCCTGTGAGCGTATTACTATCACACCCCACTGACCCGCTGCCCTTTATTCTCCCTGTGCTTTTGGCATCTGTGCAGACACATTTCAGCCCCCCATCGTGAGTAATTTGTCAAATGAAAGGAACTGGCATTCGTTTTGATATAAGATCGATATTCTGCTTGAGAATCTGTGTAATTGATTAGTTAAACGCACAGTTCAAGCAAAACGAAAAAGTTTGTCGTTTATGTTGTTCCAACCCATATACTTTACTTCTTTTGTAGATTCATTCATTAATATCACCTGCCGTTATACCATTAATAAAGAGAACCTTTGATAATGTCAAGGGAGCTGCTCTTTTCCATACATTGTTTTATTGATTTTTTATTATAATTGCATTTATATATTTGTTTGTTTGTTTAAAAAATATTTGTGTTATTGTAAATTTATTCTAATGTACTATGTATTCACCTATTTATTTATTATTTATAAATATAAATACATTGATATAATATATATATATATATATATATAGATAGATATAGAGAGAGAGAGAGAGAGAGAGCTATATAATCTCTCTCTATGAGAGAGAGAGAGAGAGAGCGAGAGAGGCAGAGAGAGCGACTATAGCTATATAGAGAGAGGAGAAGATGACGAAGCGAGAGAGATGAGAGCTATATATATATATATATATAAGCTTGATATATGAACATAAACTAGTATAGAAGATAGACAGATATTTGATGGTTGTATTACTGTTTCTATAATGACTCACCTGCCATTGCTTGTTTTGGTTGTGTTTTAAATTATAGATATATATAATATATATATATATATATATCTTTTTTTTGTAAATAATATATTCTAAACCATCACCTGATTTTCTCCGATATTTTGAATAATGTCCCAGCTGATCCTTTCCATAATTATATATATTATATTATATGTATATATATATATATATTATAATATTATATAGCTATATATATATATATCTATTAACAATAAATCCCCTGCATTTATACATTTATTGTGCAGGATGTATTTGAAACAATCATTCTGGCTGCTCTGTTCCATGCTGTAATTTATGGGGATACGCTTAAATCTTCCAAAAAGACACAAGGTGGAGGGCTGTGTAATTAATAACCACATTCCGTTTCGCGCTGAACTGTTCCTCGTCCGGTGGGTTGGGATCTTTATGTGACTGTGAGGCATTGTGTCATTTTGGATTTCCCGGCGCGCAGAAACAAGAATAAATAGAAATCGGATCTAAAGTTCTACAACTCAAGGCACGTTAAGGGCTAATCAAACGGTCTTCGATGGCATGTTTTGCTCCATGTCAAGAGCTGAATGAACTGTCTTGGCGCGCAATGGTGTAGGAGGGAGAGAGAGAGGAGAGAGGAGGGAGAGAGGAGCAGAGAGGATAGAGAGCGAGGCGAGAGAAGAGAGAATGAGGAGAGGAGAGAGAGGAGAGAGGAGATGAGGGACGGAGAGAGAGGGAGAGAGAGAGAGAGGTGAGAGAGAGAGAGATGAGAGAGAGAGAGACAGTAAAGTACTGTAGAGCCACAATTGGTTGTTTCAAAATTGATACAAAAAAACCAACAGGAAAATTAATTATTATAAAAATATTATATGAATGAACGACTCAGTGACTCACTCATTAAACACTACTGGCATTGGCGTTTTAATTTCGTTGAAAAGTATCATTTCCACTATCATTTCTTGTTTGTATATTCAAAATTATTTTAAATAATCTCATAATATTATTTAATGCAGTTATTTTTCAGTGTAAATTATTTAATTTAATAACGTATAGATAATCACATTATTAAAATTGAATTTATAGATCAAAAATGTAAGAATTTGAAATGAAAGTATTAATGAGATTAGTGGGAAAATGGCCTCTATAAAGGTTTTAAAAAAAATGTCTGGATTAAAATAGTGAATATATTAATATTTGAATCAAATTAGAATATTGCTTCAGAATAAATCATACTTAACAACACACACACACACACACACACACACACACACACCACACACAAAAAATAATAATAATTAATCTATATATATTATATGATATAATTATATATATTATATAGTAATAAGCTCAATAGCATAGAGCCCCCCACACCATACATATATAGAGAGAGAGAATCTGTATAGATACAAATCTAAATATATACAAGTACATTTGGATAAATAAATGTACATCTCAATGTAAATATATCTTTATTTTCAGGCATGTCAAAAGACAGATGTTCTTATTTATTATTTTTATTAAAACAATATGCCTATACATCCTGAATACATCAATGTGGATATGCTTATTATAATGTTCCTGTGGCTCAGTGATAGAGCATTGCGTTAGCAGTGCAAAAGGTCATGGGTTCAATTCCCAGGGAACACACATACGGGTAAAAATGTATAGCCTGAATGCACTGTAAGTTGTTTTGGATAAAAGTGTCTGCTAAATGCATAAAGTTATTTAAATTGGACTAATTAATATCTGTAAGTATATATCACTTCAATAATATCTAAATAAATGGTCGTATTTTTTACGTATTTTACAAAGGTGGCTTAGTAGCGCCAAAAGGTCCTTACAATTCAACATAGCTACACATTTTGCACACTCTTGTCCGGTGTAAAACTGTCACTGTGTCAATTTTTGCTATTCCAATATAAATAATGTTTATGCATTTAGAAAGTAAGCAGTTTCACTTTTAATGGAAATATTTCTTAAGGAATCACGGAAAATTCCGTGATATGGTTAGTTGGGCCACTATATCGCAAAAAGCTAGGTATTAGGGTCAGGACTTATTTAATCACAGAAGGAAGGGAAATATGGCTGGAATTTACACCTCTCTCTGATATGGAGCTTGAACACCATATAATCAACGTCCTGTCATCTATACCTTATTCTGGGTAAACATACATTCAAGGCAGCTTGAGAGGGAGAAGACTTAGAGTTCAACGATGAGAGTGACAGATCATGTACTTGTATATATTTCAGATTTGTCTCTATATATTCAAATTCCAATTATAATATTCATATTTACTCTATATATGTTCATATGTGCTCTATACATTCAGATTTCCATTGATATATTCAGAGTACTTCTATTATTGAGATTTGTATCTAGGATATCATGGTTATATCAGTTATTCCACATTTTAAGGGTTAATATTCAGATGTACTTCTATATAGGAGATGTACATTTAACTTAGGTTTACATTTAAATATTCAATTGTACTTCTATATATTCGGATTTACTTCTATATATTCAGATTTTACATAATTATTTCCTGTTTGGTGCCTCATATTTAACACCTTGAGTTAAAAACAAACAGAATAGTATTACAATTAAAAATAAATACTAATAATATAATAAGAATAAAAGTGGACTATGACAAAGATAAAATTTATGTTATCTTTTATATATCATTCTAAAAATTTAAAATATTAATGTTTTAAAAATAATATATTAATACATCCCCTTTATTTATTTTCTGTCAAACTGCAATATACCCTAACCCTAACATTTAGTACCAATGCAAACATAATCAACATGCACTACGGTAGTGAATAGAATACTTCCCCCAAAACACAGACTTGATCTTTCTTACAGTGAAAACCTGTGGCTGATGTGGAATCCCCTTGATGACACTTGATGTGCCTCTTTCTTTGTAATTTCAAACAAATTTCATTTATCATCAGCACGTTTGTTCCTCTGCTCCAGCGTCTCTCAGATATGGAAAGAAGCACAAGAAGCAGCGAGCAGAGGAAATGAAGAAAAAAAGAGACACAATTATTCCTGCAGCTCTTATTTTAATGAAATGCAAGTGTAATTCCCCGGTGAAAGAGGCAGTAATTGCCAAACAGTGTTTTAATGTGACAATCGTGGTAGAACAAAGTATGAAATTGCAGGGGATTTTAATCACGGCTAATTCTCGCAAGAAGCTTGACAAGTTTAGCTAATTTAAAAAATGAAATAAATAAAAAATGTCTAAAATAGGGTTTTGTTAGCATGTCCGGGATCGTGTTCCTGCTCTCATCCCGCTATGAATCCTTAGAGTTTGATAGCGACATTTAACAGGCAATAAACTGGAGGAAATTTTGAATGAGTCATTTTAATCCGCACTTTATTCATTGCAGAGAAACAAGAAACACTACATGTGAATAATTATGAATCATATGGATTGAAAGCCAAGGAATATTATTCACAAGGACAGGGATGAAATTGGTTCTAAACCAAGACATCAGCGTTTTACAAAAGCGGCCTTTTCAGTATTCATAAATTCTCCAAAACTTTTTTTGCATCTACTTTTGGAGTCAAACTTTCTTTTAAACTCTCATATTTTGAATATTTCCACTAAACTGCACAGCTGACTGTTCCCACAGTGAATGTGGCGGAGGAAAACTTTGAGGCGGCCAATTAAAACGGTTGTTTAATGCCAGAGGACCGTTTGGCATTTCGGTGCCTGCAACATATGCAACATAAAATATTCAACTATAAAGTTATAGAAGGCAAATTTCATTGGGTTTACCATGAGTATCACTCTCTTCCAACCAAACGATAAAAACTTGTGGTTATATAGCATAAAAACCAATCAGTTCTGAGGCTCATTAAACACTATCGTTTAACTGAACTCAATTTTCCAGTCCAAATAAGCTGAGGCAAAGATAAAGCATATGCCAAACAACAATACAGCTAAGAATGCTAGTGATGGCTACAAAGCCTAAGGCTAGTTTAACATTTTAATATGGACTACAATAATAAAACGCACAGTGATGATGGAAATTGTTACTGAAGCTTCATTCTGAGTAGCTCAAGTGTTAGCTGAACTCTCATAATTTGAACACACTATCAAGGAGGGTTTGAAGGAGATGAACTACTATACTACTACTAATAATAATAATAAATATTACAATTAGCTCAACACCCTCATTTATTCATTCGTCTATTTGTTGTTTTTTAATAATTGACAAATCATACAATTACTATTACAGTACAGCCAACAATTTATTTCAAGATTAATACTTGAAAAAAAATAAGATAATTACATGCCGACCACATTTATTTTTGTCGTTATTTTTTCTCCAAAAATAGAAAGTACCAACCCAGCAGTATTTATTTATGCATTATTGTTTCAAAATAGTATAAATACCCACACCTCCAGCAGTTCTTTATTTATTGTTTGTTTGTTTATTTATTTATTATTTGTTTGTTGTTTTCAAACTAGTATAAATACCACACCTCAGCAGATATTCTATTATTATTTGTTTGTTATTTATTTATTTATTATTTTGTTTGTTGTTTCAAAATAGTATAATTACCACACCTCTAGCATTTATTTATTTATTTGTTTGTTTAATTTATTTTATTTAGTTTGTTGTTCAAAATAGTATAAATACCCCACCTCCAGCATTATATTATCTATTTATTTGTATGATTTATTTATGTAGTTATTTATAGATTTGTTTCAATAGTATGAATTACAACACCGCTCGACATTTAGTGATTTGTGGTTGTTTCAAAATAGTATAATTATCCACACCCCAGCAAGTTTTGTTTGTTTGTTTGTTTCATAAATAGTATAATTACCACACCCCCAGCAGTTATTTTTTATTTATTTGTTTCAAAATAGTATAAAAACCACACCTCCAGCAGATATTTATTTATTTGTTTGTTTGTTTATTTATTTATTTATTGGTTTTGTTTCAAAATAGTTATCATTTTTAACCACACACCCTAGATTTATTTATGTGTTGTTTGTTGGTTTTCAAAAGAGTATATACCCAACTCTAGCATTTCTTTATTTGTTTGTTTGTTTGTTTCAAAATAGTATAATTACCACACCCCCAGCAGTTATTTATTTGTTTGTTTGTTTCATAAATAGTATAATTACCACACCCCCAGCAGTTATTTTTTATTTATTTGTTTCAAAATAGTATAAAAACCACACCTCCAGCAGATATTTATTTATTTGTTTGTTTGTTTGTTTATTTATTATTTGGTTTGTTGTTTCAAAATAGTATAATTACCACACCTGTCATATGCATTATTATTTATGTTATTTGTTTATTTATTTAATTAATTATTATTTTGTTCACAATCGTTTAATTACCCAGCCTTCTAGCATTGTATTATTGTGTTTTTTTTCAAAATAGTTATAATTACCACACCACCGCAGTTATTTATTGTTTGTTGTGTTCAGACAATAGTATAATTACCACACCCCAGCAGTTATTTTTGCTGACTGGTTATTGGGTTTCACAAAAATCAGTATACTAATCATAACACCCACACCTACAGCAGATATTTAGTATCTTGGGTTGTTGTGTGTGTATTATTATTTGGTTGTGGTGTTGCAAAACATAGTATAATTACCACACCTATGAGCATTTATTTTTTGTTGTTGTTTGTTTCAAAATAGTATAATAACCACACCTTCTAGCATTTATTTTATTTGTTGTTGTTGGTTTAACAATAGATCTTAATTACAACACCCCCAGGAGTTATTTATTTGTTTGTTGGTTTCATTAAACTAGTATAATACAGCACCTCCCAGGGCATCATGTGGATTAGTTATTTATGTTGTTTTCCAAATAGAGTATAAAAAACCTCACACCTCCAGGAGCATCACGCATTTATTTGGTTGTTGTTGTTTAGTTATATTTGGTTGTTGTTGTTCAAAATAAGATATATTACCACTACCTCTGCACTTATTATTGTTTGTTTTATAAATAGTATAATTACACACCCTTAGCATTTAGTTATTTATTTGTTGTTGTTTGTTTGTTAAATAGTATAAGTACCTCCAACCCAGCAGGTTTTTATTGATTTGTTTGTTTCATAAATAGTATAATTACCACACCTCTAGCATTTATTTATTTATTTGTTTGTTTGTTTCATAAATAGTATAATTACCACACCCCCAGCAGTTATTTATTATTGTTGTTAACATTTTGAAATACTGAATATTAGAACCTGCATTTATGTATGCATGTATTTATTTATTTATGTAAATATTTTAAGATTTTTAAAAAATTATACATTTTGTAATTGACTCACTTCCTTGTAATATTATAATTACCTCACCATATTCATCTCATTCAATTGTTTAAATGAATTGCCAATACATAAATGTGCGTAATATATTTGATGTTGAGTTTTTTTTATTATTTTTAATAAATCAGTAATATTATCAGAACAATTTGAATATTCTGCAAACAAAAATCAGATGTCAGCTGGGTTAAGTTTACACTGAGTAAGGGGTCATCTTACCCCAGTTCATGGTTTATGAATTTGGGCCATTACACAATTAGCAGATGTTTCCATTTATTTCCAATAGTAATATATTGGGTGATGCATCATCATCATCATCATCCTGCACATGCTAAAAAAAAATTATGGAATGTGATGGCCATAGGATCAAAGGGCATAAACCTGAAAAAAAGTCTCCCTATTGGTTTCATATTGAATAGCAGCTTTCAGTGTTGTTATGTTGCATTGGATGTGTTTTTTTTTCTTCTTTTCCAGCTGCCAGAGATCAGGTGGCATCTTGTTTGTAATTCATGAATGTATTAAGTTTCTATTACAGTTGAATCAAATCCATCACCGTGTGTTTTCCCCAGATTGAGCCTGATATGCGTCTGATTTAAGACATGCATAGAAAAGCAAGCAAGCAATATACAACTTGATGGCACTGCAAAGAAAGAACGAAAGAGAAGAAAATATGCAGCAATTGCTATGTATAAACGTCTCAAGGCCCCCCAAATCTTCCCAGCAGGGGTACCGGCATTTCATTAATGGATCCAAAGTCACCCTCATTGTCCCCTTTCATTCTGTCTTTTAGCCAGTTCGGCTAGGTTTAGGGTGGACTGTTTCAAGCTCTTGCCCAGCGTTTATGGAGCAGGGGTATGGACATCGGGAACATTTAATTTTTTATCAATCGGAGACATGCAGGACAGGTTCGAGCGGAGTACTCCAGAGCCTTTAAACATAAACACACGCTAGACCGTGTTTTGGTTGTAGTAAGGAACGTAGGGCATTGTAACACTCACAGATGGGTTTGGGGTTTTGGTCATACTCCTCACAGGATGCGTTCTCTTCTAAGGCTGTTGCGCAAAGTCTTTCATAATATTAACCACTTCCCTTCATTCTGCATCTTCAGTCCAGCGTCTTCATCAGAGGAACGTAGCTTGACGTTGCGGAAGAGAGTAGCTAGTGCCGTTATTATCGAACTACGTCTGGGGCGGCTCAGCTGGGAGGCTGCAGGCAGGAGACGGGGCAGCCGTCACTGCCTCAAGTCCGCTGGGAGATGAACTATACGGTGCAGGGGAAAACCCCTCCTTCTTTCTACTCTTTACCTCCCTGTCCTCTACCATAGCCATCTTACGGGTTCTATAATTAGAATGACCTCCAGACTGAAGGAAGTAATCTACATTTTGGAAAAATTGGAAGGTTACTTAAAAAGACGTAGTTCATCCAAAAAATTGAAGTTTGCTGAACATCCTATCCCCTCAGGCCATCCAAGATATAGATTAGCTTTTTTTTTTCTTCATCAGATTTGGAGAAATGTAGAATTGCATCACTTGCTCACCAACAGATCATCTGCAGTGAATGGGTGCCGTCAGAATGAGAGTCCAAACAGTTTATAAAAACATCCCAATAATCCACAAGCAATCCACACCACTGCAGTCCATCAATCAATGTCTTGTGAAAAGAAAAGCTGCATGCTTGTAAGAAACAAATCCATCTTTAAGAATTTAAACACGTCACTTCTGGCAAAAATACGGACGTCAGTAATCCATTTAAATAACGATTACCTCCAGTCGGACAAAAAGGTCCATTCCGTTGTCCCGCGAACATCAAAATCCAACACCATATTTTTTGTAGAGAGTTGTGGCTGTTAACCAAACGGGCTGATCTTTGTGGCATATGGGGGGAAGTCGTGGCCTAATGGTTAGAGTTGGACTCGTAACCCAAAGGTTCGAGTCTACGGTCCAGCAGGAATTGTAGGTGGGGGAAGTGAATAACCAGCGCTCTCTCCACCTTCAATAACATGACTGAGGTGCCTTTGAGCAAGGCACCGAACCCCAAACTTCTCCCCGGGCGCCGCAGAAGAAACAGCTGCCCACTGCTCCGGGTGTGTGTGATTCACGGGGCGGATTGTGTGTGTGTGGTCGCATTCGGATGGGTAAATGCACCAGGGCAAGCTAAATTCCTAGTAGGGATAAACATACTTGGCCACATGTCAATTTTTTTTTTTTATATAGACACACAACTTACCGAATCATACAGAGACACTTTTTACGGGAGAAGAGCAATAATTATGGATAGAGGGACTAGTGTTTTAGCTTGGTATATCAATGGTTGTAAGGTTCCAACAGTTTTGATGGAATTTGTTTTCGAATCACGAAGGCACGTAACTAAGGTATCTGTGGCGAGTGGGCTTATCGGTGATTATGTTTTATTCAGCATGTTTGGACTTTTATTCTGACTGCACCCATTCACTGCAGGGGATCCATTGCTGAGCAAGTGATGCATGCTACATTTCTCCAAATCTGTTCTCCATGAAGAAACAAACTATCTCAGCAGTTGTTTGACCGGCACAGTAAATTTTCAAGCAATTTTTTGTTACATTGTTTTTGGTTTGTAAAATATTCCTTTAAATGTACGCTTTTTGGGCCAAACTATGAAATTTCCCTCTATTATGTAGTACTCTCATCTCTTATAAATATGCGACTGTTCCATGTTTTAGTGAGCGGAGTGTTTAAACAGTTTGTGAACTTGATAAAACCAGTGAACCATACATTGACTTTACGGCCAGTGGACGGTACTGTAACATCCTGTTACTGTCTAGTCAAGACACAAAAATGACATGCAACAGTCTGCTCCAGTCATCTGAGTTGTGAACTCATCAGAGCATCGTGCAAAAATCATAACACAAGGTTTTGTAACAGTTGTTATGTTGAAACACTAAATATAAAGATAGTTACGAAAGTAGAATTAACTACATGAAATTCTACAAAGAGCAAAGGTACGCAAGTGTCATAGAAAGTTCGGACAAGTTCGGCCCCAAAACGCGTCATAGTACTTAACATTAACACTTTGACACAACTGTGTAAATGGAAAGCTGATGCAGCATGCAAATAGCGGTTAAAATAATGGTATGTGTGTTTGGGGGTTTCCTTAAAAAAGGTAATCCACGTTAGAAGACCGATTAGTGGGGATCGGTGTCACGTTGTTTATTAAGATCGTTGTAGGAAAGAGGAAGATGCATACTGAACTCCAGTATACAGCCCCAGGATTCCCCTGTTTTGTCTATATCATCCTACACATAAAATGAAGTCAAGAGATGCAACGCAATATAACGGGTCTGGGATGAAGTCCTAACTCCTTGAAATGTAGTGTTATTGTGAAGCCTATGGATGAGTCTGCGTGAAGCTAGGATTCGGCAGACCGGGAAACATAAAGTCCAACACAACTAACGGAAGACGCAATGCATCCTGTCAGATGTTCTATGACCGATCTTTGATAACACACTAGTCCCATGTGCTATACTATAAAAACTCCCATTGGTAATCCTAATAAAGGTGGCCATCTAAATGATGCACAGTGGAATGCATTAATGGACAAATAACGGTCGCCAAAAAATCGTTACTAGAGTTGACTCCGAGTCTTTTTCTGGACACTGCATTCTCACCATTAAATGATTGCCAAAGCGAAAAACGTGATTAACTAGCCAATCGATTTCTAGTATTCAAAATTACATGGCCATAAACAAGCTTTTACCAGATTAAAACAAAGAAACTTGTATGTCTGGCAGTTCATTAAGGTTTAAAAGCTAAGTCAAAGCAACAAAGAGATACTGACAGCACAACACCTTATGATTGGTAGACTTTGGGAACTTCTTGTCAAAGTGACATATAATCCTGTTCGAGGGGCGTGGTGAATGATTATTACCAAATGAGGGATCAAAATCCTTAGGATTGTTGAGGAAGGAAGATATTGTGGCATGTTTATACTAAGTCTAGTGATGGTATGTTGCTGAATAGTAGATTTAACAACCTAATCTTAGCACGTGGAATAGTAAAATCTGTAGCGAATCAGATTTTGGGAAATATGAATAATTAACCATAAATAGTTATAATTAACTATTCATATATTAAATCCGCTGTAGATATTTAGCTGACCACTCAGGGTCAACTGTCTGTCAATTCTAAGAACGTTAATTTCCTGGTTAAGGGAAAAAAATTCCTTACTGTACAAGTCTACAAAAGCTTTTAGCATAAATCTGCATGATTAAGTGAACCACGAGGGTTGCAGAGAACCAACAAGAACCACAGTCAAGTGTGATACAAGTAGAGTTTTTAATTAACCGATCCTAGGCGCGACATGTTGTTATAATATTTCATACTGAAACTAGTCAGACATTACTACATAGACACATAAACTGGGTCCTAACATCTACAGAAACAAATAAAAAATGGTCTCTAACATACCATACACACACACAAACACACACACATACAGTTGGTATAGGGAAAGAGTGTAAAGTTTAGCTCAGTAAGCAAAGGGAGCCATAAGAAATGAACATTTATGGAACCATTTGAAAATTCAAACAGATCTAAGCATGAGGGAGACGTCGATTCTGAGTCACACACACCTTTAGTACAACATCTAGGTGTAACTGATCACTGTAAATGTATCAATTATTAGACTGAGATTAAAAAAGTTGGATAACTTGAGGTCCGGCTGTGTACTGACAAAGAATAAGAATTCCTGATGCCATCCTGTAAAAGGCAGACCAAGCTCTGCTTGAAAAGTAGTTGGAATGTGAAAAAGAAACCCCAGTTTGATGGTCACGAGAATCTCTTGGTGAAGGGACAAAGTCAACGGCCGAAAGGCCTGGCACAACCTGCTATTTGGTTATCATGCAGCGTATTATCACAGATTATTCATCTTAGCTATGATCCTGACACCAACCCATCGAACCTTTATCCGGCCTGCGCGGGGTCACCATCAGTGTTGTCAGCGTTAAAGCTTGATCCAAAGACATGGAGAGGAATACCTACCGAGGCGCTCTCAAGAGTGGGCTATCCGTAATGTTGAGGAAAGGACGCGAAGCCTCTAAAGTGGGCGTTTTTGAGGATCCTGGGGAGTTTAGGACTCTTTGTGTGACACCATGGAACTTAGTATCTGGGAACGTGAAATCGAAAATACTAAAAGAATTCTCAGGGCACAATCAATATACTTGCTATGTAATGTAACATAAGAAGATATCTTTAGAATTTATCACGGGTTTCGCTCATTCAGGAAGGCCAATTATAGATACTAAAACAAGCAGGTAAGCATTACATATAGTGAAAAGGGTACTTTGCATGATCAGGGAATGGTACTCCCGCACAAGCATTACTAAAAGAAGTATAAAAAATACAAAGACAAATTACACGATGACAATAATATACACAATGGCCTTAAGAAAATGGGTGTTCATTCAAAGAAAGGCTTTTCCTATGAATTAATTAGTAGAAAAGTCAATTTCTGCTCTACCTATTCTATGGGGACAAAGCGTGGGTTATCCTACTCACATTCCTAGGGGAATGGGATCATTCGAAAACCCGTGTGGAGCTGGTATAGTACATTGATTAAAAGTTGTTCAGGGTGACCAAAGGGGGATGGGGTTCAGGACGGACTTTAATCCTGCATCCAGGGAATAATTGATTGTTTAGGAAAATCTACAAATTGAAAGGTTAGTGTGTACAGATGGGTACGAGAACGTACATAGTCCCCCTTTAGAGCGTGTTGTCAATTGATGCATAGGACAAAACGCGACCGACACGAACGCGCCCAAGATGTCAGAGGTGCAGAACAATAGACTGACAAACACCTTGCACTCGACGGCTGGAGCCCAATCACAAAGTGGGGCTTTTTCGGTGTTGTGCCGTGGTGGATGGCTGAACAGCGAGCCGGGATAGCCGTGTGGTGATGTAGGCTGTATCAAGGTGTGGGTCCTCGAGCTTATGCTGCAGGTGTCGAGGCTGTGTCACCTGTTATCCTGAAGTGAGTTAGTCCGGGTAGTATGTTTTTTTGTTGATGTTGTTAGCCCGTAGGCTATCTGTGGTACCCGTGATGTGGGAACGCCGGAGTGAGAACTATTCACTGTCTGACGTAGGAGAGTGCAGGTGGTTCCAGGGTAGTGCCGGGAAGGGGATGGGATTCCCGATCTAGTGGAAGAGAACTTTCCGAACACTAGTGCTGATGGCCGGACAAGCTGGCATGTTGGTTGTAGAGGTCTGAATGCTTACTCAAGTCAATCACTAGGAAAATCAAGCATCCGATTTTCGGTTGTCGCGGCTAGGCTCTTGGTGGCCTTGTAGGCAACCATAAAGATGGGCGATCGAGTCATTCTGCCAGCAGCGATTAGTCCGTGTTCAGACTCTGGGTCTGATAATTCCTTTATGATGGCTTGTTTAAACTGTTGGTGAGACTGCAGGATCAGTTCCTATGATGTCCTCAAGGTCTCTGCAGTATTTAGGTTGCCAGATGTATTGTCTCTGGCCAGCGCGTTGGGGTCTGTGGGGTCACACGGTATGTGTGTCTGCAGTGATCCTCTGGAAAGGTCCCTGCCCCACCCCCCCTGTGGCTGCTGGCTGGTGACGTGTGAACAGTGGCTCTGCCCCCACCTCGCAGGCTTCAGACGCTGGTGAGGTGGGTGGGGGCCTGGTGGGACCACGGGAAGTTCTGTTTGCCCATGTTTTCCCTATCTGTTCGCTTTGTGGTCTGCAAGCATATTTCAGTTAATTTGTGACACTTAATTCACCTCGTTGCGTTGCTTCGGTTCGCCTGAATTTTTTATTTTTTTGTTGCAGCTGCAGAGGCTTTCAGGGAGCTGACTTGTGAAGTGTAAAGCAGAAGGCTTTGGCTCCCTTTCATGTCGTAGGATACACCCCTCTATGTCACCCTAGGAGAGGCCGAGCAGAAAAATTGATGTTCGTACTAATAATTCCTAGGAAACCCTTTACTTTGACTGAACCACCTATCCTTCAGGTCATTGGGTATATAGTGTCATGTGTATTGGTCTTGATATTTTTTAGCTGTATTTTAGTATGCATTGTAGAGGGAAAACCCAACTTTCCTGATCAGCCCTGTGTCACTATATGAATCTACCTGTTTAGGTATCTATGAAGTTGCTCTTATATGACGTCAAAACAAAGCGTGTTGATATATATGTTGCTACATAGACAATATATTAGGTCACTGAGAATCTTAGTATTGTCGATTCAAAGGTCCCGATACTAAGTTCCTCTAATGTGCTTCCACACAAAGGAGTCAGAAACGCCCAGGTCTCAAACACGCCACTTGGGATTCGGCCTTTCTCTGGATAAGCATCTTGAGAGGCGGGGACTTCCTCGAACTTTAAAGCGGACACACCAGTGACGCCCAGTCGGTGGCTTCAGGGTCAGAGGCTAAAGAAGGAATCCCCTTTTCAGCACTGTGTAGGTGATCTGAGTTATACTCCTCATTTCATTAATTTAAGTAAATTTATTTTTATTATGTGTTACGTATCATTGTATTTAATTTTGATTTGTTCATGTGAAACATTTACGTAAATTTAATGGTGTTATTCTAGCGTAGCTAATTACGAATCCACCATTGCCTGTGAAGTTAATGTGCTGTTTTGAGTAATGAATGATTTTGTACGGGACATGCATGAGTTTCCCAGGCATGCTCACAGCAGTGCAAGTCTGCTACACATGCACCTGTTGTGAGCTTGCATTGGTCGCCTAGCAACACGTGACCCCGGAAGTGAGAGCAGACTCTTCCGGTTAATCTAACAACAGCACCCACTTCACAGACCTGAGTGTAAACAAAGAACTGCGTGTAAACCAAAGCTAACTCTTAAGCTAAGCCCTTTACCTCAACTGCTAGCGGTTAGCATCTGATAACGCTTAGATAGGCTTGTAAGTGTAATTTCTAACCAAACTCTCTCTCCTCTCTCTCTCTCCTCTCTCTCTCTCACTCTCTGGGTGTCACTTTCTGTTGATGCCATCACAGGTCCCTGTGGTCACTACCCACATACTGTAGTTTACTTGTGTTATTGTTTATTTTTTTTTTTTGACTTTATTCTACCTTTTTTTTTATTTTATTTACATTTGTTTAGCACAAATGTTCCAATTCAGCTAAATTGATTTGTATTGAATTTGAGATTTAATTAAATTTAAATTAAAACCTTTTAATTTCCTACAGCTCTTAGGACCCTTTTTTATTTCAATTTTTGTTTGTTGTGTTTTACTTTTACCTTATTTTAGTTATTTCAACATCACCATCGTCGTTTTTGGATAGGAATACAGTAGTTCGAGCAACTGTTGTTTACTTAGCGAGTTATACAGGTTATTAGTAGCATAATACCTGTTTCCTCTCTACTTCTCCTCACGCCTCAGTGCCAGGCCAAATACGTTGAAGGGCAGCTACCATTGAAACACAATGTAGGCTAACATAAAACTAAAAACAATTCCCACTGTTTCTTTTTCTATTGACGAGGTATTTGGTGAGTCCCTGCTAGTTTAGCTAACAGCCTAAACCTAGGGTTATGAAGTCTATTGCAGCATCACACAAAAGTGACACCTGCTTAGCCATATCTCTTAGAAAAAAAAATAAAATAGGTAAATCTTCTTTTTTTTTTTGAGTTCATCTTATTCTATTTCAGTTTCGTCATAGTGACCAAAAACCCGTGAACCATCAGTGCTTTAAGTAATAGTTTGACTACATGTATAGCCGGTCATCAGCTGACCCCTGCTTACAGCCCCTCAACAAAGTTACTCAAACTCTCCCTTGTGTTCACGAACACAAAAACATAGAACCCTACCTCACTAGCTGCCCCTCACCAGCTACTCATACCTTACATGGCCTACACAGCCACTCCCCATAGAGATAGCTTAACATCTCTGTACGTACCTGCATTTGCCTTGAACCTCTCTCTCTCTGGTGTTCCCACAACTGTGCCAGTATGTCGCAGACATTCCAAAGACATCCAGCCCTGCCAGCTCACCAAGACCACCTAAAAACCCAGTAGAGCACTGTAATGTACACCCTTCAGCTCAAAGCAGCCAACGACCAGCCATGGCAAAGAAAGGAAAAGCGAGACTGCAACACAAGTGAACAACCCATCACCCTGCCTGACACACCAGAACCTGAACAGCATCATCCTCTCCTCGGCCCACAACATTGAGGGCACAGCAACAGGAATAAATTGACCGAAACTGACCAAGTACGGGTTCTAAGAGACCTGAGACCGCTCTCCAACCGATGTTGAAAGCCAGATCGATGCAAAGAATCACAGAACTGGTCGACAGAAGGAACATACCAGTATCACAGGAGGCTCTAACAGCTGCTGGACAACAAGCGCTGCTGGAAAAAGCCATCAGGCAGGACTTGGAAATAGAACTGTTTCACACAAAGTCACTCTAAAAACAACATATGTGGAACTAAATAAGAGAGACACCACATCTAAGGCCTTAAAAGGCCAGCTGCATACAGCCAGAGCTAAGGTCCAAACCCTGACTCAGCAATTAGAAAGGAGCATGACTTGGTTCAGAAAGAATTTAAACAGTCCTAACGACTGAGCCTGCGCATAGACCTACCCAAAGACAGGCGGGTGAAAAACACATCCGAAAGCAGCAGTGCAAGCCCTCCAAGCCTGTGCACAGCTACGAAAGGGGGGAAAGGGAGCCAAAGCCTTCTGCTTGACACTACACAAGTCAGCCCCCTGAAAACCTCTGCAGCTGAAAAAAAAAAAAAAACATTTCAGGCGAACCAAAACAAAGCAACGAGGCTGAATTCAGGGTTCACAAATGAACTGAACTATGACTTGCTAAAGACCACAACGGTGAACCACCAGATAGGAAAAGCGACTGAAACAAGAACTCCCCTGGCCAGCAGAGGCAAATCCCCCTCAGCCCTCGAGTCTGAACTGCGAGGGGGACGAGGAGGGAGGCTAGCCACATTATTCGGGGCGAGAGTCCATTGTTCACACGTCACCAATCAGCAGCCACGAGGGGGTGGGGCAAGGACCTTTCCAGTGGATCACTGCAGACACACACACCGTGCGACCCCACAGACCCCAACGAGCTGGCCAGAGGCAACACATCTGGCAACCTAAATACTCACAGACCTTGAGGCACATCAACGGACAAGTGATCAGCAGTCATCCCGCAGTTTAAAAGCAATCATAAAGGAATTCTCAGACGAGAGTCTGAAACAGGGAATGACGATGCTGGCAGTCGGTGCCGCCACAGACCAAAGCGACACCGCAACAGCGGATAGTTAGTGAGTTGAGTAAAGCAGAGACCTCACACCACCGCCGCTTTCCGGCCATATCATATAGGTAGTCGGAAGTCTATTACCTACGGAATTCATAAACAGTTCCGGCACTTCCTATGGGAACCACCTGCATTCCCCAGAGAGAGGCTAAACTTCGGTCCAGCCAATCTTTCTGCGAGCCCACCATCTACGTTAAACGGCTACCTCCCAGTATAAGTCTCTAGGCTCACATCGCCATCAAACACAAACCCTCCTATCGTCCGCCTGAAAGAAAACTCAGGAGGAGATCAGGTCTACCGCAGCTCGGACACTATGCTGCTAAGGTACGAGACCCACACCTGATACGCAGCACACCTACATCCCACACCACAGATAAACACAACATCTGATCAGCTACTCCCATCCACTACCTCAGGCGATCCAAACAGCCAAAAAGCCATACACCCGACTGGATCCCACAAGCCTTGTGAGTGAAAAGGTTGTGGCGAGTATTCTCGGAATGGTTCGGACCCTTGGACACTCGCCAAGTTGTAGTCTCTTCTATACGGACAACAGACGCCCGAAAGAAGGGGGAAATAATGGTAGCGTCTATAGAAACCAATCTGACTCGAAATTAATTTTCTATTTGAATTTAACAAAATTCAAACTATACTACATAGCAATATAAAACAAACTCGTCACACAGTACACGCCTGAATTTGAAAAGGCATTAACATCACATAAATCGGGATGCAGGATTGTGATCGAGAAACACAATCCCCCTTTGGTCACCTGGACATACTAAGCATGATATCACTGAGCTTTATGAACCATCACCGGAATGTGAGTAGGATAACGCCAATCTGATGGTCCACATAGGAGAGGCAGAGCAGAAGGAAATGGACTTTGCATAAGATTAATCATAGGAAAACTCTTTCTGACGACCATGAAAACCTATCTTTCAGGTCATTGGGTATATTATTGTCATGTGTATTTTGTCTTTTGCTATATTTAGACTCTATTAGCTAATATGCTTGTGATGGGAACCCATTCCTGATTCATCCCTTTTTCCCTGATATGTATCTTACCTTTGTTATAATATCTATGAAGTGACCTGCTATGACGTCGAATCTCAAGCGGTATAATTCTATTTGTTACAATCGGCAAGTAGATGAGTGATCCTGAAGATTCATTTTTGTAATTAGTCGAGCTCAAGGGCTCCACGATATAAGTTCCATGTTATCCAACTACACAAGAAAGTCATTAAAAATCCCCAGGATCTCAAAAAAGCCACTTGGGATTTCCGGCTTTTCTCATTGGATCAGCCCATCTTGAGAGGCGGGGATCTTATCTGACCTTAAAGCTGACACACCATGACCCGCCCAGTCGGTGGTTCGGTCAGAAGCAAAGATGAAGATGTGAGAGAAACGCTTCAGGATACCAAAGCATTGTGCAAGGCCTTTCGGCCTTGACTTTTCCATTTACCAAAGATTCTCTGACTCAAAACTGGTTCTTTTCATCAACCAAATTCAGCAAAGATCAACTGGAAACCTTAAGATTGCATCAGGAATATCTTTCAGACAGCCGAGACTCGCAAGTATCCAACTTAGTCTTATTAATTGATACATTAAGTATCAGCTACACCTTTTTACAAAGGTGTGTTTGAACTCAGAATATGACGTATCCCTCAGGCTTAGATCTGCTGAATACGCAAAATGGTTCCATAAATGTCATTCCTTATGTCTCTTTCTGTACTGAGCTAAACTTTAACCCCTTTCCTATACCAACTGTATGTGTGTGTGATCAGAGTGGATTGGTGTGTGTGTGGTATGTGAGTTATACAGTTTATGTGTTTCTAGGAGAGTTAGACCAGTTTGTGTGTTTATGTAGTATGTTAGACTAGTTTGTTTATGTAGTTAATAAAACCTTACCTGTATCACACTTGACGTGTTCATTGTTTGCTCTTAACCGGAGTCACTAATCATGCAGATTTACGTCACAAGCTTGGCTAGCAGTACAGTAAGAAACAGTTATTTCCTTTAACAGGAAATTAACGTTCTTAGAATTAAAAGACAGTTGACACTGAGAGGTCAAATAAATACTTACAGCAGATCTAAATATATATAATTAATTATAACTAGTTAGGGTTAATTATTCATATTTCCCATGAGCTGATTTAGTTACAGGAAAGACATTTAGCGTTATAAATCGCGTTCGTCGCCACTACGGCAAGCTAAAAGGCACGCTTAACAGCCTGTCTAAGTGAGTTGAGTGTGGGGGGAACATTTATGTCATGAAAGAGGACCAGGCTACTTTTAAACAAGCACAATGATTCTTTTAGGAGCGTCAAAATGGCCTTTGATGGCGGTTTGATATTGCGTTGTCAGAAGACAGATTTGGTGAAAGGGCCGCACATGGGGGTTTGGCTGAGGTCTGGGCTAACGAAGGGGGTGGGAATCATTACATTCTCGACGCAATAGTTAACCTTTGTTTACTCACTTTCGTTAGTTTATAACTTGACTTATGAAAGTAATACAAACTTTGTATAAAGGATCACGCCGATGACAAAAACAACAAGTTCTTATAAGCTTGTTCTTTTCATGAATAGTTAATAAAGTTCCCACAACTATATGGAAAGAAAAGTTGTCAAATCAGAATTCAAATAAGAGATGGTTACAATTCAAGATTTGAATTAACATATAAACTCACCATTATTAAAAATAAATTATGTAGCATTTGTTGATTAGTCACACATTGGGAGCTAGTAAAATTGGCGAGTTATAGTCGCAATTATGAACTATAGTTGCAGTTGTGAGAAATGAATTCACCTCCGAGTAGCGAACATTTCTCGTTACATGTGAAAAAATTATTTGCCAGTTGTGATTGATTAGTTGATTGTGAGTTATAATTGATATAGAAGTCACAAATGAGTCTTAGATTTCGGAAAATGTGACTCGTCACAACTACAAACTATTCGCGACGAATGTTGCGAACACTTATATGTCCCACAATTGTGACTTCTCGTATTTGTGACTTTAAGACGCAATTATGAACAATAAAGTTGCAATTGTGAGAAAAATAAAGTTGTGAGTTGTGAAGTTGTTGTTCTGAAAAATAAAGTATATATTGTTAGATATAGTCACAATTACAAGAAAAAATAAAGTTACGTAGTATTATAAAGTTACATAGTATTTGAAAGAAATAGTCGCATTTGTGAGATATAAAGATACAACAGTGAGAAATAGTCAGTTATGAGAAAATAATTCAATTGCAACTCAATTTCTCGCAATTGCAGCTTCATTTCTTGCTGCTTCAACTTTCTCACTACTACTAATTGTGACTGTTGCTCATAATTGCATAAATGTAATCTCAGTTTTGAGTTTATATCTCTCAATTATGACTTAATTTCTCACAATTTCCACCTAATTTCTCACAAATGTGACTATTTCTCTCAACTGTGACTGATGCTCATAGCTGTCTCACAATTAACTTTTTGTATCTCATGATTGTGACTTATAATTGCGACTATATCTTGATTGTGACTTAAAATGTCACAATTGCGACTTTAAATCTCAATTGGAAGTTTAGATCTTTAATTTCTCGCAAATGCCACTTAATTTCTCACAAATGTGACTGAATTTCTCTCAACTCTGACTGTTGCCCTTAACTACAACTATTTCTCACAAATATGACTTTTCGTGATTGCGAATATCTCACAACTGCGACTTTTTCTTATAATATCAAATTTGTATCTCAATTGAGTTTATTTCTCACAATTGTGACTTCATTTCACATAATTGCCACTTCATTTTATCAGAAATGCGACTTCATTTCCCTCAACTGTGACTATTGCTCATAATTGCAACTTTATATCTCAATTACAGGTTTATTTATGTCTTACAGTTGCAACTTCGTTTCTTGTAAATGGCATTTCATTTCTAACAAATGTGACTGCATTTCTCTCAACTGCGATTTTTGCTCGTAACTGCGACTATTTTTCACAAGTATGACTTCTCACAACTGTGACTATTGCTTATAATTGCAACTTTATATCTCAATTGTGTGTTTTTTCCTCAGAATTGCATTTTCATTTCACACAATTGCTGCTTAATTTTATCAGAAATGCAACTTAATTTCTCCCAACTGCTACTATTGCGGTCAGTCAACTTACAAAAGCAATTGTCTCAGTGGCATTGGATGTCAACAACTTGTAGAAATTCTCCGAATTGCCGATAATTTTGTAAAGACACAATTCATGACAGTAGTCGCCCAAAGGTTCGTGACGTAACAAGGTAATACTTGCTGACGAAGGTCAAGATATATGGGTTAGAAAAAACTAGCAGAAGTTAAAAGCAGCTTGTAAGTGTATTTATTTCAGTGTTTAGCGCAGTTGTCGTTGTAGGGAGGAAACGTCTTTGTTGGTTTTTACGGTGTGGAGGATCGGGCTGCTTAAATCAAGTTTGGTCTCTCGTATGGCTGTACGTCCGTGACTCTTCGTCGGTGTTCGTGCAGACTTTGCTGGCAATTATTGTTGCGGCCTAAACAGGAAAGTGTGGTCCAGCTTGGCATTCAACTTGGTTGAGTTTACTGTTAGACACGAACCTAAAAAGCTTCGGTATACCAGCCGCCGCCGATCGTGTAGAAACGCACCGAGCGAATAGTGTAAAGACCATTGACTGTTCGACTCCACGAGCAGTGACGACGTGGGGCAAGGCACCATAAAGTATCGATGATGAACGCATGTCTCTTGTGTCACTACCCAGGACTGTGATTACACCTTGCGGCTGGTTCAGTTTTTATAACGAATTCTTACTATGTGTTTCCAGATCCTTACTATCACTACCACTCGAGAACCATGCATCACACACTGTAGGCAGTGCAATCCTAACAACAATCCTAACACACTTTGCCTATGTCTCCTAATACACTACTTTATTTTTCTATTGGGGCTATGGAAATTACAACGAGTCTGCTGGTAAACCAAACAAAAAGAAAGCATGTATCTATCGGTAATATAGTCTATTACAAGCGTGCATTCAAGGGAACTACGCTAAAAACTTCTAGACACCTGAGGCAGAGACCTGGATCAAACAGCTCGGCCCGCAGGCTTGCATATCCTGTTCATGCAAAACTATCAATCATTTCCTTGCTTTCCCACCTCCACCAGTGTCTGACGGAGATATACCCCGTGAGGGGGAATATCCGGTACTGGCCAAGAATTGAAGCTGATCTGCCTTTCATGATGATTAGAATTTAATCTTTTACCAGCCTCTGAGTTAGATCAAACATCAGATCCGCTTTGAAGATCACATGCAGCACAATCACTCCGCCGCTCGGTACCGAACACCTCTTGATTCATCAATGTGCCATTTAATAGATGTGTTAGTGATACGCCCAAGGACCCAACCACTCACCTAGCGCTAACTCCGCTGGAATAATTAGAGTGTGCTGACTTCTCAGAAGTACCAGATTGCCTGAAGAGATAGGTAACCACACTAGAGGATGTCTAGGATATGAGTAGCGTGACTTAAAACCATAGCCATTAAGACTAAACATTCGACGGCTGACATGGACATCTACCCTTGCTTCTTTTGATATCAAGCGCGTATTAAACTACGTGTAAACAACATCAGGCAAAACCAGAGGACACCACGCATATGGGTACACTAAGACAACTACTCCACTGATCCATGGGTGGGCTCGTTACTCCAATGCTCAATCAGATCACTTCCTCCTCACTACTTAATCATCAACTGGTTCCTGACACCATACACATTACCCCTCAACGATCGCCTAGTCGAACGTAAACCTTGCGTCTCTCCACATACCTCCGGGCATCTAGCGATGGAATTGGCATCTTGGAGTCGCCCCGTCCACCCTGAACAGTTATCATCTATACTAGAATAGAAGGTAATGATACTTGTCTGCTCCCATCTCTTAGTCTTGTTGTAGGAAAACAACTGTCTGCCCCATTTAGTGCTTTCTCAGGCCAGATCGTCCAGCCTCTTCTGCCCCTGGAGCCTTCTGATGTTTTCCGATGTGAGTATACGTTCTAAGTCAGAGCTGACAGAATATAGAGTTAGGCTATGGGACGCATAATCACACAATCACTAAATGACCTTGAAGCGTGTATATACCGCTCACCTTCACTTTTTATCTTCTTGCGATATGCACTCCACCTGCTAAGCGCACGTCATAACCGGACCTACTATCACAACTAACAATACCCATTGCATGTTCGACTAAACTGCTGTGGACGATTATGCTCAGATTCGTGAAAAAATTCTTCCTGTTCGCTCGCTTGTGGTATCGCCTGCTTAGCGAATCCCGACCACTTCAAATCAATCTACACATAGCTGAACGACAATTTGCATTCATCTTTCATACTAACATACCAATACCGCTCCAGTGCCCGACGATTTGACACGACTCACATTCAAACTGTGTACAGATAAACATCAATTTTACCCCTAGCTAACATGCACTTCATTCAACGTCTTTTGGGATCCGTTCATCTCCAACGGACTCTATCGCTTATTGAGCAGGATCCAGTCTTCTAAATCGAATCCTTTGTAGACACAATCATCCTGTACTAACGTTTGTCACGCTTGATCACACTAAGACAAGCATCTCTATATTCTTTCCAAGCAGGGTAACTCCTGCGTTTGACCTGCAACCAATCACATCGTGTAGTCAAGGCCCTCCCTTAACCCTAGCGTGCTTTATGTCACTTAGATCATTGTATTCCAACAGGGCTTGTATAACCGTAACGAAACCACGTCTCTAAACCAACTCATTTAAAGAACTACAGAACTCCGAGTTTTCCTTCACACCTTTCAGTAACACAGACATCCTAAACTGGGGTATTCAAACCTATTGTCTCAAGCCTTTATCACAACATTCCGAAACAACCTATGCTCTTTACGGGAACAAGAACCCCATATCTGGACTTCACGAAAGGTGGACATTCGACGAGACGCCTTTGCTTTCGTTGTTGAACGACCCTAAGGACTTGGTACAGATGGCTGCAAATCTTCGAATATAATTTTTTCGGATCTGTCGCTGCTTTTGATGTTAGCGGTTGAACAACAGATTCTCTGTCAGAAGCCTCTATGGGGAAATGGGCATTATCAACGGAACAGCACGGACAGGGTTGCGTTTCCCGTCTCAGATAGGTCCTTCAAGGTATCTTGGGAGGTGAGGTGTCCAAGTCGCAGCATCTAGCTACTGGGATGCCTCAGGGCTCAGTACTTGGACCACTTCTCTTCTCTGTCTACATGGCGTCACTAGGTTCTGTCATTCAGAAACATGGCTTTTCATATCATTGCTATGCTGATGACACTCAACTCTTACCTCTCATTCCATCCTGATGATCCGAAGATAGCAGCTCGCATCTCAGCTTGTCTAACAGAAATTTCTTTCTGGATGAAGGACCATCACCTTCATCAACGCTCACTCCTGGAGCTCAAAGACCAGAACTGCCTTGTTGGTTTCCATAACGCCCAAAACCACCACTATCAAATAATTTAACCATACAGTTGCTCACAAGAAATAATGACTTCAAGAAACAGCTAGAATACCTTGGACGTTGTGATTGATGATATAGTCCTGAATAATCTGTAGAGACACCACCATTGCTTAAAAACTGCCGCCAATGTCTGCAGATGTGCTTGTGATAAAACGTAGGAAGATGGACAACAGCTTCTTTCAGAAATATGCAACAAGCCCCCCCCCCCCACAAATCCTTGTTCAGAGCAGTCTGGTTCTTTCCCAGGAGCTGTACTATTGAATGCTCGCTTGGCAGTTTCCAAGCCACTTCTATCAAAACCTCTACAGACTTAGATCCCAAAAGAAACTGACGGCTGCAAGATTAATTTTTGATGAGCCAAAAAGAACGCATGTCACACTTCTGTTCATCAGTTTGCACTGGCTACAAGTAGCTGCTCGCATTAAATTGAAGGCATTAATATTTGCCTACAAAACCATCACTGGCTCTGCACCCAATTACCTAAATTCATTACTTCAGACTTAAGTGCCCTCTAGAAGCTTGCATTCTGCAAACTGCCGGTATGATATTATTACATGCTGCCATCCCCAATAGAACCGGGGCAAAACAGTCCCCTTGCACACCTGACTTTTGAATTAACTGTCCACGTTGGTGGATGAGCGCCAAATCAGATCTCTGAGCAGTGAGCTTACCCTAGCTTCACGAAATATACATAATAAAACACATCTGTTCCAATTTCTTTGACGCGCTAACCTGACACGGTCTATTGTAATTCTACTTTATATTTATCTTCTTTTTTAATTTTTAATAAAAAAAAAACCAACAAAATCAAACAAACACTAGCTTTCTATTTTTCTATCTACTTGTTTTATTTGCGTGTGGGTGTATATGGGTATGTGTAGTGGATAATCTATTATATATACAGGGTGTGAAAAGTTTTTTGCACGACCTTCCGGTTTTTTAATTTTGGGCATATTGTCACACGTAAAAGATTCAAGGATCAATCAAACAAAGTTTTATCATTACACAAAGGAAGCACGTAAAATACATAAATGCAGTTCAGTTTTTAAATGATCGATTCTTTTTTAGGGAAAAAAAAAGTGTTTCAAAAACCTGCATGCGCGGCCTACAGTGATCAAAGTAATTGCCCCCTAAATCTAAGAACTGGTTGTGCCACGCTCTGCAGCAACAACTGCAATCAAGTGTTATAACTGACGATGAGTCTTTCACATCGCTGTGGAGGAATGATAATTGACATTTTACGCTTTGCGAATTGATTTTCATTCAGCCACATTTGGGAGGTGTTCGCGCATGAAAATGGAGCGATGTTTAGCATTCGTCATCGCGATTTAAGTCGGGACTTTGATGGGGGCCACTCCAAACAACTAATTTTGTTTTCTTGGCATCGAGGTGGAGCTGATGGGGTGTTTGGGATCATTGTCCTGACTAAATAACCCAATGCGATTGAGCTTGAGGTCACATAACTGACGAGTCCGAACACGGACATTCTCCCTTCGGATTTTCTGATTTAGAGTGCAGAATCATAGCACACGTCAATTATGGCAAGTCATCCAGGCGGTCTGAAAAGTGCAAAGCAGCCCCAGATAATCACCACTACCCCAAACAGGTGACTGTGGTATGACATGTTTTTTATGAAATGCTGGGTGGTTTAAGGCCAGAATGTAATGGGAACACCGACACTGCACCAAAAAGAAGGTTCGAATTTTGTAGTCTGCACAGTCCACAGGAAGATTTGCCCAAACGTCTTGGGATATCAAGATATGTGGCAAATGAGAGACGAGGGCACTTTGTGTTATTTTGGATCCTGCGTGGCTTTGCCTTGGAACTCTCCATGGATGCTCGTTTGGTCCAGCTTCTCTTTCTTATATGTTTGGAGAAATCCAGTGAAAACACTGAGATTAAGTGAGGCAATGTGCGGCAAAGGCAGTTCTTTTAGGTGGTATGGGGTGTGTAGACCTCTGGAGAGGTGAGGAAGTGTCATGGTGCTCTGGAGGGTAATTGGATTATTTTTTGTTTTTGGGCCCCCACCAATAAACAAGCAATCTCCTGGGAAGGTAACATTGTTCAAGTTTCATTTGTGGATAACTGGCTGAACATGGTATGGCTGGAGCCCAAAGCGTCTAGGAAATGGAGTTATAAGCTTTCCAGACACTGATACATGCAAACTATTTTGTTTCCGTTTGCTCTTGAATTATCGTTGAGTCGCCGGCATGATGTGTTTGCCTTTAAGCATGCTTCACTTGTCCGACGGTTCTATTTAAGTGATTGGACTCACCCGGTTGGCAGTAATCCAGGCCTGGTTTGGAGATAAAGGGAATTTAACCTGGAGCTTTTCTAAAAAAATAGGTTTTTCAATGCAGTAATTCATATTTACAGGAGGGGCAATTCATTTTCCGTAGGGCCACGTAGGTCTTGGACAGGCCTTTTTGCCTTAATAATGAAATTACATTTAAAAACGCATTTTGATTTACTTGCATTATCTTGGTTCTTAAAATTGTTGATGATTCCTGAATTTTGAAGGCGACAAAACATGCAAAAAACCAATAGGAAATCAGGAACAGGTCCGATTGCTAACACACTTTTTCACACCACTGCATATATATATACACCTTGCTATGTGTACTGTGTTAGGCTAACCGAGACTTGTCATTGGCACTTATATATTGTTGCTCTTTTGTTAGTTTTGACTGCTTTTATTGTCCTCATTTGTAAGTCGCTTTGGATAAAAGTGTCTGCTAAATGTAAATGTAAATACAATTCAAAATTACAACAGAAAAAGTCAAAATCATGAGAAATACTCACAATTATCTTTTTATATATACTTTCTGAAGAAAAGAGACTGCTATAATAGAGGTGATGAACAACATGGGGATTAATGATCTCAGAATTTTCAGTTTTGCCTGAACAATCCTTTAAAATTCACTTCCCAGACTCCTCCAAGCACTAACAACGGAGTGTATTTGGAGCATCAAACCGCACTTTGACTGGTGGTTTTATTTGCATGTTAGAATGCATTTTCAGTGAAGGCCGTCCTTGGGGTTAGGCTAAGGTCTGGGCTGGGCTAAGAAGGGGTGGAATCATTTCACTTGAAAACACACTTCCCAGGCCCCTCCAGCTCTTGATTAAAATTGAACGGCTCAAGACAGTTTTATTAATTCTCTGTGACATGTCCTCTCAGATATGCTCCTAAAGGACTTTACGTGTCGCTGTTCGCGGAGGTCCTCAGCTCAACAGTTTTGTCCCTGCAGAGTGATATAGCAGGGACATATTTAAAGCTCAGACTATTTCTCTCTTTAGCTATTGTGCTCTAAGCTTCATCCTCCATCACCTTTATTTTTAAAGAGGAATGCAGTGGGAGGGTGTAATACAATAGGCTGCAATGGTTTATGGGTATTTTCGCAGCTTTCAGCATTGTAAATTTGACACCACCCTCCAAGTGTCCAAGGCCCTGTCTCCAGCTGCCACATTTGAAGGCTGCCAACTGCATCAACCTAAATATCGATCTCCTTTTCTCTTTCTCCATCTTTCTTTAATACCAGACGTTCATAAGTCATGCTCTCTTTTATGGCTTAAAGGCGCAATACCCGGTCTGTCCTCAGTTCAAGCCTTGCTTGAAGAGCTTAAAGAACAACAGGGGTTCTGTTTCACTTCTCTAATGTTCCCTAACCGGCAACAATATGGATGGCAATAAAACTTAAGTGGCAGCGCATTGTACGATTGATATTTTGAATGCTTCCTCGGCCTCCAGCTGAATGCAGCTTCACTGTGCTTGTGTTCTGGTGCCTGCATGCTTAAGTAGGCTCTCAAGATAAATCAAAGCCTATGTAGCTCTCTCTGTTGCAGGGGAGTTCTTTTCTCAAAGTAGCCCACGCTTGTTTTGGTGGGCGACCCCTTTCCTGATGAGCTGCGCTACATTGCCAAATGTGGATATGGATGAAAACCCCCTTAGTTTGGCTTTTCCTCTAATGAAAATGCAGCCAAATCTTAAGGTGACATTCTAGAGAATTGTGTGCTTTAAATTCTGTGGTCCATGTTGCAGTTAGCTGTGTTTTTGAATTAATCTTTCGAATCATGAAAAAGTGTTTTGGAATCTTTCATTTGAATGAATGTGCAAATATTTTGCTCTGCTGAAGCAGATGAATGTGTAAAATTAACCGATGAGTTTGAAGTTATTGTGAAATATAAAGTTATATTGCACAATGCATGATCGCAATTTTAAGACCTAAAATCACAATTGTGATATTCACAATTATTGCATTACAAAAAATAGTTACAGTTGCAAGAGAGAGTCATACTGTGAGAAATAAAGTGACAACGAGAAAAAAATCTGAAATTATCAGTTGCAAATGTAGTAAAAAAGTTGCAAATATATAAACCCACATTCTGTGAAATAGACATGCAATTACAAGAAATAGTCAGAAGTGTGAGATACAAAGGTGTAATTACAAGAAAAGAAATTTAAATATAGGTGGTCACAAATACTAAAAATAAGTTAAAATAATGGGATTTAAAACTATATTGTGAGCAATAAAGTCAGAATGACAAGAAATAGTCAGTTGTGAGACAAAGTTGTAATTACAAGACAAAAAGTTAAAATTATGAGATAGTAGGTCACGAACATGAAAACAAGTTGCAATAATGAGATATAAAACCATATTTTAACAAATAGTTGCAGTTAATTTTTTTTAATGGAAAAGAGTGATATAGGGAGAGGAGTAAATACATTTTGAAAGTCATAATGTATGATCGCAATTTTAAGGACAAAGTCGCAATGATGAGAGACGTTATGTGAAATAATTACAGTTGTGAGAGCGAGTCATACTGTGATATCTAAAGCAATAATGAGTAATAAAGTTGAAATTACCATTCGCAAATGCAAGAAAAGAGTCACAATCTTGGGCAGTCATGGCCTAATTGTTAGAAAGTTGGACTTGTAACCCAAAGGTTGTGGGTTCGAGTCTCAGGTCTGGCAGGGATTGTCGGTGGGGGGAGTGAATGTACAATACCACGACTGAGGTGAGACCCTTGTGCAAGGCACCGAATCCCCAACTGTTCCCTGGGCACCGCAGCAATATGCCTGCCCACTGCTCCGTGTGTGTGTGTGTGTGTGTTCACGACTTGGCTGGGTTAAATGCAGAGCACAAATTCCGAGTATGGGTCGCCACACGTCACGAAGTTGCAGTCACAATTGCAAAATATGTAAGAAACATATAAAGATATTTAATATGCACAAATATGCAATTACAAGAAATAGTCAAAATTCTGAGATACAAAGGTTTAATTACAAGAAAAACGTTGAAATTATGAGATTGAAGGTCACAAATATGAAAGAAGTTGCAATAATGGGATATAAAGCCGCATTGTGAGAAATAAAGTCACACTTACAAGAAATACTCACAATTGTGAGATACAAAGTTATTAATACAAGGAATTGTTTTTTAATTATGAGATAGAAAGTCACAAATATGTTACAAGTTGCAATAATGAGATATAAAACTATATTAAGAGTGATTATCACTATTTTGAAATTATGAGATCATATATAAAAAACAGTTGCAATTATGAGATATCAAGTCACAATCACACGAAAGTTGCAATTTATATTTTTCATGAAAATGAGATAGATCACAAATGAAAAAAAAAGTTGCAATTATAAGATATAAAGTCATAATTACATTAGTACAATGTAGGCCGACATAAGGAGAGGGGTGGATACATAAAAATCAAATAATTAACTTGCCACTGAACGAACCAGAGAAAGAATCTGAAGATTTTTTTTTGGTGAACTCATTCAAAAGAATTAAATCACTGAGATGAATCAAATCCCCACCACTAATAGTGAGAAAGAATATGACCTGAACATCGTTGGGATGAATTGTGAACCAGACCATGAGTCGGTTCTCTCTGTTCCTTGTTGTTTGTTTGGCATTGTGCAGGAAGTAAACAGGGGGTTTTGTCTTATACCCTTCAGTCAGAGTGCATGCGATAGCTTAAGTCACACGGTAACACGGCTACATGAGCAGCTGCTTTCCTGGCTTGAGGCTGTGAATGTGTATATATGTGTGTGTCCTGTCAGAGACAGTCTGTTGGATGAGTCGGAGCTGACCTCTCCGAGGTCCCCGGCATCGTGTTCGCTGTCATTTCCTGCTCACTCAGACGAGATCCTGAAAAGATTCGGCAGTCGGCGCAAAACAGCCGCCCAGTGGTGTGTGCCTACCCACAAAGCCCAGCTCTACAGTGGGTCGCAGTGACATTTAGATTGGGGACTTCATAAAAAGAACCCTGTGTTTTGCTGTGTCGTGCTCTTTTATCCAATAATCCAGCAAGAAGAGAAAGAGAGGGTGAAAGGAAGAGAAAAGGAAATGAAGAGACATACATGCTCACAAGGGAAATTAAATTGTCTTATTTGGCTCCTTTTAGATGTTATTTTACACTAATCTTGAACCAATGTTCCTGTCACAACTACAAATCATAACCTTTGTAAGAGAAAGTGAAAAAATGGTCACAGATTTGTATGGATGGGCAGTTGCGACGAGAGTCTGCTGTTTCTACAGGTGGTCACTTATTAAATAAATTAAATATTTGTACATTTAAAAATGTATTTGTCACACAGCAGAGATTTAATTGAACTCCAAAAAGGATTTAAATAAAAATTAATGAATGAATCAATAAAAAAGAAGAAAAGTCTTAAGAAAAATTGATTACAATTTTACAAAACAGTTTTCCCCCTTTGTAAAAACATGCATTAATATAAACATATTCTTCATAAATATTTTACTTTGCAACAACATTTATTTTTATTATTTTTTTTATAAGATTATATTGGCAGCAATCGATAATCAGTAGAACCTAAACTGGAATTATATTTACTATCAAGAATGGTTATTACACTTATGTTGAGAATTAGTTTTTATGATTTTTATGAAAAAAATGACAGAACTTCTAACACTTTTTCAGATATGCTTAAATTTGTAACTTAATTTATTTATTTTGTAAGGTCTATGCTGTTTATGGACTCATTCATTGGAGCTCACTTTATGTTGAGGGAAAAAAAAAAAAAAAACAATATATATATATATATATAAACATGTGTGGTTATATATACTGTATATATATTATATATATATATATATATGATATAGAAATTATATATATATATAATCTATACATATACATGTCCGATTACACTAAGAAGCTTTCACTCAGCAAAATAAGACAAGAAAATCTGAGATAAAGCAGCACAATTTGGAATAATTGGTCTGAGCTTGAGGTGTTGAGGGATAATTGGAGACGAATGAGGAGAGTTCTGCGTATAATTACTTGTCAGTTCTTGTTATTTTAGACCATTTCTTGACAGCTTGGGTTTAAAAAAAAAAACCTAAAAGGAGAGCAACAACAACAAAACCCAACGAGAACAGAGATGTCGCTTTACTCCAGAGCCACTGCACAAGAGGTTATGTGGGACACATTAAGCGGCGCATAGTGCAGGCATGTAATCACAAACTGTTTAAATCGAGTCGTCTAAACATTATAGTAGGTTTGTCCAGGCGTGTACTATATTTGAACAATTACATTTACGAATGCAAGTGCCTTATTTTGTTTCATAAAATATTAAGGCCACAAAATGTGATTTACATCTGTTTTATTTCATCGTTTTGATGACTTTTTGAGACTGTAAACAAATGTGGGTGAACTCAAGTCTATCCCAAGCACATCTCCAGAGACTTTAATGTTCCTGTTTCCATTGTACATAATGTTATCATGAAAATTAATGCCAATGCACTATTGCCAGCCTTACTGGATGTAGCATCAAGACAATATTTTATGTACAACTGCAGAAAAGGATTGTTCCGGTGGTGGAGAATGCGGGCACAAGATACGACTATAGTATCCTGTGATTCATCCATTTCTACAAAATTAATATGTCATGCATGTTGTAGATGAATCCAGGTGGTTGATTTATTAACTGTTTTCATGCTAAAGCAGTTTATTCAATGTGCTGAGGGGTGTTCTCCATTGACTTCCATATAAAACAGATTTCCAGTTAACTATATTTTTTTTTTTTTTTTTTTTTTTTTTTTTTTTTTTTTTTTTTTTTTTTTTTTTGAGTGCTACGGGATGATGTATTTTGTCGGCCAAAACCCGGAAACAAGTTAGCATTTTAGGACTTCTGGTTCCATCATCCGAAGTATTTTTTTTTTTTTTGAAAAGGTTTTTGGATACAGCCCAGAAATAAGGTCAGTGGGGAGCACAGATAATATATATATATACAATATATATATATTATATATATAATATATATATATATATATATAAAAATAAACAGTAATACCACCTTGTGATTGTTTTACAGCTTTTACTTGTCTTCAAAAAGGCGATTGCTGAAGTGTGGGTAAATGGGACTACAGAAGTTGTCTGGGACATTAAACGGCATCACACCGAATAGGTAAACTCATCTACTCACTAGTCATTTTCACAGCCTCGTTGTGTTTATAATCGTGCTCTTGCAAAATATTGAAAGTCAAACTTTAAGAGAAAATGTTTTTTAAATGAAAAAAATGTTGTTAGATTGAAGCTTATTGATGGTGACGTTGAAGTCATGAGACCATGGGGTAGTTCGTTTATAACCTAGATTTAGCTTCTTGGTTTTCTTAGCATTCTGCGTGGACGGTATTTAGGTTTAAACATCAAAAAGTTATCGTACAGTGATCATGATGAACAAAACAAATCATAAAGAATCAAATTTTGTTGGTCACAGAGCTTTTTTCTACAATAATACAAAGGCCAATGGAAAAAATCCTATTGGGTTTTTTGTCAAGGGAACCAACTTCTGGGTTGGCCTACAAAAATACATCAATGCGGTTAATTTATCCAGACTTCCGTGACTCCCCGCAGTTATGTTTCACCCCATGACTATTACTATATTGTATATTTTACACAGCATTGACCAATCATCATCCAGGACTGGAACTATCTATTCAGTAGCACTTTCATTATGCTACTCTTTGTTACTTCTGTAAAATTTGGAGTGGCCCAACTTGGCTTCCAAGCATAACATTGGAACTTCTGCCCAATTAAACAGCAGATACTGCAGTGAAATGGACCAGGTGTTATGGTGGTGTTTTTTTTTTTTTTTCTCCTGGAGAGCCTGCTCTTAATCACATCTCTTATTAGTTTGTAATGGTTCACTTGTTAGAGCACATACTGCAGATCGTATTATGGGAAAATACATGTGTGTCGACTGATTAATACTTCACCCATTAATATAACAACAAAATCCATGTTTATATGTAAAATCACGAACCATTTTTTAATTAAGGAAATAGGTTTCATCACATCTTATCAGATCTGATTAAAACAGGAACTTTTTAGCTAAATTAACACGTTTCAGGTGCGATGACTATCACTGAGCGACGTTATCGTGAGCGTCAGAGCTTTTGCTGACAGCGCAGGCAGATTATCGCAGACACTAGGGCCACTTCTGGGCTAATTATTGGGCGTCACGGACACGCAGGCTGTTGTCTCCCGCTGTAAATCTAAACAAATCGCTCTTTTGCACATGACAGCCACTTCCAATTAGTACACAAAGGACGAAACCAGCTATGAAATTAGCTTAAGTGATTATGGCACAGTGATCTAATGCAGTAGCTTTTAATGTCTCATGGTGTTTTTTGTGTTAGTTTGAATCAGTATACGTGAAGGAAGAGGGCTAATTGGTGGCGAGGGAGATAGGGGTTCCTGTACTGGCAGTGGCGTACTGTAATTTTCAACACTATATTTTTCAGCATGACCAAAAGTTCAAAGCATATTTTCATATTAGACTGAGGGAGGAAGCGCAGGGTTGTAAGAAGTGGGAAAAATCCTTTGCTGATATCAGCAAGCCTTCGTCAACTGGCACAATTTTCTCAGGCAGGTTTTAATGAAATCGCTCTTCTTTCTGAAAGAGAACCGGATTGAAAATATTCTGAAAGAGAGCGAAATAAAAGTGGTGTATATAATTTCTAACTGAATTCCAAATTAATGACATTCTTAGAGCCGTACACTCTTAAAAGTGTACAATTCTTTGAGCACAAAGGAGGTTGTGGTCAACTTGAAATTGGCTCTATTGAAACTGAAAATTGACTCTACAGTATCTACTTGTTGCATGTTTTTGATTATGATTAGTTTGGCTGTTATTTCTAAGAAAGTAAAATTTGTCAAGGACAAATGAGATGCTAGCATATTCATTTTACCTCCAATTCTGTTACATGTCCCTTGTGGAGAAAGATGTACACTAGCATGCCATACTTTTAAAAAGAGTGCTTATGGAAATAAAATTTTTCACAAACTGCATATTAATTTTAATTAAATGAAGATGTAATATAGTTTACATTTATAATATATGCAATTAAATGAACTTTAGAGTAATTTTTTGACTCACTTATGTAGGAAAATTATAATCTAGTACAGTACTTTTTCATGTGCTTTAGTGTTAGTTGCACAACATGAGTGTACTTCTTTAAAGCACTAAAAAAACATAATGATTTAAAAATACTTTAAAGTTAATCTAATTTTTATGTTATTACAAAGTGCACTTAAAAAAAGTGAACTCAGGTGTGTTGAGAAACAGTCATGAAAGTGTCTATCTTTAAAGGGAAGGTTCATCCAAAAATGAAAATTCTGACATCATTTGCTCACCCTCTTGTTCCAAAACCTGTATGAGTTTCTTTCTTCTGTATAACACAAAATAAGATATATTGAAAAATGTGGATAACCAAACACTTGTGTATGGGGGTAGAATTGTTCCATTATTCCAAATAAATAGCTTATGATCCACAAATAAATGTAAAGAGATTCACAAAAAATTAAACATATTAACAAATAAATAGAATGAGATCCACAAATAAATCTCAGAGTTTCACAAACATTTAAATGCACAACTAAATAAAATGAGATTTGCAAATAAAAAACATATTCACAAATACATTTTTATGTCACAAACACAACTTTGCCTGCCATTCATTTGTGAATTGCATCCTGTACATTTGTAGATCGCTGCACGCATTTGTGGATCGCTCGCTGTGCATTTGTGAATTTTGAAACATTTCTAGCGTCAAGACGCTGACAATCCACAAATGCGTGACTCCACCCACCATCTACTTGAACCAATCAGATAACAGCCACACTTCGCTGACCAATAGTAGCACGTTCTCACTATAACCAATCACGTTTTGCTTTACAACCAGGGCGGGAGCAGATTCATTTTGAACCCCTGTGAGGAACTGCATTCTATGGACACTTCATTCAAATTGAGCTTAAGTGCTTTTTGTGTGGCTAAAAAAAAAACCTGTTTCCAAAAGATTGTTGGAGTATAAGGCTTCTTTATATTTCCATAAGGATCAGTGAATGAGGATAAACTCAAGATTATACACAACTTAATCATTCACAGATCCCGGACATCATCAGTAATACCCTCGTGACGTGTCCAAAGCAAATAGAAATCTACTGCGGTGCTGTCTACTCTGGATGAGGCACGACACAATGAAAACCTTTGCTTTGCTTTTCAGTTGCAGTTACAGCTATTGCAGCGCAGCTCGACATGCAGCGAGCAGAGACACAGCGTAAGACATGGCATGGCTTATTTAACCTTTTACAGCACAATTGTGGTAACAAATATAGGGCATAATAACACATATAATATCAATTATGGGCCAAAATGACCATCTGGGTTCCGGTCTTAGCATCATTGTAGCGTGTAGTACTGGCGTTGAATAAAAACCTACTTTGGATGCTGTTAAGTAACTTTTACAAACAAAACTAGTAAGTCTGATTCATATGAAATACTGTTTGCGTGATCAAGTGTTTAACCAATAAATATCTCGTCTTACATTTATATGCATTTATTTTCAACACACCTGCACCACATTTAAAGAAGAACCCACCTATATTTTTTCCCTCCCAAACAATGGCAATAACTTTGTAATGCTTTTAATTAATGTTTGAAAATATTATTTATAATGCTATATACATCGTTAGATCCACATGGCTGCTCATATCCATCTCATCCAAACTGCTTCACTGAAAAACAGGAAAATGCTGTTATGTTGGCTGTTGTGTGACGGCAATCCTATTACACAAACTCACATTTTTATCATGAGGTTGAATCCAGTAATTTATTAGTCAGTTACTTATTGATGCTTTTCTTTCCATCCTTAATGACGCTTCCATAACGCGTTTGTATACAGCATTGCTCCCATAGCCGTGATTTAAAGCGCTGTTTCTCTGGCATTTTCAAAGGCATGTAAAATATACTGTGGGTTGACTTGATACACAGTCTAATGATCTAATGAAATCCAATTTTAAACATCTTTTACTGTATAGATTTTTATGGCCCTTATATTTCCTATTTGAGCCAATGCATATTATGAATTAAGTTATTTCAGGAAGAGACCACCCTGATTGTAAAGCAAAACGTGATTGGTTATAGCAAGAACGTACTACGATTGGTCAGTGAAGTGTGGCTGTTATCTGATTGGCTTGAGTAGACTGTGGGTGGAGTCCACGTATTTGTGGATTGTGTGCGTCTTGACGCTAGAAAAGTTTCAAAATCCACAAATGCACAGCGAGCCATCCACAAATGTGTGCAGCGATCTACAAATGCACAGGATGCGATTCACAAATGAACGGCAGGCAAAGTTGTGTTTGTGACATAAAAATGTATTTGTGAATATGTTTTTTATTTGCAAATCTCATTTTATTTAATTGTGAATTTAATGAATGTTCGTGAAACTCTGAGATTTATTTGTGGATCTCATTCTATTTATTTGTCCATATGTTGAATAATTTTTTGTAAATCTCTTTACATTTATTTGCGAATTTTAATATATTTATTTGGAATAATGCAACGATTCTACCCCCATCCTTGCTGGCCCCATTGGCTCATAGTATGGAGAAAAAATTTATATATCATAAATGAGTGTTTAGATATTCATTTAGCTTCCTGAGCAGGTTTAGTTTTCCATTGATCTTCATGAAATTACTGGAGTTGAATGTTTCACGCTGGCCATCAAAAAACGGTAATCACCTCATTGCTTTTGCATTTAAGGCTGTGAGAAATGTAGTCCCTCCCTGACAGTTTCACCTTAATTAAATGTACCTCACCAATGAGTTCATGAGAGACCAATGACTCTTCAGAGTCTCGGTAAATCACAAACTGGTTCGCGCAAACAACCGATCGCTCAGCAGCTGAATACATCTGTTCCTCTGGCCTCTTCAACATGGACAATATTTGTCTATTCTCTTGGCAGTCTTTCATGTGAGGCTGAGATTTATGCGGCCACACTTCATTATTCGCGCGGCCAGTATTTATGTTCATTAGTCCCAGTGATGGGTTTTTCTGCGTAATATATCGTCATCGTTTATGTGCGTTGTGGGTGAGCAATTGGAATGCCCATTGATTTCAGAAGTGATTTAACGCTGATTTTCAACAAGCATGGAAAATGGCTTTGCCTCTGCTCAAGAGCTCAGTTTACTTTAGTGGGTGAATTTGGTCGGGGAAGGTTAATTATTAATTGCGTTGTTTGTTTATAGACAACAATATGCTTTACACGTTGTTTGGAAAGTGCTAAAGTAATCAGCAGTGTCTTGGCCAATAGAATCTTCATCCCTCAGCAGATTCGCAGCATCTTCATTGTTTCCCCTGGAAGCTGTTTGTGTCAGATACATCCAGGATTTGATTGCAGATGCTCCACAAACACACACATACCGCCACACTCCCCTCCAGCAAAGACAATTCGGCTCTGGCATTTTGTGGTGTCACAGATGGTCAGGTTAGCCTGAGATATATTAAGATATATCACTCCATCTTCTTCCCTGAAGTTAGTGGGATAGAAACAGACAACTGTCAGACGGTAAGTGAGCAGACGTGCGCCACCCTGACGGATTCGGCTTGTTCCCTCGTGAACAAAAATATGTTTTTTCTTGCTTCATTTTCCTCCTGGTTATTGTGACCACGTGGCCTCTAATGCCGTCCATCTATGATGAGCCACCTGGTTTCAGTTGCTATATAACCTAACTGAATGAAATCAATTATAATGTGCATCATCTAAATCAGGGGTTTGAAACTTGTTTCAAGCCAAGGACCCCCCAAATATGACGACCGTGTTGATTTATTATAATGATTATGTTGTAATTATAATAATTTTAACATACGTGCAATAAAAAAAATAAAAATGTAGGTTATATATATCACTTTTCCCCCCTATAATTCAAATTCATTATTTAATATAGCATAATTAATATTTATATCTATTAATATTTATATTTAATAATTTGAATAATCATTAGTATATAATATGTGTATATACGTATATATATATATATTTTGATTTATAATCATATACTGTATTGTTTAAAATATTACGTAACATTTTTACAAAAAAAGGTTTTATAAAACATCAATATTGTTCCACACAGCTACTTTCCTTTCTGCTAAAATACACATTTTCCACCTATTTTTTAACAAGACATTTTAAATGACAGACTGTAAAAAAAAGCAAACAGGAGCATTTCTCAAGGACCAGGATCTTTTCACCCTATTATAAACATACACAAACACTAACATAAATTCATACAGTAATTATAAGGGAAAATAAATACAAGTTTTTACTGCAAACATGTAGTCAATTATTTTAAAAGCATGCTAAATATTGCGTGGGTGCATTCGTTTCAATTAATTACACTCAGTCCATTATTAAATCCCAGTATTTTGTAAACAAATGGGTGCGGAGACACAAATAAACAAATGACAACATGTACAGATAATTATTCACAAGAATGTCAAATTAGAAATCCTTGAATGCAAACTGATGGTTGAGAATTAATCAGTCTGACACTTGTGAACTGCAGACTTTTCATTTCATACTTGCTAATGACCCTGTCACACAGATTCACCAGACTGTTCACAGTGTTTTTTTTTTTTTTTACATATTTAAACAAGTACATTTGCATGCGTACATCATTGTCATGCAAAGTCCGCTGAAGGAAGGAGAAAAATCACTTTAAATTCTCCATTGTTTCTTTTAGATAGCAATAAAATTAGCTATTGTATGACTTAATAAATAAATATAGCACTAATTTTATTTTATTTTATTGAGCTTCATAGCTCCTGGTTACCGTTTGAATTCATTATATGGAAAAGAGCAGCATGAACATTGTTCAAAATATCTCCTTTTGTGTTCTACAGAAAATAAAAGTCCTACAAGCTTCGAACGGTATGAGGGTGAGTAAATGTTCATTTTGAGCGATCTTTTCCAGCATGTAAACTCTTGTGAGGTATGTTTTAACTTTTCAAAGGTCAATCTGAAGTGTTATTTCTTGTTAACATCTCAGATCCACCCTGTTGAGATGCTCAATGACTTCGGCAAGAGCTGTACCATATCAACACACATATATATATACAGAGAGCAGATGTAGCTCTTTAATCTGAAAAGAGTATGAGAAAGAAGCGAGGAAAAAAGCGGGACAGGATGAAGAACAGGTGTTATTGGAGAATCCCTGTGGCTTTCTTATACAAGGCCATAATGTATTTTTACGAACAGTGCAGAATGACACGCTCAGGGTCCGTCAGGGCGAGGAGTGTCAGGTGCTGTTGATTGTGTCTGCAGGCGTTCTGTTTGATCTTCACACACACATACTGTTTTACCCTAATGCTTCTTCACTTTGATATACTCTTGTACATATAGGCATATATACACACTTCCAGTTTAAAGGATCATGGAGGTAATGTTTTGTTTGGACAGGCACCATGGTAAAACCATTTTTGTAGACTCGGTACTATTACTAGTACTCTACTACAATATATTATGCAATATATCCCTATTTCTTTTTTTGGGGGGGGGGGGGGGGGGGGGGGGGGGGTACCATGGTAAAAACATAGTTTGTGCAGGGTATGATAGTCATAATTTTTTGGCCATGTAACAGTATAATACTACAGTTTTTGGCGGGTACGGGTAACAGCATGTTTTGACATAAACACGATAATACCATGTTTTTGGACATTTACTTTGATACATTCTATTATGGTATTATTGAAGTGCCTTAAATACCAGCCAAATACAATAGTTAAAAACTAGGGTTTTAAGCAAGCTACATGTTCACCCGTTTTTTTGGATGTTGTAAAATGGAAATGACATGTTCTTGTTGTTATTTTTATTTTTTTTACATGTACCATGTTGTTTCCTTGGAAGTATCTTGGAATACCAAGTGAATACCATAATAAATGAATACGGGTTAATCAGGTATAATATCAAAATTACATAGTGTTACCATCTATTGCATTAGGTTTATTATTTTTTAATAGTTTCTAAATTATGTATTATGTTTATTATAATGTTATTTTCATATAATCTTCAAACTTGTTATTAATTATAATATCAGAATAGGTAATTTTATCTAATTTAATAATATACTGTATATATTAAATTATGTTATGTTTATTTGTTTATATACGTATGTATACATTGTTATAAGTCTTAAATGTAAATAAGGTATTTGACATTAATTTTTTATTATCAATCTAAGCATAAAATATACTGTATATCTTAGTATATATTAATAACTAAATTAAACCTGTTATTCTTGGGATTAATAAAATAAATTAATGTAAAATATGCCAGTAAAATTGGTATTATGCTAGTAGTACAAAATGTAATAATGATATTAAGTATCAATTCTATATAAATGTTATTTTTGAGAATTTAAACATATTATCCACTTTTTATTTGGATGTTGTTTTGTAATTCCCTCACAGGTACACAAACAACATGCCGTGTTTGCGCTGCATGCTGTTCTCACTGACGTTGGCACATTGTTTATTCCTGTGTTCGTTCAACTTCTCAGTCAACTCCACAAACAGAGGCGTGTATGGGGATGACAACGTGTGGTGAAAGGTCAACCAGCGCCAAGTGGAGCGCAGACTGTTAGCAAATCTTTAAAAAACCTCGTGTTTAAAAGGGAAACCTGCTCCTCATGCGGCCTGCATGTTGCAAAATGGCTCTCAAATGTCAAGCTATTGGCCTGGCTGTATTTGTTCTGTGCAGATCGCTGTGAACCGCTCCACGTCATACACCTCTATCGATTCCTGAGGGCCAACCAGAAGAGATGTCACAGGCAACACCTCAAACGTTACGGGGCTTTTAAAAGAGGCAGATGGGAAAACGTGAAACAGATATAACAGCATGAATGCGAATGAAAAGACTACTGGACAGAGAAAAAACTGCAGTCTGGAAGATCGAAGCCTGGTGTTTTTGAGTTTTTGTGACCGGGCATTTGGTGTCAGAGGCAAACAGAAACACAAAAGGCCACTCATCATAATCTTTGAAGGTTTTCAATTGTCAGTTTTAGAAACATCTGCGCAGACACTCCGGTCCCGGAATATGTATACTGGTATTATTATTATTTATTTGTCTGCACAATTAATATTACTTATTTATTAATTTATTATTTCTAATGATAGCAACCTATCTCACAACACTTAATTATTTAGTGTGTATGTGGACAGACCGAAAAGAATATAGATTATGTATACTGGTATACTACAGGGCTGCAATATTTGTTGTAAAGCTCACTTTCACTCTCGTTTTTCTTTTCTTTGTTTGCTTTATATGTATTTACAGCCCACCTATCCCACAAATTATATATATATATATATAATGGTTTATTAAAAAGAACTAAAGTAAATTCGAACTAAAATCATAATGATATCTGACATTTTGAACATTGTAAATATGTTAAAACCTATTGAATGTGTATAAAATAGAAATAATTGACTATTAATTTGTTTTCCCAACATTGTATCATAAGTGAAGCAGAAATATATTTTAAGCAGCGACATATTACTTGTATATTACTTAAACTATCATATTGTAAACGACCATACATAGACATGACCCTTTGGATAAAAGATAATCTGAACGTATTTATTTTACATTAGCATTAAGTGGCAATAAATTACTGTAATAACTACTTTTAGAAAGGCTGAATTACCTTCAACAGTAGTTAAAAACATTGACTCAACAGCAAACATTCTGGCCTAGGCAGCCTAGTAAACTGTTACAAGTTATTACATTTGGATGAAATATAATGAAGACAAGCAGTTTCTTTCTTTGAATTCGCGTTGGACTGTTTTTTTTAAGAAAGTATAGTGGCAATTTTCTGAACTAACACTGGATTCACATGCCTTACTACTTTAGATCACATACTGAGAATTGATTTGTTTCGATTAAAGTTATTTCAGTCAGCAATGCTTTGTTTTTACTTTACTACTGTAACGGGGCTGACAAGACGTGAGACGTGTGGATCCATCTGCAAGCTTTTATTAAAGAGACATGGTATAACAGGCAGGGTCGAACAATGGCAAACAGGTATATGGCGGGCAAAAACACAAGAATAGTCCTAGGGCTAGCGTAGGTCACCGATCGGCAGACAGAATCACAGGGGCGAGACGAGAGGGAAAAATCCAGGAAAACAGGCAAAGATCAGAAACCGCAAAAACAGGCAAGGCAAAACAAGGAAAACACGGAGACTCGGAAAGGGGTACAGGCTAAACAATACTCAGCAGAGAAAGGTGGTTAGAGTGGGTGTTATATAGTGAGTGAGGTGATTAGAAACAGCTGTGTGCAATGAGTGCAGTCAGTGCAGTGTGCAAACAGTGCAATGAATGATGGGATATTTAGTCAGGGGTGCTATGCAACAGTTTGTGTAGTGCGAGAGTAAATGTAATGGAAGGGTGACCTCTGGTTGTGAATAAACGGAAGTCCATGGACAGAATTCGTGACATAGCCCCCCAAGGAGCGGCTTCCAGACGCTCCAAACACTAAACAATCCAGGTGGGCGGTGGAGCGGAGGCGGAACAGGGGGAGGGACGGAGGGCCAGGTCCAAGGATAGGAGAGACCAGGGACTGAGGCAGAGCCGGCGGAGCTGAGGACCACCACAGCAGAGCAGATGGGACCGAAGATCCCCACGGCGGAGCAGAAGACCACCAGAGCCAGACAGTAGCCCACCACGGCGGGGCAGAGGACCACACGGCAGAGCAGAGGACCACCACGGCCAGACAGTAGACAACCACGACTGGGCAGAAGACCACCATGGTGGAGCAGAGGACCACCAGAACCAGAAAGTAGACCACCACGGCGGGGCAGAGAACAACCACGGCGGAGCAGAGAACCACCACAACCAGACAGTAGACCACCACGGTGGGGCAGAGGACCACCACAGCAGAGCAGAGGACCACCACGGCGGAGCAGAGGACCACCTTGGTGAACCACACCGATCAGGAGACCATGGCGGAGACTGTAACACCGAGAGAGCAGAGACAGACAACACAGAAAGAACATTGATAGACAAGACTGAGCGTTCAGGCGCAGCCTCCCTGGCTGGGTTGGGACAAGACAAAAATTCACAAACGGCCTCCATAACCGTGAAAGGACAGACTGAGGGTTCAGAAACAGCCTTCTTAGCCATAATAGGACAGGAAGAGAGTTTACAGATGGCCTCCATAGCCGTGACAGGACAGACAAAGAGTTCCCAGATGACCTCCTTGGCTGGAACAGAACAGACAGAGATTTCATAGACGGCCTCATTGGCTGGAACAGAACAGACAGAGAGTTCATAGGCGGCCTCCTTGGCCGGAACAAGGACGAGCAGAGAGTTCATCGACGGCCTCCTTGGCCGGAAACAGGACAGGCAGAGAGTTCCATAGGCGGCCTCCTTGGCAGGAACAGGACAGGCAGAGAGTTCATAGCCGGCCTCTTTGGCCGGAACAGGACAGACAGAGAGTTCACAGACGACCTCCTTGGCCGGAACAGGATGAGCAGAGAGTTCATAGATGGCCTCCTTGGCCGGGACAGAACAGGCAGGGAGTTCATCGACGGCCTCCTTGGCCGGAACAGGAAAGGCAGGAAGTTCATAGACGGCCTCCATGGCCGGAACAGAACAGACAGAGAGTACATATGCGGCCTCCTTGGCCGGAACAGAACAAACAGAGAGTTCATAGGCGGCCTCCTTGGCAGGAACAGGACAGGCAGAGAGTTCATAGACGGCATCCTTGGCCGGAACAGGACAGTCAGAAAGTGCGTTGCTGGGCGCCACCACTACGTAAGGAACTGAGGCAAGTGTCGCCATCTTGTGAGGTTCTGCAGCCTGTGCCGCCACCTCCGAGGAGACAACTGTGGACACCATGGCTTCTAGGAGCACAGCAGTGGACACCGCTACCCCGGGAGGTTCTGCAGCGTAAGCCGCCACCTATGGAGATGTTGTAGCCGGTGCCGCTGCCTATAGCAAATCGGCGGTGGAGTACGTGGCCCAGATACACCATAAAGCAAACCCCTATATGGGAAGTGCTGCAGACAGGGAAATGAGTTCATAAATAGAAGTGTTAGAGTGAGTGGGTTTGGGGATACCACCTGCGCGTGCAGACACCAGCGGTGCAACCCTCACACTGGACACCAGACTGGGACACCGAAGGGCCGACCCTGAGAATCTGGGTGCGACAGACAGGACGTGACATGACTCTGAATGATCAGCTGTAATGCTACGTGACTCTGGATGAAAATAACTGGGCCGGTGACGTGACCTGGCAACGACAGCTGAGGACATGGCGAGATCTAGAAGATCAGCTGGACGTAACGAGCTCTGAGCAGCCAGCTGAGAATTGACTGGAATCATGAGATTCAAATCGACTTGACTGGACTCAGAAGATCGTTGTGACTGAAGACCATGAAGATCAGCTGAGACTTGACTCCTGAAGATCAGATGGGACCGTGATTGACTCATGAACGACTAAGCTTGACTTGACTCGACTCATGAAGATCAGTTGTGACTCGGCTCATGACGATCAAATGTGACTTGACTTGACTCATGAAGATCAGTTGTGACCTGACTTGACTCATTATGATCAACTATGACTAAACTCGACTCAGGAAGATCAACTGTGACCTGACTAGACTCATGAATATCAGCTGTGACTTGACCAGACTCAGGATATTAAACTGTGACTCGATTTGACTCATGACGATCAACTGTGACTAGACTCGACTCGAAGATCAACGTGAATAGACTTGACTCAGGAAGATTAGCTGTGGCTTGACTTGACTCAGGAAGATCAGCTGTGAATAGACTTGACTCATGATAATGAATTGTAACTTAACTTGACTCATGACGATCAACTGTGAACTGACTTGCCTCATGAAGATCAGCTGCGACTAGACTTGACCCATGACGATCAACTGTGACTAGACTCGACACATGACTATCAGCTGTGACTAGACCAGACTCATGAAGATCAACTGTGAGCTGACTTGACTCATGACGATCAACTGTAAACTGAATAGATGCGGTTGTGTCCGAAATCGTGGGAGTGGTTCGCGGTGCACCGCCATCTTGTGAGCGTGCTCTAGTGTGGCTGCCATTTTGCGATCAGGCTCCGCTGCCATTTTGTGAGCGTGCTCTGGTACAGCCATCATTTCAGTCACAGACATTGTGTCGCGTTCTTCCTCCGCGACACCCACAGTAAATAAAGATCTGACAGTCAACAAAGCATAATCCATGAATTGAGCGAGTGATGAATGTGGACCCTCGCGTCTAAGCTTAGCCCAAGAGGTTGATTTATGCCATCGCAGAAAAAAACTATCAATAGACAGTCTGGTAACTCAGAACAGTGAGCGATGGCTAAAAACTCTCGGATATACGTCTCCAATGATCGTGGACCCTGTTTAAGAGCTAACAAAATTCTTGCCATGTCCATACCTGGCCAATGTTCCTCAGAAAAGCTGCTGGATCCTTGTAGGGCTGAGTATTCTGTAACGGGGCTGACGAGAGTGAGACATGCGGATCCATGTGCAAGGCTTTATTTCCAAGACGTGGTTATATAACAGGCATGGGTCAAACAATGGCAAATAGGTATATGGCGGGTAAGACACAAGAATAGTCCTGGGGCTAGCGTAGGTCACCGATCGGCAAACAGAATCACAAGGGCGAGACTAGAGGCATAAATCCAGGAAAACAGGCAAAGATAAGAAACTACAAAAACAGGCAAGGCAAAACAAGGAAAACATGGAGACTCGGAAAGGGGTACAGGCTAAACAATACTCAGCAGAGAATGGTGGTTTGAATGGGTGTTATATAGTGAGTGAGGTGATAAGAAACAGCTGTGTGCAATCAGTTCTGTGTGCAATCAGTGCTGTGTGCAAACCGTGCAATGAATGATGTGATATGTAGTCCGGGATGATAAGCAACAGTAGGTGTTGTGCGAGAGTCAATGTAATGGAAAAGGTGACATCTGGTGGTGAATAAACGGAAATCCATGAACCGAATTCGTGACATATACAGAGAAACATAGTGTTAAATGTATTACCTTCTTTGATTTTTCTTTGACGTTTTGTTTTGGCATTCCCATTCGATAACTTTTTGTTAACATAGCAAACCAAAGAGTGTTTTAACTTTTCTTAACTTAAAGTGTTTCAACTATTGATCTGAATCATGCGGTGACATAGGGAAGAATGGAAGGTGTGAAAATAATAAGAAATTGCAAAAACATCGCAGTATATGCAAGCTTGTTTGAAGTGTACACTCTTAAAATAAAAGGGGCTACACAGGTTCTTCAAGCGATGCCATAGAAGAAACATTTTTGGTTCCACAAAGAAACATTCAGTCAAAGGTTCTTTAAAGAACCATCTCTTTACCTTTTTGTAATCTGAAGAACCTTCTATCGCCACAAAGAAACTTTTGTGAAACAGAAAGGCTCTTCAGATATTAAAGGTTCTTTATGGAACCATTTAGACAATGGCATCGTGAAGCACCTTTATTTTTAAGAGTGTATGCTTGTGTATGTTTATATCTGTATTTCTGTCTGTCATTCTTTCTGTCTGCCTATCTAGTGTTATTTATTTCTGTCATTTTCAGTCTGTATGTCTGTTCCCTCGTTCTGGTGTTCCTGTCTTTTGATTTCTAGTTCTATATATCTATTGCATCTGTCTGCAATTCTATGTGTTCTCAGGGTGTGCAAGAATTAAGTTTTGTAGTTGGTTATTTGGTTGGTGCTCACAGTGCAATTAAATTATGCAGTGACACATTAAATGGAACTATAAAAATAATCAATGACTATCATAAAAATAGTGTAGCAGTATTTATTTAATAAACTAATAACATAAAAAAGTAAAAAAATACATAAATATAACGTATGAGATTTTGCTTCACGCCGCAAATCTATTTGCTGGAGCAATATAGATAATGAGACCAAAGATGAGATTGAGAACCAGAATGAAACTGTTGTTATATATATAGATTTATATATATATATTTAGATATGTTGTGTGTGTGTGTCGTCGTGCGAAATTTTCAAGCATTTCAAACCTAAAATCAGCAAGATTTAGGTGGTGGGGTGCCAGCACGGAAGTATATGCATTGTCAGTTGTTTTAGCTGCTGACTGAAAGCGCCGTCAGTGAATGCCAGTTAAAGGGAGTCATATGATATGCTACAAAGACATTATTTGGTGTATTGGTGTAATGAAAAATGTGTTTATGAGGTTAAGCTAAAAACATAACAACATTATTTTCCAATACTGTACATTAGTTCTCCTCTAGGCCCCACCCTTTCTGAAAACGCATCGATTTTTACAAAGTCATCAGTCTGAAAAAGCGTACCGGTGTGCTCTGATTGGCCAGATATGTTAAGAAATGTACGACCCTTACCCTATTGTGATACCATGTCGGAGACAACAAACATTAAAAAACCCTGATAAAACAAGGATTCGTGCAGCCAGTGGGGACATAATTCGCATTCTAATGACTATACGTATTTTTATGGTTGCGTGAATTCACGCCGCGGTAAAACCACGAAAAACCATGTCTGCATGTGTGATCGGAGAAATGACAAACAACAAGCCCTACTCTACAAGCTAAAACTCGGCGTGTGCATCATCAGTGGCAAATCCTTAAATATAAAAAATGTACTTAAAGGCTGTGAGTACAGAACAGCAGTCACTGTAGTCTAACTTCCCAGGATTCAGGAAACAGTCCTCCATTAAACTGTGCTGCACACATCTGAATATTTGGGTTGAACTGTTCTGGAACAGTGTTGTAAATACAACTTAACCACTGATTTCTAGTCGTGTCCTCTTTTGGAAGACCAAACAAAGTAGTTTCGCTTCATGAATGTGGGCTCGTTCGCTTGGGTTTCTTCCCACGGGCACTTGGGCTCAAGTTTAGCTAATGACTTGTTTTGAGGAGGATTCAATGGCTCTCTCTTTCCTCTGGTGTTCATATCAAACCTTAGAGGCTGAAACAATTCTGCTAGCATAGTTTAGGAAGGGGACAACACAAGTGAGAAAATCATGTTTACTGGAAAACGAATCTCCCAAATTATTCCAAACATGCATTTCAGTACTTCAAGCTTACTGTGGGATTTCATCTTAATAATGGTTAAATTACAGAGATTCAGGACTTCAATTAGATTATTGAATTAAATAATGAGAATCCTCTGTGAGTCACATATCATTCAGTTATAAAGTTTCAAATGTGTAAAATTATTTTATATATAATTTGATGTTTTTTTTTAAAGAGAAAAAAGTAATTACAAATATCATAAAGATATATAAAAGCGTAAAGAAAAAATATTAATTTAAAACAGTATTAGGTAAACATTAAATAGATGCTTTGATTAGTTTCACCTGCCCTTAATCAATTAAGTCATTACCTTCTGTGCACTTATACTCTTGTCTCTGTTGGGGGTCTCGTCAGTTTGTGGATGCGTGAATGTGTAGTGTTGCCCTGTCATTTGGATCATTAAAAGATATTGAACTCATCTTACTCATCGTGCCTGCCTGTGGATTATTATACACACAGATCCGTGGACGTATGTTGGGTCATTTTTAGTAGTTTTTTTAATGTCTATAGTTTTTATTAAATGTTTTATTTAGTTTTATTTATTTAAATAACTCTAATAAGCTAAATCAAAATGAAAAATGTGGCTTTGGCAACTAGCTGAAATGCAAAATGCAAAAAAAAATTTTAAGTTTTGTTTTTATTTCTGTTAAAGTTTACATTAATTCAGCTAACAAAGGTTTAATTGTTTTTTAAAACAGTTTTAGCTAACTATAATAACCTTGTAACAAATACAGTTTAAATTTCAAAATGTATTTTTTTAATATGGAACAAATTTTTTGTTGCAAAAACGTTTGGCAAGCATTGATTTAACGTTTTGTGTTCTGCACAAAATTCAACTGATGTTTTCACAATGTTTATGATTTTGAATCTATCTAACTGTGCTCTTTTGTGATATTTACACATATGATACTTAAAATACAATGTGATTCTTTCCAGATGCTGCACTTTGTTATAGATGCACCACTTGTCACTCATAATTGAACTTTATTCTTTTTTTTCATGCGTATTTAGAATTGAGATGTTTTTGTCCATGATTTTTCTTCCTAATAAACAGTTTCTGAAAATCCAATTTCCTTAAAACCTTTTATTGTTTACCTTCACATCACAGCACTAACCTGACTCAAATGTGTGCTACGGAGAAGAATTACCGAGTGTGTGACGTCCAAATGTTGGATGGAAACCTGTTTTACAGGGTATATGTAAAACACTCTGCCTGCTTACAATCCTGCCGCTAATAGGTCCATTTGGATGCATGTGTTCTGAATCCATCAAACCGTTTCCTGTGCTGTTCAAAACACGAGGCAACCTCTGGAGAGAAAGAGGCTATGCTTGGAATCGCATATTAACATACCAGTTAATATTTCTGCTGTATATAATGTGCAGTGTATGCTAATTTTATGTATGTAGAGCAGTGTTATGTTAGCATCATTGATACACTATTGGAGTTATTATTATTAATTTGTCTGTATAGTTTTTATCACGTTTTAGTTTTTAGTTGTTTTTTAGTTTGTTATTTCAGTACTTGAACTTAAACTAAATGATAATAGGAATGTTGCCTTGGCAACTGAAATAAGCTGAAATGTATTTTATTTCAGTTAATGTTTATTCTATTTAAGGTAATGACTTTTTGGTTTTAGCTTTAGTAAACTTGACCACACACTTTATTGGCAAAATATCCAGTATCTCGCAAAGCAATGCGCACAACTTAATCTGCATTTACGGTTTGTTTAACCGACTAGAAAAAGTCAGCTGTGATTTCTATCTTTGTTTGCAAATTCAAGTCCTTGTGTTTTGAATGTTGCATTGTTTGTTTAATTTAAGCTTTTATCTGGATTTATTATATATATACCTATATATATCTATCTATCTACAGGATGCATCTCAATAAAATTAGAATGTGTGGGAAAAGTCATTTATTTCGCAATTCAAATCAAATTTGAAACTGAAGTCGTTAACAGTCTTTGGTTCTTAAGGTGACTGATGTGGCTCCAACTGACACAAGAAAAAAACCAATTACATACTCAACAAATTAGAATATGGTGACATGCCAATCATCTAATCAGCTCAAAACACCTGCAAAGTTTTCCTGAGTCTTCAAAATGGTCTCTCGGTTTGGTTTACTAGGCTACACAATCATGGTGAAGACTGTTGATCTGACAGTTGTCCAGAAGACATTGACACCCTTCACAAGGAGGGTAGCCACAAACATTCATTGCCAAAGAAGCTGGATGTTCACAGAGTGCTGTATCAAAGCATGTTAACTGAAAGTTGAGTGGAAGGAAAAAGTGGGAAGAAAAAGATGCACAACCAACCAAAAGAACCACAGCCTTATGAGGATTGTCAAACAAAATCGATTCAAGAATTTGAGTGAACTTCACAAGAAATGGACTGAGGCTGGGGTCAAGGCAACAAAAGCCACCACACACAGACGTGTCAAGAAATATGGCTACAGTTGTCGTATTCCTCTTGAATCACTCCTGGACCACAGACAACATCAGAGGCGTCTTAACTGGGCTAAGGAGAAAAGGAACTGGACTGTTGCCCAGTGGTCCAAAGCCCTCTTCAGATGAGAGCAAGTTTTGAATTTAATTTGGAAACCAAGATCCTAGAGTCTAGAGGAAGGGTGGAGAAGCTCATAGCAAGTTGCTGAAGTTCAGTGTTAAGTTTCCATAGTCTGTGATGATTTGGGGTGCAATGTAATTTGCTGGTGTTGGTCCATTGTGTTTTTGAAAACCAACGTCACTGCACCCGTTTTCCAAGACATTTTGGAGCACTTCATGCTTCCTTCTGACCAGCTTTTTGAAGATGCTGATTTCATGTTCCAGCAGGATTTGGCACCTGCCCACACTGCCAAAAGCACCAGAAGTTGGTTAAATGACCGTGGTGTTGCTGTGCTTGACTGGCCAGCTAACTCGCCTGACCTGAACCCCATAGATAATCTATGGGTTATTGTCAAGAGGAACATGAGAAACAAGAGACCAAAAAATGCAGATTAGTTGAAGGCCACTGTCAAAGAAACCTGGTTTTCCATACCACCTCAGCAGTGCCACTAACTGATCACCTCCATGCCACGCTGAGTTGAGGCAGTAATTAAAGCAAAATGAGCCCCTACCAGGTATTGAGTACATGTACAGTAAATTAACATACTTCCAGAAGGCCAACAATTCACTAAAAATGTTTTTTATTGGTCTAATGAAGTATTCTAATTAGTTGAGATAATGAATTGGTGGGTTTTGTTAAATGTGAGCCAAAATAATCACAATTAAAATAACTAAAGACTTAAACTACTTCAGTCTGTGGCATTGAATTTATTTAATACACACGGTTCACAATTTGAGTGAATTACTGAAATAAATGAACTTTTCCAAGACATTCTAATTTATTGAGATTCACTGGATATTATATATATATTATATATATATATATATATAAATAATTTCACATACACATAAACAGTCCAGTGTAATGGAGCTTGAAACTGTCACAGAATAACAAATAAATAAATAAGGTAAATGGCGAGATCTAAATAGAATTGCGAGCTATAAATTGGCAAGTTAAAATTGTGCAACTTTTTTCTTAGAATTGTGAGATATAAACTTGAGATGTAAACTGTGAGATTAAATCACATTCTGAGAAAAAAAATAATTGTGAATAAAAACTAAATTTACATGAACTGAAATCTAAAAGCAAATTGAAAAGTTCATACTCGCATTTTGAGGAGGAAAAAAAATGATTTGAGACCTCAGAATTGCAAGGAAAAGCAAAGAAAAACATCATGCAATTGCAAAGTATGTGCAAACAAGAACTGCCATTTTTTTTTTTTTTTTGTTATGATTTTTAAAAAACCTAACTATTTTTAGTATATTTTTTATTATATAGGAACGTTTTTTAGTTTTTTTGTGATTTCTGGATTCCACTCATATGCACCATAATTAGATCATGTGACAAATAATGTGGCACAGCTATCATAGAATAATTTATAGAATTAAAAAAAAATCGTAATAATAGTAAGTTTAGACAGTTCATACCATGAAATATTCAGTATGCAGTAGGCTAAGCTATCTTTCCTTCTCAAACACAGATTCAATCCTGAGATTAACATGCCGCGGGACATCCCCACTGATGCAGGAACCCTTCATCGTGTCATCCCGCACTTCCTTTAGTCTTATTTTTCCAAAAACCTGGACACGGGATCAGTTTACAATAATCCAGAGATGACGACAACAGCCGATCTGAGATTGTTGTTTAGGGTCCTATATCACACCGTCGACCCTTGTTTTCACCCACGGCGGTTATTACAATAATGGAAAGCGATGGAGAATGGAGAAGACAGAGAAGCGAGCGCTGGAGAGATTAGTGTCACTGTGACGCTATGCTAGCTGACTAGCGTGCGTGTGAGCGATAGTGGATCTGCGAGGCTGTTAATGCGGAAGCATGCGGAAGCATTAATAGAACTCTGATGTGAAAATAACGAATAACCCTGAGCACAGCTCTGAGATGGAGCCATTAGCCCGAGGCTTTTGCGTTGGCCAGAGAGTCACACAACACATCACGCGCTGCCATTAACACGAGTCCACAGTAAAACTAGCAGATACTGTTCAGAGTGGTGCTTAAAGCTTCAAACTGGCTTTTCAGCAGTGATTTAAGGTGCCATATTGTGCGTTTTGGTAACATTTCAGGTTTTATTTTTCATTACAAGTGCATTGTGCATCTTGTGCTACAATAAAATCTAATTTAGGTTTACTTGACTACTTTCTACCAGATGAATTTAAGAATGAAATGGCTGTTTGTTTGTTTTTTAATTGATGTTGTATCTTTTAAGATGGGCCGTTGGTGCATAATGCATAATGTAGGATATATAATTTATACACAAATAATTATATTTTAATGATTAATATAAATGCTTATACTGTTCAAAAGTTCTGGATTGGTTAGATTTTATCCTTTTTTATTTATTTATTTATTTTTTGACAGTCTTTTCTGCTCACCAAGGCGCATTTATGATTAAAAAATATATAGGAAACACTGTAAAATATTATTACATTTTAAAAATAAATGTTTTCTATTTTAAAATATCTTAAAATGTAATTTATTCATGTGATCAAAGCTGAATTTTCAGCATCATTACTCCAGTCTTCTGTGTCACATGATCTTTCAGAAATCATTCTGATATTCTGATTTGTTGCTTAAGAAATTACTGATCATTATCAGTGTTGAAAACAGTTGTGCAGTTGTGCATAATATTTTGTGGAAACATTTGTAACATTATAATCTTTCATCTTTATTTTATCTTATCGCTCTTGATAAATTTAATGCATTCTTGTTGATAAAATAGAAATGAAATAACAAAAACTAATTCTAAAATGATTGTCACATTTGGAATATCATATAATATTTTTACTAATATTATTTTTCATTTGACATAGTTTTTCTAATATTTTTCCCATTCAATATTTCATTTGAAATGGTTATACAGTGTGATAATGTTATTGTTGTTGTTGTTATACGTACTCAGTAGTCTCAATTTAATTCAAGCTCATAAAAGTTGCATAGAAAATAATTGTAGCTTGTAAAAATAAACAATTAAAATTAGTCCTGATTGGCTAAACTTCAAATTCGAGCATTATTCACACTGTTATACCATACCTTGACAATTTATAATTGTCCTACTCTTGCCTTACTAAACTTTGTTTTTACTAGATTTTTAACATTTTCTAATGGTGTCCAAAAATTACTGCCAGGCTCAAGAGTGTTGCAGTTGCTAGGGTGATCTAGATGGTTGCTAGGGTGATCTAGATGGTTGCTAGGGTGATCTTGGTGGGTTAAAGCTTCAAATCAAAAGAACCCATTTCCTCTGTGATATTCTGGTCTGTATATATGCAGCTCCCTCCTTTAGGGTGCGTCACATTAGCAAAATGTTGGTTACATTTTGTGGTCAGAAAAGGTCTATTGTTAAGAGTGTAGCAATGTATAAAGCACAGCTCACACACTTCAAACCAAGCAGCTTTCAGTTTGTTAACGTGTCGAATCTGCGCAACCCACTTGAACCCATCACGAAATCTGCATGGGGAAATCTTTAATCATCACGCAAAACTCCAGTTTGTGTGGAATCCTATTGAAATGACTGGATGTTGATAAATTTGACTGCACCTTAAATCAATGGGTATCTTCTTTTTGCCAGATTATTTTCCAAAAGGCAAGAATTGTACATTCATTTATTTGGAAAAGTAATAGCACACCATTCAAAGCCATCATTCATGTTCATAGCACAATAGTGCAAGACGAGTTCCACACCTCGGTGCTTTATTTCTAGTCGCTCCAAATGGAAATATGACATTACATTTATCGAATAAACTCTCAACTCTATTTGGAGCGACTAGAAATAAAGCACCGTTCAGCTCCAGTTTCTCATTTCTGAGGTATTTGTCTTCTTGACATGTCCCGTCATTTATCATCTTAACGCATTACTACACCTTGAGATTACCACATCTTCCCTCAGGAGTCCTTCTGCATTAGAAAGATCCAGAATTCTCTTGGGCAAAGGTGCGTTTGAGACTTGAGACTTCCAGGAACATGACTCAAACGGATGTGCAACCAGAATCTGAAGCCGCCAGCAGCTCTTAGGCCGTAACATCCATCACTCAGGCCGGGGAAGGTCAGGCACCACCTCTGATGTATGTCACAAAGCCCCAACCCTTCACTTCCCCTCTGGGCAGCACACCTGCTTTTAAAATTCATGAAATCATCGCTCCTAAGATGCTCGTTTGTCACCTCCACACTCTTTCACTCCCTTTTTCTGCCTTTCATTCTATTGTCAGGAAACACATTAGGGGAACTTTAGCCACCGTTGTGGTGGTGGGTAACTTGAGCGTATTTTGGCTGTAGGGGTTCATTCCGGGACCACGAGGACATATGGCGACCCACCGATGTTTTAGCAAATGTAGATGTAATCAAGACACGTGAAAACTGCAAATTGAGTTAATAACGATTGCTCGAGGCTAGGCGGAAGCGAAGTTTATTGTACAATATTTTGCATTACTAAAAACGAGTACTCTTCATGCTGATCCTCCAGCGCATCAGGAGTGCATGAAGATAAATTTGCTTCTCCAGAAAGCACACATGGTCACTAGAGGCTTCATTAGCCAATTTAATGAAAGAAAGGAATATAGTGCCTGTAGAGCAACGCTCCTCTCGTTTTCTTCTCTCCGGCTAGATACTCCTCAGTGACATGTGATTGTAATGCTGGTGTTGACTCTGCTACAAAACCTAGTGATGCTTACATGTTTTTACTGGGAAATTAAATAAATTCACTCATTAAAAACACTTTCATGTTTTTTTTTCACTTTTGTTTTTTTTCCACATTTTTTTTGTCTCATTTTAAATATATTAAAAAATTTGAATTTGAAACTTGAAAACGCACTTTTTATGATGAACAGTTTTTTTTTTCTCCAATGAATTTTGATAGTTTTGGGGGGCATAAAGTAAAAAATGTCAGGGTTGTACAACCGTCCTGATGCTATATTAGGGGGATGGGGAGGGAGCATTAAATGAATGGAAGACCTTTTAAGTACTTTGGCATAAACTTTTATTATTATTTCTTGGGACAAAAATTGTGACAAATAAAAGCCATGTGGTGCAACCAACAGGCAACATTATTTAAATATATATATATATATATATTAATATAGTGGGTACGGAAAAAAGTATTCAGACCCCCTTAATTTTTCACTCTTTATTATATTGCAGCCATTAGCTAAAATCATTTAAGTAAATTTTTTATTCCTCATTAATGTACACACAGCACACCATATTGAAAGAAAAACACAGAATTGTTGACATTTTTGCAGTTTTATTAAAAAAGAAAAACTGAAATATATCATGGTCCTAAGTATTCAGACCCTTTAGTATTTAGTAGAAGCACCTTTTGATCTAATACAGCCATGAGTCTTTTTGGGAAAGATGCAACAAGTTTTTCAAACCTGGATTTGGTGATCCTCTGCCATTCCTCATTGCAGATCCTCTCCAGTTATGTCAGGTTGGATGGTAAACGTTGGTGGACAGCCTTTTTAGGTCTCTCCAGAGATGCTCAATTTGGTTTAAGTCAGGGCTCTGGCTGGGTTATTCAAGAACAGTCACAGAGTTGTTGGGAAGCCACTCCTTCGTTATTTTAGCTAAGTGCTTAGGGTCATTGTCTTGTTGGAAGGTAAACCTTCGGCCAGTCTGAGGTCCTGAGCACTCTGGAAAAGTTTTCGTCCAGGATATCCCTGTACTTTGGCCGCATTCATCTTTCCCTCGATTGCCACCAGTCGTCCTGTCCCTGCAGCTGAAAAACACCCCACAGCATGATGCTGCCACCACCAAGCTTCACTGTTGGGACTGTATTGGACAGTGTGATGAGCAGTGCCTGGTTTTATACACACATACCGCTTAGAATTAAGGCCAAAAAGTATCTTGGTCTCATCAGACCAGAGAAACTTATTTCTCACCATCTTAGAGTCCTTCAGATGTTTTTTAGCAAAATCAATGCGGGGGGGGGGCTTTCATGTGTCTTGCACTGAGGAGAGGTTTCCGTTGGGCCACTCTGCCATAAAGCCTTGACTGGTGGAGGGCTGCAGTGATGGTGATTTCTACAACTTTCTCCCATCTCCCGACGGCATCTCTGGAGCTCAGCCACAGTGATCCTTCTTTACCTCTCTCACCAAGGCTCTTCACCCCGATAGCTCAGTTTGGCCGGACGGCCAGCTCTAGGGAAGGGTTCTGGTCGTCCCAAACGTCTTCATTTTAAGGATTATGGAGGCCACTGTGCTCTTAGAACCTTAAGTGCAGCAGAAATGTTTTTGTAACATTGGCCAGATCTGTGCCTTGCCACAATTCTCTGTCTGAGCTCTTCAGGCAGTTCCTTTGACCTCATGATCTCATTTGCTCTGACATGCACTGTGAGCGGTAAGGTCTTATATAGACAGGTGTGTGGATTTCCTAATCAAGTCCAATCAGTATAATCAAACAAAGCTGGACTCAAATGAAGGTGTAGAACCATCTCAAGGATGATAAGAAAAATGGACAGCATCTGAGTTAATTATATGAGTGTCACAGAAAAGGGTCTGAAAACTTAGGACCATGTGATATTTCAGTTTTCAGTTTTTCTTTTTTAATAAATCAGCAAAAACGTCAACAATTCTGTGTTTTTCTGTCAATATGGGGTGCCCGTGTGTACATTAATGAGGAAAAAAATTAATTTAAATGATTTTAGCAAATGGCTGCAATATAACAAGAAGTGAAAAATTTATACTCTATATATATACAGTGGGTACCGAAAGTATTCAGACCCCCTTAAATTTATCACTCTTTGTTATATTGCAGCCATTTGCTCAAATCATTTAAGTTATTTTTTTTTTCTTCATTAATGTACACACAGCACCCCCATATTGACAGAAAAACACAGAAATTGTTGACAATTTTGCAGATTTATTAAAAAGAAAAAACTGAAATATCACATGGTCCTAAATACTGAGCAAAGGGTCTGAATACTCATATATTTAACTCAGGTGCTGTCCATTTCTTCTGATAATCCCTGAGATGGTTCTACACCTTCATTTGAGTCAAGCTGTGTTTGATTATACTGATTGGACTTAATTAGGAAAGCCACACACCTGTATATATAAGACCTTACAGCTCACAGAGCAAATGAGAATCATGAGGTCAAAAGAAACTGCCTGAAGAGCTCAGAGACAGAATTGTGGCAAGGCACAGATCTGGCCAAGGTTACCAAAAAAAATTCTGCTGCACTTAAGGTTCCTAAGGGCACAGTGGCCTCCATCATCTTAAATGGAAGACGTTTGGGACGACCAGACCCTTCCTAGAGCTGGCCGTCCGGCAAAAACTGAGCTATCGGGGGAGAAGAGAATTTGTGAGAGAGGTAAAGAAGAACCCAAAGATAACTGTGGCTGAGCTCCAGAGATGCAGTCGGTAGATGGGAGAAAGTTGTAGAAAGTTGTCAACCATCACTGCAGCCCTCCACCGTCGGGGCTTTATGGCAGAGTGGCCCTGACGGGAAGCCTCTCCTCCGTGCAAGACACATGAAAGCCCGCATGGAGTTTGCTAAAAAAGGATAGGAAGGATAGGACAACTGGTTGCAATCGAGGGAAAGATGAATGCGGCCAAAGTACAGGGATATCCTGGACGAAAACCTTCTCCAGAGAGTGCTCAGGACCTCAGACTGGGCAAAAGGTTTACCTTCCAACAAGACAATAACCCCAAGCACACAGCTAAAATAACGAAGGAGTGGCATCACAACAACTCGTGGACTGTTCTTGAATGGCCCAGCCAGAGTTCTGACTTAAACCCAATTGAGCATCTCAATTGAGACCTAAAAATGGCTGTCCACCAAGTTTACCATCCAACCTGACAGAACTGGAGAGGATCTGCAAGGAGGAATGGCAGATACCCAAATCCAGGTGTGAAAAACTTGTTGCATCTTTCCCAAAAAAGACTCATGACTGTATTAGATCAAAAGCGTGCTTCTACTAAATACTGAGAAAAGGGTCTCAATACTTAGGACCATGTGATATTTCATTCTTTTTTAATAAATCTGCAAAAATGTCAACAATTATGTGTTTTTCTGTCAATATGGGGTGTTGTGTGTACATTAAGGAGGAAAAAAAAATTAACTAAATGATTTTTTAGCAAATGGCTGCAATATAACAAAGACGTGAAAAATGTACGGGGGTCTGAATACTTTCCGTACCCAATGTAGATATATTATATATTATATATATTATGTATATTTATAATACAGAGGAGAGAAGACTCATGCAGACCTCCAAAAAACCTCTTAAAATATAAATTAGACATTTATTACGGTTCTAAATTCATGTGGGAAACTACCTATATATATATAAGTATATATATATATTGTAGCATCCTGGGATCCAATCAAAAACACAATTTTTCATTTGATTTAACAAATCAGTTATTCATTAGATTAACAAATCGTCACAGACCCCTCACCCAATAAACATACAGGGTGCCAGGATGTCTGCGAACGACACCAGGCCCCCCCTGGTCCCCATGGCAACTAATGCAGATATCACTGGTTTTATGACCCACAGGAATGTAAGTAGGGAAAATCACTGCATGTTCCATAGCAAGAGACACAATGCACAGTAGAAATTGACTTTTCTACTAATTAATTCATAGGAAAACCTTTCTTTGAATGAACACACATATCCTTCAGGTTATGGTGTATGTTGTCTTTGATATTTTTAGACTATTTTATGCATGCTTATGATGGAACCCATTCCTGTCATCTTGCCATATGTAATCCTACCATGTTTAGTATCTATGAAATCGCCTTCTGATGATCTAAACGAGCGTGTATATTATATGTTGGTACATAGGCAATATATTAGTGTCCTGAGAATCTGTAGTTATTTCGATTCAAGTTCAATATGCAAATTACCATGCTTCCACACAAAGAGTCATAAAACTCCCCAGTATCTCAAAACTCCCACTTGGGATACCGGCCTTTCTCATTGGACAAGCCCATCTTGAGAGGCGGGGATCTTCTCCGACCTTAAAGGCATCACACCATGTGACCCGCCCAGAGTCGGTGGTTTGTTTGAATTCTGAGAAGATGTGAGCTACAATGCTCCAGGACATCCTTAAGTACGTGCCAGGCTTCAGCCTTGACTTTTCCATTCACCAAGATTCTCTGACTCAAACTGGTTATTTTTCATCAACCAACTTCAGCAAAGATCAACTTGAACCTTTGGACTGCATCAAGCCTTTCTTTCAGACAGACGAGACGTGCAAGTATTCAAACTTAGTCTTATTAATACATTAAGTATTAGTTACACCTTTTTACAAAGGTGTTTTTGAACTAAGAATCTGATGTTTCCTTCAGGCTGTAGATCTGCTGAATATCAAATGGTACCATAGTTTCATATTCTTATTTCTCTTCTCTTTACTGCGTTAAGCTTTAACCCTTTCCTATACCAACTGTATGTGTGTGTGTGTGTGTGTGTGTGTATTGTGTATGAGACAAGTTAAGTGTTTATGGAGTATGTTAGACTAGTTTAAGTGTTTATGTAGTTAATAAAGTCTTACTTGTATCACACTTGAAGTTGTTCATTGTTTGCTCATAACTGGAGTCACTTAATCATGCAGATTTATGCTACAAGCTCTTTGTAGAATTGTACAGTAAGAAAGTTATTTCCCTTAACCAGGAAATTAACGTTCTTAGAATTGACAGACAGTTGACCCTGAGAGGTCAGCTAAATATCTACAGCGGATCTAAATATTTATAATTAATTATAACTAGTTATGATTAATTATTCATATTTCCCCATGAGCTGATTCGCTACAGATTGGTGGAGGAATGCGGGCATGATAAAACGAAAGTTATGAGCCTAAACACTGTCAACCTAAAAGTGTGCGCGTGATAGTCCAGGTTAAAATAGGGCGTGACTTGAGATGCGCTGTTGTGTCACTATTTGCTGGCTTGTTGAGATGCAGATAAAGTGGGGGTTTGAATTGGTTCCGCTATTATAATTGTGAGAGTCTTTGTGTATTTCATGCTTAATGGTATCAGTGTAAGGTTAATCTGATTTTAGCAAAGAAACCCTAATTTCAGTATTAAAGCATAAATCTGTTCTGACAAAGCATAAGTCTGAATCTCAGCTCAGCGGCATGTCCAAACTGTACCATAATGAATAATGCTTTAGTGAAGAAATCACAAAATTGCAGTATTGTTTAAATTGTTTCTTTGAAGAAGAAATCTCAGTACAGTTATATCAAGGTAGATCTGAGTGTTGCTCCTCTTTCTACAGCATAAAGGCCTTATAGTTTATAGTTTATAATTAGATTGAAGCAATTCATCTACACTTTGACTACATATATACAAGCCTAGTAACCTGGTGGTCATTACTGTGTTTCACTCGCTGAGTGAAATTAAAGGTGTAATACTGTACTTTAGTATTCATGTGTGAGGCACACATAACTACATATATGTTTAAACCGGTTTTAACTTACAGTAAACCCGTTTTGTAATTCTTTAAACAAGTGCAAGAAGTTTATTGTTAAATTAGAGAAGCACTCACAGAAGTGCTTATTTAATGCAACAAGTCTTGAAGGACTGAAAGCACCACGTTTTAAAACTGTGGGCAACTTTTAAAATAGGCAGACACTAAACTGCTTTAATTGCACTGGCATGCATTGGTTACCATGACAACAACTTGTCACAGGAAGCGCTAACACCACATAGCACCTGGCGATGCCATGTTGTAAACAAACCACCTGAAGCAGCTAAGCTAACACGACTTAGCATAGTTTCATCTTAGGCTAAGCTACAAAATAGCTTTAACAATTAGGGGTTAGCACTCTTTAATTGAAGCTTTTAAATACAGCATGTGTGTATGCAGTGTGAAGTAATTTGAACTTAACCTAATCCCTGGTTTCTGATTTTTCCATTTCTCTTCCATGTTTCTCAATCTTCAATTCGTCTCAGCGAATTTAACTATCTTAGATGTATCCTTCCTGAATGCTATTGCTAAGTTACTAGCTAATTAAATCTAAATTTAATTACATTTAAACTGTCTCATCTAGGAGGAAAAAAAAATCATTTGGTTATTGGGTGTTTTTAGTAACACAGTGAATAACGTGCTACAGAGGGCGGGGCACACACATGGTATGGCCTCGGCATGGGAGCTGAACACGCAGCAGCTGTGACCAGACATGGTGTGTTGCCCAACACAAATAAGTTAATCACGAGTGCTACTGATTGTTCCTAATACCAGATCGATTACCCTGTTTTAATAATAGCAGTCAGCTAATTTTAAATCCATTTACATGGTATACCCCCTTTTGTTCCACTTTGATTTGATTGTCTCTGGTTCATTTTGAGATTCAGAGAGATCCTTTTATTTTTGATTTGTTTATTTAACATGTGTTCTGATTGATGACCCCTGTTGACACAGTCATCTAGGACAAAATACTTAGGGCACAACTCTATCCTGAGAACCAAATAATAAGCCATAATCTGAATAGAACGGCTCTCCTTTTCCTTTTTTCTTCTTTACTCACTTCTCAGAGATTGAGCATGTTGGAACCATCAGTAAATTCTGTCTTTAAAAAGAGTCTTAAGTCATCAATCAAAACTCTGTTTACGCCCTTTTCAGCAAAATGTCATATGCTGACCTAAACCTATCTTAGCATTCACAGCTAAGATATAACCTAATACTTCAGCTAAGCACAACTGGCAAAACCTAGCTGTAAAACTTAGCTCCACACTCTGTTTGATCTTGTATTAGTCCCTAGTCCTTACTCTCAACACAAGTTTGCCAAAAAAGTTGCAGATGCTCAGACTAACTGCACAGAATGCAGAACAGAGAGGGCTGGCAAGGCGTCGTGAGGAACACCCCCTTTAACCAGGGCCGACGACCACCTACTGAGCCGAAAGCAACTGGACACAGATTTGAGGAAGGTACCACAGACTCTGACTCAAGCAAGAGTTATGGCTTACAAAGAGATCTCACCAAGATCATAATCTGCTTGCCCACAACCTTATGGGTCTGAACAGGAGGGGTAAAGTGATCTCAAGCAACCGATCCCAACGGGGGGGGGCGGGGGGGTTAGCACACGACCCCAGCAGAATGTTACAGGAGGAAATCAATAGACTTCAAGAAACTCTGATCCAGCAGCTGAACAACACAAGACAAACTTGACATGGTCCAAACAGAACTCAGGTACTCTTATAGGCTGCAAAAAGAAACGCAGTGAGAGAGACACCCTACTCCCGCATCCTCAATCAGCCGTGCAAACTCCCTCATATGCAAAAAGCTACGAAGGGGGGAGCCAACACTATCTGCTTAACAACTCAGCAGACAGAACAATAATACCTCCAGCAACCACAGGGAGGAGAGGGTCCCTTCCAAGCATCCCTGCAGCAGCGCATGATGTGACCCCAGAGACCTTGACAAGCTAGCCAGAAAAAATCCCAGCATTCACATTGCTGGGGAAACAATAGATTCCTACTTTAGGCAGTACGAGCAGTAATTTAGAACAGTGGCGTCGTTTTAAACATTGCTTGCAAGCCGACCCAGTAATCAATCTTATGTGGCTGTCTCATAAGTTTTAGTAACTTCTTATACATGCGCATACCAGGTTCTGATCAAAATCAGATAAAACGATAGCTTGAATGTGCCTTCCTACAGGAAGTAGAAAGTTTCAGTGCTATAATGTTTTTTAAATCGTACGATAAGAAACTAACCTGATTTAGCGAAGAAATCCTAATTTCTGTTGTTAGTGGAGCATAGGTCTTTTCTGACGACGGAATCTCAGATTAGCAGCTCAAATAAATGGTACCAGAATAAATCGGTCTGATCTTGGGCGAAGAAATCCCCTTTTTCAGCACTGTGCAGGTGATCTGAGCAATGCTCCTCATTTCACTAATTTAAGGCTTTATTATGTGTTACGTATCATTGTATTTCTTTATGACTCGCTCATTTGAAACATTTGCGTAAAATTAATGGTTTATTCTAGTGTAGCTAACTACGAATTCACCATTGCTTGTGAAGTGAATGTGCTGTTTTGATTGATGAATGAATTTGTATGGGAAATGTCATAACTGACTGTTATGCCCCGCATGAGTTTCCCATGCATGTTCACAGCAGTGCAAGTTCTGCTCCACTTGCACCTGATGTGAGCTTGCATTGGTCTCCTAGCAACACGTGACCCCGGAAGTGTGAGACAACAGCACCCACTTCACAGACCTTTGTGTAAATAAATAACTGCGTGTAGCCAACGCTAACTCTTTAGCAACCATACAGGCACATGAGCTAAGCACTTTACCTCAACTGCTAGCTGTTAGCACACGACTAACGCTAGATAGGCGTGTAAAGTGTAACTTTCTAACCACTACTCTCTCTCTCTCTCTCTCTCTCTTCTCTATCCCCGTCACTCTGGTGTCACTTCCTGTTGATGCAATCCACAGCCTCTTTGGATTCAGTTCGGTCGGTCCCTCCCCACATACTTTGGTTTTACTTGTGTTATTTTTTATTTTTGTTTTGACTTTATTCTACCTCTCTTTAATTTTATTGCATTTATTTACATTTGTTTAGCACAAATGTACCAATTCAGCTAAATTGATTTTTATTAAATTTGAGATTTAATTAAATAAATTTTTTAATTTCCTACAGCTATTAGGACCGCTTTTGTTTGTTTTGTTCTACTTTGATTTTATTTTAGTTATTTTTACCATCACCATATTCGCGTTTTGTATAGGATTACAGTAGTTCTAGCAACTGTTGTTTCCTTAATGAGTTATACAGGTTATTAGTAGCCTAATCCCTGTTTCCTCTCTACTTCTCCTCACTCCTCAGTGCCAGGCCTAATACATTGAAGGGCAGCTACTGTTCAACACAATGTAGGCCAAGATAGAACTAGGAACAATTCCCATTGTTTCTTTTTCTTTTTTTTTTTTTTGACGAGGTATTTGGTGTGTCCCTGCTAGTTTAGCTAACAGTCTAAACCTAGGTTTATGAGTCTATTGCAGCATTACCCACAAGTGACACTTGCTTAGCCATTTCTCTTAGCAAAAAAAAAAAACTAAATAGGTCAAATCTTCCACCTTCCTTTTTTTTTTGATTTCATCTTATTTTATTTCAGTTTTGTCATAGTGACCAAACCCGTGAACCATCAGTGCTTTGAGTAATAGTTTGACCACATGTATAGCCCGGTCATCAGCTGATCCCTGCTTACAGCCCCCTCAACAAAGTTACTCAAACTCTCTCTTTGTGTTCACAAACACAAAAACATAGCACCCTACCTCACTAGCTGCCTCTCACCAGCTATTCATACCTTACACGGCCTACACAGCCGTTCCCATTAGAGATAGTTTAACACCTCTGTACATACCTGCATTTGTCTTGTCCCATTCTCGCTCTGGTGTTCCCACAGGTGTGCCAGGATGTCGCAGGCATTCCACAGACATCCAGCCCTGCCAGCTCACCAGGACCACCTGGAAACTTAGCAGAGCACTGTAACGGACATCCTTCAGCTCCAAGCAGCCAACGACCTGCAATGGCAAAGAAAGGAACAGCGAAACTGCGACACAAGTGAACACCTGACACCCAGCCTGAACCACCAGGACCTGAGCAGCATCATCCTCTCCTCGGCCCACACCCTCAAGGGCCGCTCGGAAAAGGGGGGAATTTGTTCGAAAAGGTAAATGAGCTGAAACTGCATGTCACAGAATTCTGCAGAGAACTGACACCTGCTCCCTCAACGGAAAGAAAAAAGAAAGAAAAAAAAAAAAGAAAAACAGGACTGAAAGAACCTAACAGAATGGTGCGACAGAAGGAAATCATCAGTCTTCAGGAGGCTCTAACAGCTGCTGGACACCAAACGCCACTGGAAAAAGCCATCAGACAGGACTTGGAAAGAGAACTGTTTCACACAAAGTCACTGTTAAAAACAGCATATGTGGAACTAAATGAGAGAGACAACAGATCTAAGGCCTTGCAAGGCCAGCTGCATGCAGCCAGAGCTGAGGTCCAAACCCTGACTCAGCAATTAAAGAGGAGCTTGACATGGTTCAGAAATAATTTAAACAGTCCTACCGACTGCGCATAGACTCAAGCAAAAGACAGCCTGCTAAACATCACATCACCAGCAGTGCAAGCCCTCCCTGCCTGTGCACAGCTACTAAGGGGGGGAAGGGAGCCAAAGCTTTCTGCTTGACACTTCACAAGTCAGCTCCCTGAAAACCCTGAAAACCTCTGCAGCTGCAGAAGAAAAAAAAAGTTTAATTCAGGCGCGAGAATCGAAAACAAGCATAGTGAATGCCACCTGCAGCCGAGGTGAATTCCCCCCCCCCCACATGTCACAAATTATGGAAACTGGAAAGATGCTTGCAGAACCACAAGTGTGAACAGACAGGGAAAACACGAAGCAGAACTTCCCCTGGCCAGCAGGCCCAACCCCTCAGCCAAGAGTTTGAACCTGTGAGGGGGGGGGGGGGCGGGAGCCACTGTTCACACGTCACCAATCTGCAGCCACAAGGGGGTGGGGCAAGGATCTTTCCAGAGGATCACTGCAGACACACACACCGTGTGACCCCACAGACCCCAACGAGCTGGCCAGAGACAATACATCTGGCAACCTAAATACTGCAGAGACCCTGAGGACATCAAAGGAACTGATCCTGCAGCCTCACCAGCAGCTTAAACAAGCCATCATAAAGGAATTCTCAGACCCAGAGTCTGAAAATGGACTGATCGCTGCTGATTCTGAACTTCACAACTCAGAATCAAAAGCGGGCACCAGAAGGCACCCAGCATTGCCACAATTGCAAAACCAAAAAAGTGTGTGTATGTTAGACCAGTTTAAGTGTTTATGTAGTTAATAAAGTCTTACTTGTATCACACTTGACGTTGTTCATTGTTTGCTCATAACTGGAGTCATTTAATCATGCAGATTTATGCTACAAGCTCTGTGTAGAATTGTACAGTAAGAAAGTTATTTCCCGTAACCAGGAAATTAACGTTCTTAGAATGACAGACAGTTGACCCTGAGAGATCAGCTAAATATCTACAGCGGATCTAAAATAGTTAATTATAACTAGTTATGGTTAATTATTAATATTTCCCATGAGCATGATTGCTACATATATATATCAGTGGTGTGAAAAAGTGTTGGCCCCCTTCCTGATTTCTTATTTTTTTACATGTTTGTCACACTTTAATGTTTCAGATCATCAAACAAATTTAAATATTAGTCAAAGATAACACAAGTAAACACAACATGCAGTTTTTAAACGAAGGTTTTTATTATTAAGGGAAAACAAAATCCCAAACTACATGGCCCAGTGTGAAGAAGTGTTTGCCCCCCTGTTAAAACTGTGGTTTATCACACCCGAGTTCAATTTCTCTAGCCACACCCAGGCCTGATTACTGCAACACCTGTTCGCAATCAAGAAATCTCAAACAGGACCTGCCTGACAATGTGAAGTAGACCAAAATATCCTCAAAAACTAGACATCATGCCGAGATCCAAAGAAATTCAGAAACAAATGAGAAAGAAAGTAATTGAGATCTATCAGTCTGGAAAAGGTTATAAAGCCATTTCTAAAGCTTTGGGACTCCAGCGAACCACAGTGAGAGCCATTATTCACAAATGGCAAAAACATGGAACAGTGGAGAACCTTCCCAGGAGTGGCCGGCCGACCAAAATTACCCCAAGAGCACAGCGACGACTCATCCAAGAGGTCACAAAAGACCCCACAACAACATCCCAAGAACTGCAGGCCTCACTTGCCTCCGTTAAGGTCAGTGTTTATGACTCCACCATAAGAAAGAGACTGGGCAAAAATGGTCTGCATGGCAGGGTTCCAAGATGAAAACCGCTGCTGAGCAAAAAGAACATAAAGGCTAGTCTCAGTTTTGCCAGAAAACATCTTGATGATCCCAAGACTTTTGGGAAAATACTCTGTGGACTGACGAGACAAAAGTTGAACTTTTTGGAAGGTGTGTGTCCCATTACATCTGGGCGTATAAGTAACACTGCATTTCAGAAAAAGAACATCATACCAACATAAAAAATTTGGGGGTGGTAGTGTGATGGTCTGGGGCTGGTTTGCTGCTTCAGGACCTGGAAGACTAGCTGTGATAAATGGAACCATGAATTCAGCCGTTTACCAAAAAATCCTGAAGGAGAAAGTCCGGCCATCAGTTTGTGACCTCAAACTCAAGCACACTTGGGTTATGCAGCAAAAAAATGATCCCAAACACACCAGCAAGTCAACCTCTTAATGGCTCAAGAAAAACTAAATTAAGATTTTGGAGCGGCCAAATCAAAGTCCGAACTTAAATCCGATTGAGATGCTGTGGCATGACCTTAAAAAAAGCGGNAATCTGTTCGTGACCTCAAGCTGAAGCGAACTGGGGTTCTGCAGCAGGACAATGATCCAAAACAAACCAGCAAGTCCACCTCTGAATGGCTGAAAAAAACTAAATGAAGACTTTGGAGTGGCCTAGTCAAAATCCTGACCTGAACCCTATTGAGATGCTGTGGCATGACCTAAAAAAGGCGGTTCATGCTCGAAAACCACTCCAATGTGGCTGAATTACAACAATACTGCATAGATGAGTGGACCAAAATTCATCCACAGCGCTGTAACAGACTCATTGCAAGTTATCGCAAACGCTTGATTGCAGTTGTAGCTGCTAAGGGTGGCCCAACCAGTTAATAGGTTTAGGGGGCAAACACTTTTTCAAAAAGGCCATGTAGTTTTGGATTTTGTTTTCCTTAATAATAAAAACCTTCATTTAAAAACGGCATGTGTTTATCTTTTTTACTAATATTTAAATTTGTTTGATCTGAAACATTAAAGTGTGACAAATGCAAAAAAATAAGAAATCAGGAAGTGGGCCAACACTTTTTCAAACCACTGTCTGCAGGTATTAGCCTATACCGTTAAAGAGCATTGATTTACATTACAAGCTATCAGAATTTCATCTTTCTTTTTTGCCACATAACCACCAAATTACATATTTTGCTCATAAAGGTCTCTGAATAAAATATTTTTTTTCCCTTTTTTTTCTGTTTCCCACCTGGATCATACTATAAGGGCCATAAATGCCTATACAACTCATGCTCAAATGTTTTATTTAAATTTTGTCCAATTGCTGGACAAGTGTTTTTTTCTGTTCGATTATTTCATATGTCAGGCTTTCCAGGGTTAATGGTAAGTAAAGCATGTATAATTTCTGTCATTAGCTGCACCGAAGTAAATTGCATGAACAATTTCTGTTTTTAATCATGTTTCAGACATGGTTGTTCTGCTCTAATTTCACACCTTAGCTTTTCACACTCTCAAACAGATTTGCAATTCTCATTTGATGTTGCAATTGGTGCAGAAATTCAAAACTTTTTGCATTTATGTAGAATGATGCACATTTAGGAGTAGGGTTGATTCTGCCTGTCACACAGGTTTAAAGATGTGTCAAGACAACAGAAATCTTAGTCTATAAGTTCCAAATCTTGAGTTATGTTCAGAAATGTACTGCATATACTACACACCGCCTTTGAACAGTATGCAGTATAATAAAAGCTTCAAACAGTTCTGTGCCACATTGTTGCATAACTTAGTCTGATCAAAAACCGAGCAAAGATTCGTGTGAAAATTGCTGCAGATATTGTTTCCAACTCGTTCATCAAAATGGAAATAAATTCAAACGCACTGCATTGTGGGATACACTCTTTCCCGCACTGTGTAAATATAGCAAAGTCTTCCAGGAATTCTATGCATACAGGCAATTTGCATACTGTGAGTACCATCTGCTATCATGAACAAAGCGCTGTGTAGTAAGACTAAGTATTCTCGTATAAAAGTATATAACACATTTTGCCTATGACTGGCCTTTTAAATCTTTCAGCAGCTGCTTTGTGGGCGGGGCGTATTTACGCTCACGCGACGTCGCGATGACATCACAGCGCTTACGTAAAGACGGTCTCCCTGCCTTGACGCCATGAATCGTAAGCGTTTCTGTTTGTATTTTCTCATTTTTTTTCGTATTCCTGCCTCATATCGCACTCTAGCAATAATGTCGGCACTTTATTTATCCGTTCCCCGCACATGTAAGGAGTACCTGCTAGCAATGTTAGCTCGTTAGCCTCATAGTGAGATGAGTTGTATTGTCATAGAGACTGAACTGTGTGAATTATTATTGTCACGTTCACACATATTTGACTGCTGTAGTAATTAAGTGTAATGATGTGCTTTTGATGAGTTTATGATTTGTTAATAGATCAGTATGACTTAATTGGGATGGTACGTGTTTCCATCACTGTTTTTAAAACTGATTAACCAATAATTCTGCATAAATATGAACAGAATTGTGTGTAAATCAGTTTTTAGCATCAGTAGTAATGATATCTATCTATCTAATTCAATTATTCAGATCAAATATAGGCATGACATAATTTTGTTTTTCTAAAGCACAGAAAAAAAAGAAAAGAATGCATATTAAGTCATGCTTACAGTCTCTCTGTGTTGTATAGGCCGGTGTAGACCACGTCTCGACATCAGGGTGTGAAGCCAGACGCTTGGGAGGTTTGAAGGACGTGGGCTTGTTTATTCTCACCTGTGAGAATATGTCTGTCTCCAGCACACCCACCAGTAATGATGCCTGTCTGAGCATCGTCCACAGTCTCATGTGCCATCGACAGGGAGGAGAGAGCGAGTCTTTCTCCAAACGAGTGATCGAGAGCTTGGTGAAGAAGCTGAAGGAGAAGAAGGAGGAGTTAGACTCTCTGATCACTGCCATCACTACGAGCGGCGCTCATCCCAGTAAATGTGTGACTATACAACGCACGCTAGACGGTAGACTGCAGGTCTGTTTGACTGTAAAAATCGACGATTTTACTGCCTTCAAAGAGTAGTTGACTCAAAAACGAAAATTTGCTGAAAACGTACTCCACCCTCAGGCCATCCAAGATGTAGATGAGTTTGTTTCTTCATTACAGATTTGGTGAATATAAATGCAAATCAATGGATTTCCTAAAGAGACAGGGTGATGGAAAAAAATATAAGATGGGAGGAAAATTTATATTACGATTGTTTTGGGTTTGCTCTCAAAACTTTTGTGTTCCATTGAGATCGCAGAAGTTCAAGGAAACTCCACATTTTTGCAAGTAAGCACAAAGTTTCTTGGTGGCAAAAACATTCAAATATAATTTTTCCTCACATCTCATATTTTTTTTCCATGACCATGCTCTATATGAACAAAATTTCATGATGAAAGATGTCAGTGGTTATTGTGCAATGTAGTGCAAAAGTCATATGGAATACTTTTGGAATATTTTTATGACATTTCTTTTTGAGCTTAAACATGGTCATTTTGAAATGTTGTTGTACAGAAGAAAAAAATAAACGCTGCTTAAAGATTCATCAAAAATTCTCCTTTTGTGTTTCGCTGAAAAATAACAGCTACAGGTCAAAATTACCTTTTTTTTTTTTTTTTTATTAGTTTGAAGTTGTATATATTTGGTTAAACATTATGTTATGTGTGTGTCTGTGTCCGAGACAGGACTGAGAGAGTCAGCGGGTTTTGGATCAGAGGCAGAACCTGAGAGATGCACTGCACCAGCTGCCTCTGAGTGTGTGGGTGTGTGTGGTGTGTGTGTGGGTGTATTTGTTCCCCCCTCTGTGCCGATGGTTCAAAGGAAACTAAACACGTCTCCCTTCTAAGGTTTAATAATACATTCTCACTCTCACAGATATCTTACGCTACTCCAGGCTTAAATTGACCTTTTTAAATGTGCTATTGCTGCAATTATGGGCATGAGTGAGTAGCCCTGTAAATCGCTCTCTCACTCACACGTCTCTGTCTCTCTCGCTCTCTCTTCATCTTTCAGAGAGCAACTGGTCAGTCTTGCTGAAGGATATGCAGCGTAAACTCATAATTATGATGTATAAGTAACATAAAGCACACCATAACATAAACTCAAACACACACGCAACTCTTTATCTTCATTGTTTTCCCAGATATACCGTACAAGGAGAGATTAGATATGGGACTCATGATATGATATGCGCAATATTGTCCCCCAATGAACTGATTCAGATGTGTTTAGCATATGTGCAAGTAAGTGATACTTTTTAAAATGTTTAATATATATATATATCTATATAATCTATATATATATATATCTAATAATCAATTATTTTTTATTATTATTTTATTTTATGTTTTCCTCTGAGGTCCCAGTAAGCTAATAAATTTTTTACACTAAAAAGCACACGTATTTTTATCTTTCCACCCTCTCTCTGACACTTAAAATTTAACTGGCTGATTCTTGCTGATCTTTAAAACGGTAAAGTTCTTTTTGCATGTGAAATAAGCAAGGGTTTTTCTCACTGATTTAGGAAAGATTGGAGTTGTTTTCTGTGCCTTAGCTTAAACAAATGGTCTCTTGGACTGAGACAGTTGATTTATGAACAACAGTTTGTTTTAATTGTATCAGGGCCCGTATTCTTAAAGATTTTAAGAATCCTCTCAGAGAGCTCCTAATTTAGCTTAAACATTTCTACGTAGGAGTCTTAGCTTAAGAGCAATTTAGGACCAATCTGAGAGCAACTCTGAGTGAGGAAAAGACAAAAACTTTCATCTTTAGTGAGGAGGTGGGGCTGACCCCGTTGCTACGTATGACACAGTCTTTGGAAGACTGTGATTGGCTGGTTATCCAAGAAGAAATAAAAAAAAAGAAGTGCTTTAGGGTTTATTATAAGCCTTCACTTTGAAATTACAGGCGTAATTTTTCCTGTTTTACTGTACTCTCTCTCTCACACACACACACACAATATACAGTGCCTTGCGTGCCTTCATTTTTTCACATTTTGTTATGTTGCTGCCTTATGTTAAACTGCTTTAAATTACTTTTTTTCCACATCAATCTACACTCCATACACCATACTGACAAAGCAAAAACAGAATTGTCACAACTTCGTAAATGTATTAAAAATAAAAAAAACTGAAATAAGTACATTGCATAAGTATTCATAAATAAATATTTAGCTGAAGCACCTTTACAGCCTCAAGTCTTTTTTGTTTAATGCGATAAGCTTTGATCATCATAATTTGGCAATTATCTGCCATTCTTCACCTCACTTGTTCACCTCTCGAGCTCTGTCAGGTTGGATGGGAGCAAATGCACATTTTCAAGTTTCTCCAGAATTATTTGATAGGGTTCAAGCTCATGCTCTGGCTGGGCCACTCAAGGACATTCACAGAGTTGTCTATAAGCCACTTTTGCATTGTCTAGTCCTGTTGGAAGGTGAACCTTCTGCACAGTCTGAGGTTCTGAATGCTCTGGACTGGGTTTTCATTAAGGCTAACTCAATATTTTGGTGCATTGAGCTTATCTTCTACTCTGACGAGTCCCTCAGTCCCTGCAGCTGAAAAACAGCCCCACAGCATGAGGTGCTCCAGCACACTTTACCTTTGGGGTGGTACTCTTCAGGTGATGAGCGGAGCTGGTTTCCTTCAAACATGATGCTTGGAATTGAGGTTCATCAGACCAGAGAATCTTAGAGTCCTTTAGGTGTTTTTATGCAAAATCCAAGTGTGTTTTCATGTGTCTTCACGAGGAGAGATTGCGTATGGCCACTCCGACATAAAGCCAGATCGGGGAAGTGTGCAGTGATATTGTCCTTTCTAGATTTATCCATCTGCCTATATGACATGGAGCTCAATAGAGGACCATCATGGTCTGGTCACCACTATAACAAGACCCTTTTCAACAATTGCTCAAAGCTCTAGGAAGATTCCGGGTTGTTTCAAACTTCTTCCATTAAGGGTAACAGAGACTACACGCTTCTGTGAACCTTCAATGAAGCAGAAATTTTTTCTGAACTCTTCCACATATGTGTGGCTTGACGCAAACCTTTTTCTGAGCTCTACAGGCAGTTATTTTAACCTCAGGGCTTCGTTTTTGCTCTGATATGCATTATCAGAGGTTATACCTTTTATTAAAATGTGTGTGCCTTTCCAAATCATACCATTCAATTGAATTTGCCACAGGTTAACTTCACTCGAAGTGTAGTAACATCTACAAGCAATATGAATGCTCCTGAGCTAAATTTCAACTGTCCCAGATAAGGGTATGAATACTTATGCAATGGAATAATTTAAGTTTTTTTATTTTTAATAAATTTGCAAAGACTTTAAAAAACAGTTTTTTGCTTTACCATCATGGTGTATGGAGTGTAGATTGATGTTGAAAAAAAAATATTTAAAGCAGTTTAGCATAAGTAGAAACTTAAAAATGTGGAACAAACTGAAGGGGGTATTATTATTTCGCAAGGAACTGTATATGTGACCTTGGACCACAAAACATCATAAGGGTCCATTTTTCGAAAATTGAGATTTATACATAATCTGAAACCTGAATAAATAAGCTTTCCATTGATGTATGGTGTGTTAGGATAGGACAATATTTGGCCAAGATACAATCTTTGAGAATCTTGAATCTGAGGGTGCAAAAAAATCTAATATTGAGAAAATCGCCTAAAGTTGTCCAAATTAAGTTCTTAGCAACGCATATACTAATCCAAAAAAAAAAAAAAAAACGATATATATATATATATAATATATAATTATATAATATATATCATATACTTACACCACCGCATTCTCGGAAAACACACGTTGTTTGAACACACTGGACAACTAGTTGTAGTACAGTGCGAGAGAGCTGCTCATGTGTGGTTTCACTCTGGGTAAGTTACAGCAACGGAGAAGTGAGCTGTGCATCATCTGAAGGTTTTAGATCCAGTCACTGTTCTCCACTGGAGCAGTTTCCGTCAGCTTTGTGTTCTGTGCATGACTCAGATGCAGTGTCATGCGCGAGACGCAGAAAAGAATGCAAGCGCATATACAGGCTTGACTCTCGTTGCACGTTCATACAAACAGTATTCGAGACGCTACAGTACAGTAAGCTGCTGTTTGAACGGGACATTTCGAGACTGTAAGGAAATGCGGTTGTCAATTCCTAAAACTGAGAGTGTGAACGTGGTCGTAGTTAATGTAGTGATTACTTTCATTTCTGGCGCTATGGCATTTTTAAACCGTGTCGGAGATGTTAGCGTGTCTCTAATAATATTGGTCACAAACATGATCACTGCACGATCTAATGTGTAGTGTCTTATTAACTCACTGTCATGCATTGTGCGCAAAAAAATTTTTTTTTATGCATTTCTTTTCACTCTTAAGTTTCGTTAATTTTCTCTGACCTGCTAATAAAAGGAAACTCTTTGGCACGGAATGCCAGGAGAAACGAGGTAAGTTCCAAGTGCAGTTTATTGAAAATAATAACAGGACAAAACAGAACAAAAACGTTGCAAAAGGTAATCCAAAACCTGACACCGACAACACCAACTAAGAAGACAATACAATCCAGACGCAAATGACAGACAGAGAAGGCATGATATATATAGCTGGGATAATCATGAACAGGTGTTACCGATCAGACCGGATTAGTGAGCAGGGGACTATGGGAAACGGAGTTTAACACAAACAACGAAAACAGAAGAGCGCCCTCAAGTGACCAATCCAGGTCACCACAACAAACACTGTGACATTCCCCCCCCTCTACGGAGCGGATACCAGACGCTCCACCAGACACACAAAAGTACAGGAGGGAGGTGGAATAGAGGCGGACAAGGGGGAGGGATGGCGGGCCAGGACAAAACAAAGGAAGGACCCGGGACAGAGATAGACCAAAGCATGAGCACAGAACCGGCAGGGTGAAAAGCCAAGGCGGGACCGGCAGGATGAACCAGCAAGACCCCAACCACACAGGACTCCCAGCAGATGACCAGGACGGAGCCGGAGGAATGAGCCAATAAGGCTCCTGCCACACCAGAACCCAGGCGGACAACCAGGACAGAGCCAGAATCCTGTCAGGCAACATTGGTGGGACCAAAATCCCTCTCAGCAACTCAGGAGTACCTGAAAACAAGAGCAGAGAGAGTTTAGTCTCAGCAGACTCTGTGGGCTCCCGGAACGGAGCGGGCTCTGGAGTGGGCTCTGTGAGCTCCGGGATTGGACTGGGCTCGGTGAGCTCCGGGACGGGAGCGGGCTCGGACTGGGCTCGGTGAGCTACGGACTGAATGGGCTCGGTGAGCTCGGGACTGGAGGGGCTCGGGGAGTCCGGATGAGGCGGGACGGTGAGCTCCGGACGGAGCAGGTCGGGGTCGGGATGGGAGCAGGGCGCGGTGAGCTCCGGGACTGGCAGGGGGGCGGGCCTGTGAGATCCGGGCTGCGAGCGGGCCTCTGTGAGCTCCGGGACTGGAGCGGGCCCGGTGAGCTCCGGGACTGGAGCGGGCTCGGTGAGCTCCGGGACTGGAGCGGGCTCCGTGAAATCCGGGACTGGACTGGGCTCTGTGAAATCCGGGGACGGGAGTGGGCTGTGGAGTGTGTCCTCCTGTCCTCCTTCTCGCCCTCCGCCGCTTAGTGGGAGTCTGAAGGACAGAGGTGGAGAGCTCCGGAGCTGGAGCGGGTGTGGAGGGTGTCCTCCTGTCTCCTTCTTCACCACAGCGCTTAGTGGGAGTCTGAAGGACAGATGGTGGTGGCTCCGGGACTGGAGCGGGTGTGGAGGTGGTCCTCCTGTCCTCATTCTCCACCCTCCGCCGCTTGGGGAGTCTGAGGACAAGGTGGTGAGCAGGGTCTGGAGCGGGCTCGGTGAGCTCCGGGGCTGGAACGGGCTCGGCGAGCTCCCCGACTGGAGCGGGTTCCTGCATCTCCCGGGGCACTGCAAGAGACTCAGACCGACATGAGATCACCAAGTTGCGGTAACCAAGATAATCAATAAGGCCCCAAAAGTCAAGCATCTTAAGCCCATCCATCTCCCGAGTAGGCACGGGATTGTCTAAACCACAATTAAAGACTTCTTTCAAGTCTGAGTCATGAAGTCCCATCCCTACCGCAAGGTTCCAAAAAGACTGAGCAAAACCTCCAATCTCCATCCCTCGTTGGCGAAGATCCGCCAACATCCGGATCCGAGCCCTGCGCTCCTTCGAAAAAGGAGGAATAATCCGAACGTCCATGATCCACAAAAAGTAACAAAACAAACTGCTGGAACTAGTAATGGAGTCTGGATTCTGTCACGGAATGCCAGGAGAAAACGAGGTAAGTTCCAAGTGCAGTTTATTGAAAATAATAACAGAACAAAACAGAACAGAACAAAAACGTTGCAAAAGGTAATCCAAAACCTGACACCGACAACACCAACTAAGAAGACAATACAATCCAGACATGATATATATAGCTGGGATAATCATGAACAGGTGTTACCGATCAGACCAGGATTAGTGAGCAGGGGACTATGAGTTTAACACAAACAACATAACACAGAAGAGCGCCCTCAAGTGACCAGACCAGGTCACCACAACAAACACTGTGACACTCTTACGCTTCTTAAAAGTCCTCATCAGTACTCCTAACAATTTTGGACCTTAAGAGCTCTTTTAAGGGTTAAGATGCTTTCTGAATTACTTTCTTCTTTACTAGGATCTTTTCTTTAATTTTAAGAGGAAACACCCACATTTTTAAGATCTTTCTTAGAATTTTGTCACTAAGAGTAACTCTTTGCACTAAGAATTTTGATGAATACGGGCCCAGACCGTTTATTCTAAACAATAAAGGAAAATTGTATGTCTCATGCGCGGACTACAAAAACTAAAGCAAGAGTCAAGCCTTATTCCATACCATTTTCTTTACAGAACCAGTTTGCCCTGGTACTCATTACTGATTTGGAGGAAAAAGAGGATTCTGGCAGGTTTTGTGAGAAGGGTCTGGCTGCAGCCTTGCGCTTGCACTCTCAGACGTGCATTCTCAGGCTGCACTCTCAGACACTGCGCTTCTGCTAGCGAAGTCAACTTGCAGTTCTTTTTAGTTGTTATTTTGTTATAGTATTGAGTTACTTTTGTTTGAACTCTCACATTTTAAACAGTAGCCAGGTGGTGAGACAAGAAACAAAGAAAACCAAATTACGAGTCACTTGCAATCGGACACTTGCACTCTCGGCTACCTGCGAAGTCCCACTTGCCAATCGACACCAAAATCGTGCGTGTTGCAATGGAGACAAGCGCTGTGGTGGTGAGTAAAGATTAAAACTAATTTTATACTTATAACATACAGTGTCCTTCAAGAAAAAGACAAGAACCGCAAATCTGTGGCCACAGAACAGCAGAATATGAAGGCAATGCACAAAGTCTCTCGTTAAGCATTTTCCTCATGTAGAAAAACATAAACACTTAATATGGCATAATGTATTAAGATACATTAAGTGCAATTAAAAAATCAAATGCGATATATAGTTATTATTTAATGTACAACAAGGCAAGCAGATGGCTATGAACAATGCGCAAACTTTCACTTGTCCTCCCATACAGCAAAAACGCTTAATGTGGCATAATAACGGATGATAAAGACAATTTAGTAGCCTATTATTGTCTTGTAGAAGTGCATTATGAACGCATTTCGTGCCCCTCCGGTCAGTGGATCAACAGCTTCCTGACATACAGGCAGCAGCTAGTGAGGCTGGGAAAATACACATCCAGCAACCGTACGATCAGCACTGGAGCTCCTCAAGGTTGTGTTCTCTCCCCACTGCTCTTCTCACTGTACACCAACGACTGCACATCTAAAGACCACTCTGTCAAGCTCCTGAAGTTCGCAGAAGACACTACAGTCATCGGTCTCATCAAGAACGGAGACGAGTCTGCTTACAGACAGCAGGTCGAGCAGCTGGCTGTCTGGTGCAATCTCAACAACCTGGAGCTCAACACGCTAAAAACTGTGGAGATGACCATGGACTTCAGGAGAAAACCCTCTGCACTCCCCCCACTCACCATACTGGACAGCACTGTGACTGCAGTGGAGCCATTCAGGTTCCTGGGCACCACAATATCTCAGGACCTAAAGTGGGACACTCACATAGACTCCATTGCAAAAAAGGCACAGCAGAGGTTGTACTTCCTTTGCCAGCTGAGTAAGTTCAACCTGTCACAGGAGCTTCTGAAACAGTTCTACTCCGCCATTATGGAATCTGTCCTCTGCACTTCAATAACTGTCTGGTTGAGCTCAGCTTCCAAATCTGACCTCAGAAGACTTCAGTGGGTAGTCCGGACTGCTGAGCGAATCTTTGGTACAACCCTCCCTTCTCTCCAAGGACTGTACTCGTCCAGAGTGAGCAAAAAGGGCTGGCAAAATCACTCTGGAACCCTCACATCCAGCACACTCCCTCTTAGAACTGTTGCCATCTGGTCGACGCTAAAGAGCACTGAGCACCAGAAAGACCAGACACAGGAACAGTTTCTTCCCTCAGGCCATCCATATCATGAACACTTGACAATAACTGTAGAACACACAACACTATTTATACACTCATACACTTATTTATCTAACACACATACTCAGTTTACATTTCAATTTGCAGATAATTTACCTGTACATACAACTGTCTATTGTTTTATACCTGTACATACAATTGTCGATTGGTATATTTTTATTCCTTATTTACTTGATCTTTTTTTATTTTTTTATTATGTGTTTTTTGTTCTGTCACTGTCATTCTGTTAAACTGTGGAGCTTCTGTCATGGAAACAAATTCCTCATGTGTGTAAACATACCTGGCAATAAAAACTCATTCCGATTCTGATTCTGATTCTGCATTAAGTGATTTTAAAAGGATCAAATCCGTACAGGCAAGCAGAAGAGCCCAGAACGCAATGCGTGAAATTGCACGTTAAACATTTTCCTCCCACAGAAAATCATTATAAATAAAACACGTAATGTAGCTTAATGGACATAGACAATGGTATAAAAGAGCTGTAGACAGTTTATTATATATAGAAAAATGCTTAACGCGAAACTTTGCATGTTGCGTTTATTCTGGACTCACCTGCTTGCCTGTATATTAGTTATGTAGGCCAGTGTTTCCCAACCTTTTTTTAGTCGCGGCACCCTTTGAAAATTTTAACAAACTTGTGGCACCCTACAAAATTAATTTTGTCACAATATTTGAATTTCTAACTTTGATATGATAATTTGAAAAGTATAGATATTCGGTACAACAGGGAAGAACTGCAGAATATAAGGTTCAATAAAAAAAAAAATCAGAAGTATTTTTCATATTATTAAAAAATGTTGTCCATCAATGGTGACAATCAGTAGGCTAATTTCTAATGAAGAGACCAATTTATATGACAGATTTTAATGTAGGCTTTTATACATATGTAAGCATTATTTAATTACCATTATAATAGCTATCTCACAAATTTTTGCTCACTCAGGTTTTTTTTTTAATTTTACAGTGGGGTAATTTTGGTGCAGTAGCACGAGATAGCTTGATTTCAAACTTTGAATTCAATAAAAAATGACAAGTAAGCAGTCAGTAATAAAATAAGAACAAATAAAGAAATTAATAATGATAGCACAAATAAAAAAAATAACGACAGGCCTTCGAATTAAATAAAATGCTTTTTAGTTTTTCAGGTAGGTCTAAAAGTAGGGTTAAGATATTTAACTTTTTAAAAAAATTGTTTTTACCAATTATCCAAATAATGTTTAGTCCTAGAAAGCTATTATTATCAGAGGACACGTGAGCATAACATAGCGGTTAGCAGATCAATGAATGAGAGGGCAGCGTTACCAGAGTTGCCCATATACCACACCATGTTACAAAACAGTAGGGCTATTGCAGACAGAACCACTCTGTTCTACTCGCTCCCCGCTTCCCTTTCGCAGTTCGCCTGTTCCGCTCCACCCCTCAACCCTCCCTCCCCCCCCCGCTTTCACCCTTCTCCTCTCCGCCCCCCTTCGCCCGTCCGCCCGCCATCAGGCACGCCGCCTGCGTTTCCCACATACATATAGTCACGCCCCTTATTTTATCCTCGCTGGGCATTTTCTGGTTTCCTCGCCCTCCTCCGCTCTCCTCTGTCCCCTCCCGCCTTCACGCGCCCTACTTGTCGGGTCCCCCTATCCCGCTTCTGGGAGTTTCGCCGTTCTCACCTCTAGCATCGCCCACCCTCTCTAGCTACTAGGGCCGATTGAGAGGAGGGATCTTCCTCCCCCGGCTTCGACCTCGTTCTCCTCTGCTCTCTCACCGCCGCGCCCAACGACCACCTCTTTCGCCAGCCGCCCTGTAGGAGTTACGCCGCCGCGAAGCGCACTCCCCCCGTGCGTCGTGATACGCTTGTTATCTCAACCTCCTGCTTCTTCGATCTCGTGTGCCCGCGCGTCGCTGACGCGGCATCAGACCTTGATCAGCGCCAGTGAGCGTCGGAATTACCGTCCCTACCGACTCGCGCGGTAGACAGGTCCCGGCACCCCCCAGGGTCGAGTCCGGGGTCGCGCCGTGCGGCCGGTGACGCACAAACTCAGAAATCGATTGATCTATAGAGCTCTTTGAACATTTTTAGCAAATGTTCATCTTACACACTGGGTCCGGCAGACGCAAGGAAGAATAGGCGGCCGGGGATACTCGGGAGGGAGAAATCTATTTTTTTACAGGGCACCATGCTCTCGACCGACGGCACCCGGGTGGGAAAACACGGATGTAGGCTATATTTTAATAATCAAGAGCGTTGAGTTTGGTCTTTATCATCTTAGTCCATTAAGCCACGTTTTGCGGTGTGGGAGGAAATACTATATACATATTCATTATATTAATAAACTGTATATTGAACTTGATATTTTAATAGCATCTTAATACATTAAGTCATGTTAAGTGTTTATGTTTTTCTACAGGAGGAAAACGCTTAGCGAGAGACTTTGCGGGTCTTGTCTTTTTCTCCTACAGATGGCTTGCAGGACCCTGTACGTTACGGTACAAAATAAGTTTTAATCGTTTAATCACCACCACAACTTCTTGTCTCCATTGACAAAACGCACGATTTGTGTCCATATTTGATTGGTAAAGGGACGGATCCGTTAGGTACGCGAGAGTGCAGTGGGATTGACACAAGTGATTTTTTGTTTGTATGTTTACCCCGTCTCCCCTGCTCGGTGCGCACCGCCGGTTCTTCACCACCTGGTACTGTTGTAAAAGTTTAGAGTTCAAAACAAAAAGAAACAAAAAAATCAGACTGCCAAGTGACCCGGCGTGCGGAAGTGCAAGTGTCTGAGAGTACAAGTCTGAGAATGCAAGTCTGAGAGTGCGAGCGTCTGCAGCCAGACCCTTTTGGGTTTTGTTGTTTGAATGGATCTGGGCTGGCGACCCAAAGCTCATGTGTACAAATCGGGAAGATCCATGAACTATTAAGAACAGGTTGACGATCAAGTTGATATTTTGTAAAAGTGACTGTTGACAGACAGAGCCATGGGAATATTTCTGTCTCTCTCAGTGAGCATAGCTGGAGCCCTTATTTTGTTCTGTAAACCCAAATGGCTCTCAGGGGACTGCACAGTCTCAGAGCAGCTCCCACGACCTCTCACCTCCTATGTCCACACACACAACAAATCAGGAGGAAAGGGGTGAAGCCAAGCAGGACTGACACTATGTGTTCTGTTAGACTGCAAATGTTGTTGGATAACTGTTTTGTGCATGTTTTTTGTCATATTCTTCATATTTGACTATGTCATATTCTATTTTAATGGTCCTTTACGCATTGTAAAACACAGAGGGAGTATGAGGACAGGACATCAAAATTAATCCATAATTAAATCTAATACAACAGATTCATCTGTCTGTTTAAATGTAATTGTTAGATGTTCTGTGTATGCGTCAGTATGTGTGTGTATGATCGCTGTGGTGTTGAACGTGCTGATGACCGAGGGCTCTTGTCAGTAATTGAGCTTAATTAATTTAAGAGCCTCGGATTGATTCCAGATCTCAGAGTTTAGTCCACAGTAAAGCAGGTGATGACTAACCCTGTTTTTAAAGCAGCTGGATTTATAATGTGATTCCACATAAACTAAACAAAGTTTCCGTTCAATGAGTAATCACCCCAAAATGAAAAATCTGTCATTTTACTCACCCTCATGTTGTTTCAGATCCTTATTGTCTGCTAAACACAACAATAATTTGAAATGATCCATATTCATATATACATTGTTTGATATTGTGTTAGAACAGTGTATGTTATATATACATTTATTTATTTATGTTACAATTAATTAGATATGGTTTAAGTCTACTATATTACAGTTTATGTAAATTGTGAAATTTGCACCTAGTAACATATTTATTGGACCACACAACTAGCTGCATTTGCATGTTTTTTCTCATTTGAATTATGCCGTTTTTATTTTTGAGTGCAGTTCTGCAGTGAATTCTGTATCATCTTCATACATTTAAGTGCTAAATTGACTATTTCCTTAAAAAAATAAGGCTTATCCCAGTGTTTATTTCAATATCCTCTCCACAATTGGCAGCAGATTTTTTTTTTGCATGTAATAAAACCCTCAGCTACAATGACATTGTGGTCATTTTCCAAGCTAATGTTCTCCTTTCTGTGTAAATCAACTATTTTGACTTATCTTAAGATCTCTAGGACCTGCTGAAAATATTATCTTTTATTTATAGCTGCTTTGTCTATTTGGTGATTTAATCTGCCACAAGAATATCATATATTTGAACTGTTTTCATTTGAGGATTGTTTCAGCAAATATTGATATGCAGTCCATTTGATTAATCATGTATTTTTTTCATTGCGTTTTTAAATCAATTGACAGCTAGTTGAAACACATCAGTTCTGAAATCCCTTTTCCCAGAGTCGTGTGGAGATGAATGTCTGTGTTTTGATCCTCACAGGAAAGTTGGGAAACAGTCAGCAAAGACTTTGAAATTCATCTGGCATTTACAGACGCAGCATTTCTGCTCTATAATCCTCTCGAACACAGTGTCTCTGGTGCACCGACATTCTGTGTGTTTGTGTGTGATATCTGTTCTTTTCTGATAGGCCTGATCTGTAATAAAATGTCATCCAGACAAATGGCTCAGTACATTTTCTGATGTGTGTTCAGAGCTTCTAGCGGCTTTATGCTTAAATATATTAGAGCTGATGCAATTAGAGAACTAATATCCTCTTTGTCTCTGTTTTGTCTGTCTAGGAACGGGTGGAGTATCTCTTTCTGATCATTTTTACAGTGGAAGCATTTCTCAAAGTTATTGCATACGGGTTGCTGTGTCACCCTAATGCGTACCTGCGGAACGGCTGGAACTTGTTGGATTTCATCATCGTGGTGGTAGGGTGAGTACAAGCTCCCGGTGTAACCTGAAGTAACCCCTGAGACATAGGAACATATGCATGCATGAGTGAGTGATCTGATCTCTGGTTTACAGTTTGAGTTATCGTAGTAATCTGACACCCTGTAATAAGAGAAGAAGGCCTGTTTGTAGGTGAATTTTTTCTTTCTTTTTTTTTTTTTTCTTTTTTTTCTTTTTTTTTTTTTTTTTTTTGGTGTCAGTGGACAGCTTGTCTTTGCACAGAAGCTGAAATTGTGTTATGAAATGTAGTGTTTTAAATATGAAATTATAAACTTGTGTTCGTGGAACGTAAGCATGTTTATGAAACATAGCATGATTTATTACATTCTAAATATGAAAAATGTAAAAATAAACTTTCTTTAAAGTACTTTAATTGCTAAATAGGCTAAAAATATATAATTATTATTGATATCTTTTTCTTTTATGTATTAGTTTTATCTTAAATATTAGCTCTCTTATTTAAAATTACTAAGGACGTATTTATATGACATCAGTACTTTTCCCGACTGTTGGTGGGTTTCACCAGTAAAAAAAAATAGTCAAATCACTCACACTGCTGGTCTGAAGTCATTTCTGACAAACTGGTCTGTTGCATTTACGCCTCTATGTCTCATTTAAGGCATTGTTAAAAATAGACTTTCTTTTTATTTATTAAAAAAATCTAATAAAGTAGATTTATGTTTAAAACTAATTGCTAAAGAGGCTTTTCATTTTATTTTATTTTATCTTATTTTCAAATATAATATTAAATGTGCATGGTGTTGATAGCACTTATAATAGTGTTTCAAAGTAGTGTTCACTTCCAGTAGAAATAAATGGTGTAATAAAAAAAACAACATAATAGTATGTTTAAAAAAAAAGCATTTTTTCCCCCCATGATTTTCATTTGTTGCCTACTGGGTAAAGTCAGGACTGCTTTCTTTTTCTCACTTAACAAATTTCTTAGTTTAAATTTAATGTGAAATGTAAATTGATAATAAATCGATAGCTTCCACTTTCTCTCTCTCTTTCAGGCTGTTCAGTGCAATATTAGAGCAGGCCACTAAAGGGGATGGTGGGACTTCAATGGGAGGCAAGGCTGCAGGGTTTGATGTAAAAGCCCTGCGAGCCTTTAGAGTGTTGAGAACTCTGAGAACTGTATCTGGGTACCTAGTGAGTTTACACACACACACCCCCCACACACACATTCTGAGGGGGGGGTTGATGTTGAGTACGTGTCCATGAGTCAGAGACTGAGAACCTGAGAGAGAACATGAATTTAAATAAATGTTCATTTCCTTCCTGTAGGAGGATCTGAAATTATTCAAAATGAAAACTCTATTAAGCCATTCTTATCAGCATGTGTAGGCACAGCTATTTATTATTGTGTAGGCAAATCCATTTTTTTTTCCTGATTGCCAGTTTTGTCCAGAATGCGAACATTCATTAGTTGTTATTATATGTCTCTCTGAAATACTTGAATCTGATTAAGCAGTCACTTTATTCTGCAGCCAAATAAGTGTAATGACTTTTAAACTGTATACTGTAATTGACCATTTGTTTTAAGCTGTTCTGGCTTCACAATGGGATCATAATTAGCTGATGACTGCACATTATCATTTTATTATTGATAATATTCTGAGTATAAACAGTTACTTTTCAGAATATAAATGCTTTACTCATAAAACAAAGAAAACCATCCATGAGAATTTTTTGATTACTTGTGTGCTTGCAGGTTTACAGGTGGTGCTGAACTCCATCATTAAAGCCATGGTTCCCCTCCTGCACATCGCTCTGCTCGTTCTGTTCGTCATCATCATTTATGCCATCATCGGCCTCGAGCTCTTCATGGGCAAGATGCACAGAACCTGTTTTTTCTTCAAAGATGGACACAAAGGTCTGGGCTTGTATTATAAAATCTGTAGTATTTGTTCCTTCTTTGTTCTAGTCATTGGCCCCTGGTATTTACCCAGATCAGCTGACAAAATCCCGTTTTCTTTCAGGTACTATATCTGAAGAGAAGCCGGCCCCCTGCGCCCCAAGCTCCACCCATGGACGACACTGCTCCCCGACCAACATAACGCAGTGCATGATGGGATGGGCAGGCCCAAATGATGGAATCACGAACTTTGATAACTTTGCATTTGCCATGCTGACTGTGTTTCAATGCATCACGATGGAGGGCTGGACTGACGTCCTGTACTGGGTGAGTCTGCTCCAATAACGGCACACCACACCTACTGTATGACTGTATGAGCACACATGGTCTCTTTAATGAGAAAAGACACATGAATGAGGTACAGCAGGGTTAAGAATATCTCCCAGTGTCTTTAGTTAAAGATCCTAAAGGAACCCTATTTGAATTCCTACATAGAATCATAATGTAACTATAATGGGAATTTTCCTATAGGATTTCAGAGAAAATCTTATGGAGCATAGGTAAAAATGCCGCTGCATAACATTTAAAGTGTTTCAAATATATTTTGGGGGATTTTATAAGCTCCCAATGTGATTGCCATTATCGATAGAGATTATTGCGAGGAGTTTTTGAAAGATTCATTCTTAGTTCCAAATTAGAATGGAAATTCTATTAGGAATCCACATCCACTTTTGCGATTTTTATTTATTCGTTTATTTATTTTGTTTATATGTATTTTTATGACTAGGTGAGTGGTGTGTATGTTACGGCTCAACAACAAGGATGACTTAATGGCTTGGGCCAGTGCTGCGTCGCCACTGTAATTTTTACATTCATTGATTTTGTGCATCCATCTTTTTACCATGCGAATTTAAACCTTTGGATTTTTGTGATATATTTTACATTGAAAATATTCTGCTGATTCTTCGCCAAGACAATGTTTTGAATTTGCAAAAATGACTTGCAATACAACAGTAAAAAAAGTGCTGAAAACTATCATTGATATGTCATCATATGACATTATTTTCTTGCAAAAAGGTGTTTATGAATTTATGAAGTTACATTATAGCTATATAAAACTTAGTATGAAATGATAAATATAAATATTTCCAGCAAGCATAAAACATTGCTAAAAACAAACATCAAACCTTCTAATATGGTGGGGCCACTGAAAATATTTGCATGGCAAGTAACAAAAAAAAAACTATTGGCCCGACTCGGTATCAGAAAAAGTCCTGTTGAGCCCTGTGAATGTGATTATATCACTGCTGCTCTCTACAGCCCATCTTCACTGTATCTCAGTCTTCTGCACTCTTCCAGATACTTAAAGTGATTGACGGTTTTCCTGATGACATCTTTTAATGCAGTCAAACAGCTCGGAGGAACGTCTCTCTCTCTATCTATGTCTCTCTCATGTATTCTCTTTTGCAATTTTGCTTTGTCTCAGGTGTGGTTTGATGATGTTCTGGGTTTCGAGGGACAAGAATGTGTGTTCATGCACTTGTTTTCCGCTGACTGTTTTCCTCTCCTATCAACTTTCTTATGTTTAAAGCACTACCTCGTTTCAGATGAATGATGCTATGGGCTCTGAGTTACCTTGGGTCTATTTTGTCAGTCTGGTCATCTTTGGATCCTTTTTCGTTCTAAATTTGGTTCTGGGTGTGTTGAGCGGGTAAGCATTGTGTGCTGAATGTGTGTGTGTGTGTGTGTGTGCAATAGAACAAGCTTCTGTTGAACTCTGATCAAACACCCATTTTCTTTCTCAAAAGCACTGGTGATTAAGCGAGCCAGAGCGGGGTGTGTAGCAACGCCAAAGTCAGCAAAACACTAATATCATCTCCCTTCACCGAACCCTCCATCAATGTCAATCCCTTTCTCTTACCCATTGTGACGCCCATCCTTTCCTCCATTCCCAGGTGAATGATGCTGTAGGGAATTCCTGGCCATGGCTTTATTTTGTCACTTTAATCATCATTGGCTCCTTTTTTGTTCTTAATTTGGTTCTTGGGGTTTTAAGCGGGTAAGGGACACTCATTCATTCTCTCTCCATCTTCTTTATTTCTAACTACATTGTTATCCTTTGGAGGGCGTGTGTGTGAGAGAGCTCTGTTATCTTCCTTAGTCTTTTTTGTGTTTAAAACAAGTCTACAAGCAAGGGTCAAAAGATGTTTTGTTTGCCTTTTTATTTTTCTGTTATTAAAATGAGTTTATGAATGTGTCTTGTTCTGTTTTTTACAAGAAATGCACTGTACAAAAGTGTGGGGTCAGTAAGATAAAAAAATAAATAAGATATATTAGGTTATGGTATTAAGCAAGGACACATAGTTAGGAAGGTAAAGTCATTTATAAGTAACAAAAGACTTTATATGTGTGTATATATAAATGCGTCTTGTGACCCTTGATATTCATCAAATCATCATAAGCATCACAACTGTTTTCACCCTGATAATAATACGGAAGGACGGCTTGTCTAATGTTCAACAACATTAAAGCACCCCAAAACTTGAACTAGTAGTTGTTTAGGGCCCTTACAGCCGTGTTTTAATAGTATTGTGTGTCCCTTTAATATTTTCTTATTATTACACTTTCTTTTCTAAATCAGTCTGTTTATTTTATGGGATGGATATTTAGAGGAAGTCTCTCTCTTTCCATTTCTCAGAGAGTTCTCTAAAGAGCGAGAAAAGGCCAAAGCTCGCGGTGATTTCCAGAAGCTCCGTGAGAAGCAGCAGCTGGAGGAGGATCTAAAGGGCTACCTGGACTGGATCACGCAGGCGGAGGACATCGACCCTGAGAACGACGACGAGGGACTGGATGACGACAAGCCTAGAAATCGTGAGTATAAAGAAGGGAAGCACCAGGTTGGGGCAAATTGATCTGCTCTGAGTTTGTTAGCATCTGAGACGTTTTGCAAGAGCTTTGTCCGTGCAAATTTAATATATTAATTTTAAATGCAGATGAGGACATTGAAATGTTACATTTTAGGTGTTACAGTGTTAAATGCCGACTTTTCTATTGTTTTAATTTATACTGAAAATACTTAAAAATATCTACATTAAATATTGTTTCTTTTATCTCTGGTCCTTCAAGCATGATCAAGGCCTGACGTCCTATAGGCAGCTAGTCAATTTAGGCAATTTTGAGTAATATTCACTGAAAACATAAATTTGTCTATTAGCTAGTTTTACATGTTCAGATATTATGTTTATTGTCATTACGGAAACTGTATCTGTTTTCTATTTGATTAAAACAAACAGCAGCTCACCTAAAATATTGATTGTGAGATTGGCTGCCAACATGCCTGCGTTTGCATTTGTAGAGCACAAAAACTTTGGAGAAAGTTAATCTTGCTTGCTGAGACAGATATACATTATTTGGCCATATTACTGTATACACAATATTTAGATATGATATGGATTGTTCCAGTTGCAGATGAGAGAAACTCACCACAAACTAAAACGTGAATGAATAGATGAATGTGTTTGTGTTTGTATTTTGGCAGGTTTTGCTATCCATATTAGGAATGACATTTTTGAAAATAAGCAAGCAGAGGCAGACCAAATGTCCTCGTGGGGGACTTTTGTCTCCATAAGGACAAAAGGTTCACAAAATGTCTAGACAGTAATCTACACTAGATAAAAAGATGCCTACACTAGACTAGAAAAAGATGCCAGTTTTAGGCTTTGTTTATATTAAGAATAATAGATGTGAATGGAAAGTCCCTGCAGGGATATGCATATATATATATACAGACTTTTGTGTGTGTGTGTGTATTTGGACTTATTTTTGACTCTGGTATTTCAGAGCCTCAGATTGTGTATGGTCAATCCGGCCCCTTACTGAGATCAGATAGGAAAACACTTTCACACACGTACAGTATATAGAGATATACTGTAATCCACATGCTGACGCACATCTAATGGCACAAAATACAACTGCAGCTCAGTAATTTAACAGATTATTTGTATTTTTTGTATTAACAGTAATGTTTTATGTTAAGTAATTTGTGTCAAGTGTCTTGAGTTGGTTGTGACCGCCATTCTTAGCGATAAATGTTTGGGGCAGAGAGGGCTGGTGGCGTATCTCTCTCTTCCTGTCTGTCTGCGAGTGTGTCTGTCTTTGACTGTTTGAGTCTCGCTCTGTTGTTTTCAGGGAAGACTCATCGTTTACAGTACATCCGTGGAGCGGTGAAGAAAAAAGCAGCTCTGCTTCGTAAGGCGTGTGCGTCTCCATAGCAACCACGGTTTACTTTTGCTTGTTTGCATGACAAAAGTGCAACAAGCCCCCCAGACCTTTATACTGGCCCCCAGCACATCCTCCCCCCACCCAGACTGGTCAACCTGGGTACGGAGGGCGATGGGGTCTCCCTGCTCAGTTCTCAGTATTTTAGATTTCTGAATGATGACGGGCATGAAAATCTGAGAGTTTTGATATTTGGACTCACTGCGCTTTTGGGGTTGTGGAAGTCTTTCTGTTTGAAATATCTGGATTATAGCATGTCTTTTTTTTTTTCTCTCCAGGTATTTTAATCAGAATCAGGTGCTTTGTAGTAAATTTTAGTCACACATCAGGCTTCTGTTCCGATGTGATCTGCATGTGATACTTAGATAGAAACATTTCTGCTGTGCACACCACGGTTCAGATGGTTCTGTCTCTGAGGTTGTGATTTCTCTTTGACAGCCATGGTGAGATGTTAATAGAGATAGATCGCAAAGTATTGTGGACATTTTTCTCCTGACTCTTGTTGCTTCACCCCCATCTACGTGAGATTTGTTTCGAGTGTTTGCGTTATGTATTTTATCTGAAATATCGTTTAAAAAGAGGGGAAAATTACAAGAGTAATGTTCATTTCATTTTTAAATACATCAATTTTCATAGTACATCATCAGCATACTGATGATGTAATGTCACAGTTCGACATCTGTAATCCTGTCTTGGAATATCTGATCAAACATAATCCCATAATCCCATTTTCAAGGGTGGTGTAGTCTGGATGATAATATGTGTTTTTAACTAAGAAATAGAATTAGGAGAAAATATCAGAGCCAATGAAAATGCAGCATGGAATTTAGGCACCCTGCTTGACCCCGCCCCATGTGCATGTTAATGAGATGGAATTGTAGGTCTGCATGCTGATTGGTAGATTAGCATTGTTTTGACTAAAAAAACAATTTTACATGATGTATTTGGGTAAGTTTGTCCAACTTTGGTTTGTTTTGTTTTGAAATCTGAATGAACCCATCCAAAAAACATCTGAAAGGAACCCATTCAAATCATTAAGTGTTTATGCTGTTGGTTTGAGGTCTAGTTTAATAAAGATTGATTCATTGGTTCAACTCCCATCACACACAGTATGTGTGTGTTGATGAAATGTGGTATTCTATTCTTTTCAAACTCTTTTTGGGGCAGACATTCTCACATATGGTCCACATCTGAGCATGGATATGAATGAAAGGTTGGCTTGGCTGTCATCAAGACTGTTGAGTCTGTTTAATAAGAACTGGCTCAGTAGCAACTTTCTCGAATTTTTTTTATTTATTCAAACTCTTTTTCTCCCTACCTGTTTAACAGGTCTAATTTAGCATGTTTTTATATTACGATTTTACTATAGTTTTGCTTATGCACAAAATGTTTGGGATTTGGTTTTTTATTGCCTCTCGGGACCACACAGCTTTGGTTTGGACACTATCACTACAACACGATCTAATCTCTGTTTCCATTGAAACTGCACCGTCACAGTCAACAAAAAAAAACATGTGATGAGCTCAGAGGTATTCTTTTGGTGCTTGCTGGAAAGGACTATTAAATATGTTCTAGAGAGAGAGAGAGGCGAGAGTATGTATGTATGTATAAGCCAACTCCTAGAGATTATGCAAAAGGCTCATGCCAGATGTTTTCTTTAGTAAACGGTTTGTCTTTGAATCACACATCAGTGAGATTATTGTCCTTGCAGTTAGACTTATGCATTATGTTTTATGTTCTATGTTAAAACTCCATTTTATTTACTTGCCAAAGCCTGTTTTTACTCACATTTGTCATTTGGTAAGTGTTCATTTTGAACCCTGATCATATCTGCTGTCAGTGTAAAAGCTTAAGTAAGGGTCGAGCGGTGAAAGTCTTTGTGTTGTGTTGTATTGTGTGGTGTGTGTTGTGTGGTGTGTGTGTTGTGTGTGGGTTGTGTGTGTGTGTGGCGTGGCGAAACCAGCCTTTGATGAGGCAAAGGAGTATAAGCTTTGCTGGGAAAATTCACGCACTCTACTCTCTCCTTTACTCTCTCTCGTGCAGTGAGTAAACGGCCAGTGAAATATGAGTCAGTGAAACACTGATAATGCTCCGCTGGAGACATGGAGGGAGAGACCTGCTGTACTCGCATGGCGTAAGTCCCCAAAGCATCCCGTTCCTCCTCTTTTCTCCTCCTCCTTCTGTTCTCCTTCCTGATAATCTCTTCTCCTTTTCCTCTAATTCCGTAATTACATTTCTATTTCCCTCCATGTTTAATTCTCTTCAGACTTATGCTTTTCAGTATTCAGACATTTACAGAGATCTCAGTTGTAAGGTTGAGAGCTAGTTTTAAATGGTTTTAGGAGTCCAAGTTAATGCCAGTGAACTGGTAGGCGAGGTCAGCAGGGCTCAGTGGGCGGCTCCTGGTGCTCCCGTGATCTTCATTGTGTTTTTTTTCTTTTTTCTCTGTGCATCTGTTGCTGTCATCTGTTTTCCAGCTGATCTGCCCCGTTAGTGATCAGTGTTTTGTGTCACAAACACAGACAGGAACATTTATGCAATACACAGCCATAACAGTAATTATGTACAAACATTCCCACAGATATTGAAAATATGTAACCAGTTAAATAATAAGAACTGTTTAATTTCTCATAAATATGAATGTATACTGCAAGTTGAATGTAACAAAAATGTTTCCTGAAAACCAGTAAGGCCAGCCAGAACCAGTGTCTATCTATCTATCTGTCTATCTTCTATCATTTATCTATCTATCATCTATCTTCTATCTATCTATCTATCTAGGCTATCTATCTATCTATATACTATCCCCCGTTCTGCAGCTGCTGTGAAAACCTGCCTCATCGCGGTGTCTGTTCTGTGTAGTAATACATTCTGTTTCTCCATCCAGACACAAGGATCTCCAAATCCAAATTCGGTTAGTACATATCATACCGCGGGAAGGGAGGCTGGCCGTCCTTACTCTACTTCAGCTATATATGTGTGTGTTTGTTTTTGTGTGTGTTTGTGTGTTTCGATGCCCGGTGTGTTGGATCATCACGTTGCCCTTTAATCAGTGGTGACCAAGTCCAGTAACAAGGTTCGACTGCCAGTGTTGTTCCGGTTAGATTGTTTGCTATAGAGTCACAGAATTGAGAGCAGCAGCATTTCCAAACACTGCCAGTACACACACACATAGTTGTTATGTTTCCAGATAGTGCATTTAGTGAATACTGAAAGGATGTTTATCCCGGCTGGTAAGAATGGTGTCAGATTGTACAGACTTTGAATTTTGCACGTTTTATATGATATTTCTCTCTCTGTTTCTCTGTCTCTCTCTTTGTATTTGCAGTCGATATTCACGCCGATGGAATCGGTTATGTCGGCGCACGTGCCGTGCAGCAGTGAAGTCAAATGTGTTCTACTGGCTGGTGATTTTCCTGGTATTTTTGAACACGCTTACCATTGCCTCTGAGCACCACCAGCAGCCAGACTGGCTCACCAATGTACAAGGTACACAACACTACAATACCGTACATATTTCAATATACAATACTGTTGCTACTAAAATAAACAACAATGCAGCCTTGAGCGGTCAAATATTTAGTGTACGTGTGATATACTTCATATTTTGATTAGTTGTCCTTGGTGAAGCTACTTTTATGACTTCCATATCTCGTATCTCTCAGAGCTCAGCAGTGACCATCCAATCCCATAAAACCCCATCAAATGTTGTTGCGTAATTGATCTCAGAACCTTGGTTTGATTTGTCTATACTGAAGAACTTTGTACACACTTTGTGTTACACCTTGTAACACTATATTAGTTTTTTTCCCCCAGACACACTCAATGTACAGAACTGTTCATAAGATTTTAAGATAAGATTTTTTTAATGTTTTAGTCTCTTATGCTCACAAAGGTGGCGTTTATTTGATCAAGTGAAAACAGTAATATTGTGATCTAATTATTGTAAGTTATAAAGATTCCTTAAAATGTAATTTATTCCGGTATGGACAGTGTGAAGCTGAAATCTTTTTGGAAGCAATGATAAATTTTAACATATAAATAATGTATTTTACTGTCACTTTTGAGCAATTTATGATTAATTAAGTATTAAATTATTTAATTATTTAAATGATTGTATTTTAATTTATTCTAGTTTGGGGTGAATAAGGTGTAATCAGGACTTTACCAAATTAATATGTTTAAAGAAAACTGAAAAAAAAAAAAACACGCTATGTCGGCATGTCAAAACTTCTTCAGGGCAAAAAACACTCTCAGACCTCAGAGGGTTAAAAAAAACTGTAGTGTGTATTACGTTGATCAGGTCTCTGTGGTGTATAAATCTCATAGTGAATGGATGTGCTGTTTCTGTGCTTACAGATATCGCCAATAAGGTGATGCTGGCTCTTTTTACCGGTGAGATGCTGCTGAAGATGTACAGCCTGGGCCTACAGGCCTATTTCGTCTCCCTTTTTAACCGCTTCGACAGTTTTGTGGTGTGCGGTGGAATTCTGGAGACTATCCTGGTAGAGACTAAGATCATGTCGCCCCTCGGCATCTCTGTGCTGCGCTGTGTACGTCTGCTCCGCATCTTCAAGATCACCAGGTATGTGTTAAAGTCATGTATGTTTCATTCATTGTGGGGTGTGACTTTGTATTAATGCTGACTGTCCTCTCTCAGGTACTGGAACTCTCTCAGTAATCTAGTGGCGTCTCTGCTGAACTCGGTGCGCTCTATCGCGTCCCTGCTTCTGCTACTCTTCCTGTTCATCATCATCTTCAGTCTGCTCGGAATGCAGCTCTTTGGTGGCAAGTTCAACTTTGACGAGACGCGCCGCAGCACCTTCGATAACTTCCCCCAGTCTCTCCTCACCGTCTTTCAGGTTCTGCCACAGTCTGAACCACAGCAAACACTCTTCATGTGTCTTCAAACCTGACTCATGTTTGATTTGGATTTATTTTCTGATTGTAGATTTTGACCGGAGAGGACTGGAACTCTGTGATGTTTGATGGGATCATGGCGTACGGTGGGCCCTCCTTTCCTGGCATGCTTGTCTGCATTTATTTCATCATCCTCTTCATCTGCGGAAACTGTATCCTAAAACCTGTTTAACACAACATTATGTGACAAAATAAAAGAGTTCATTATAAAACAGATATTTCTGTTCCTGAACTCTAAACAGACATCCTCCTGAATGTCTTCTTGGCCATTGCCGTGGACAACCTGGCAGACGCAGAGAGTCTGACATCAGCGCAGAAAGAGGAAGAGGAGGAGAAAGAGAGGAAGAAGCTGGCCAGGTTCAATGACTCACAGTTCACATGAGTGCAATACTTTGAGGTGGTCTGAGGGCCCATAAAACCTTTCTATAAAGATTTCCTGCCCGCTGCCTAATGAGCTCATTAAGTGTATCAGTTATGACTTCATTAGTTTAACATTGAGGAAATTAAGGATCATTTTGCAGAAGTGTTTTTGTCCCTCTGAAGAGCTGTAAATACAGGTGCTTAGTGGGACCGTAAAGCTGCAAACGCACACATTCATGATGCAATTTCTGTCTTACAGAACGGCCAGTCCAGAGAAGCGCCAGAACTCTGAGAAACCACCTCTGGAGGATGAAAAGAAAGAGGAAAAGATTGAACTAAAATCCATCACTTCTGATGGAGAGACGCCAACTGCTACCAAGGTCACTAGCAAGAGGCCACATAGAAACACAGATTAAGGGAACAGATTAATAACAATATAGTGCACACAGCCTGGAGTGGCGACGGTGGCAACAAAAACATTATAAAAGACACTAATCTTATTGTTTATTGTATGTAATTAAAAAAAATTACGTACAGACCACAGACAGAAATGCACAGATGCCAACTATTATACATTTTTTGTAATAATGAATTATTTTTAATTACCATTTTACAGTAATTTGTGGGTTTTTTTTATTTTTGTGAATCATTTATATTTTTAATTATATTGATATTATTAATGATTTATAATAAATATTTTAAAATGGTTTGCTTTCTGATTTTAGATCAACATAGATGAGTACACAGGGGAGGAGAATGAGGAGAAGAACCCATATCCTGTGAACGATTTCCCAGGTGTGTTAAGAGAATGTGCTAAAAAAAGACTGTTTTTTCGTTAAAAAACTGAAGAAAGAGTCTACCTGTTTCCTAACAGATACGACACTTTCTCTCTGGTCTGAGAAGCGGTTAAATGTCTCGATGGATCGGCTGATTTTATCGCTTAGAACAATGTCCGTATATTGTGTATGTGGGGGAATTGCTGTTAGGAAAAGTGCAGATCGGTTACATCTGATTAAGATCACAGTGTGAAACACAGTCTCTGATCCGGTTGGCAGCCATGTTTTTCTGTTGTAGCGTCCGTCTCTATCATCAGTTGTGTCCGCGGATTCTGTATATGGTCAACGTGTTCTCAGTTTATTATCTGAACTGTGGACGGATACCTGCCGTACTGTACTTCTCTTTAGGGCCAGATAGTCATTGCACTTTACTCTGTGTGGTGTTTTGGTTTGCCAGTGAGTGATTGTAGCTCTGTTGAATCTGTGCAGTAATCTTGACTCTGATCTGATGCTGTGAGCAGAGCAGCAGTAGAGGGTTAGTGAAGCATTTTTCCTAAAAGGGGGGGGGGGGGGGACCGAAGCTCTGGATCAGGCATGAGGGGGGGATTGCTTTTTTTGCTCATCTCGTTGGTTCTGCCAGGCTTATAATGATAGATGGGGGCACTGAGCTTCAGAGGTTGCAGAATTTAATTGCACTTTTTTGCATCTTTATGATCCCCCCCTAGTGGATATTTGCCTATTTCTGCCCTGCATGCGTTATTTGTTGCGTGCCGGTGCACGTGTAGTATATTTTTACAGAGTTCTGCATGCAGGGTCTCAATCGGATGTTTTTCCCATTTGGTGAAATCTTGATTGGGATTTGTCAGTGGACCCCACACCTCACTGCCATAGAGGGCAATGGGCTCAATTACTGATTCTAATATTTTCAGCCAAATTCTAATGGGGATCTCTATAGGACATTGCCGTTTGATGGCGTAGAAGGTCCTGCGTGCTTTATCTCTCAGTTCATTCACAGCATGATTATAGTTTCCCGTGGATGTGATTTTCAAACCCAGGTAGTTATAATGTGATGTGTGTGTTATCTGCTTAGTGCATAATGTAAATGTGTGTGGTGTTCCCTGGTATCTGGATCTTTTCTGAAAGATCATAATTCTGGTTTTCTTCAGGTTGACTGTCAGAGCCCAGGTCTGGCAGTATTGCTGTAGCAGGTCCAGGTTCTGCTGTAAAGCGTGTTGAGTGGGAGACAGCAGAAGAAGGTCGTCTGCATACAGCAGGCATCTGCTCTGTGAGGTGTGTAGGGTGAGGCCAGGGGCTGCATATTGCTCCAGACTGCTCGCCAGTTCATTGACGCAAATGTTAAATAACATTGGGCTTAAGCAGCAGCCCTGTCCCACTCCACGCTCCTGGGAAAGATACCTCGTACGTTTGGTGCTGATTTTTACGCCACATACTTTCAGTGTCCATTGTTTGTTAGAATAGTCCTTGGTGCCCAAAATTGAGGGTCAAAGCTTTAAAGTCAATTACTCTCTATCTCTCTCTCTCGCACGCTCTCTATCTCTTCTATCTCTCTCTCTCTCTCTTGCAGATGGAACTGTCAGGCTGAGAACGGAGAAAGAAAGGCAGCTCTCATGCATTTCTCATCAGATGCAAATCTAGACACTAATCATAAGAAACATGCCTCGACACAAGACACAACGTGCAGGTGATGATCCTATAAGCTCTGTTGTTATCGGTAACTAAAACTATTAACAGTGGCTTTTGTCAGTTGAAATAAAATGAGATATTCATCGGATTACAAATTTAAAAAACATAGAAAAACCTAAAAATTCGAAATGTTGCCTTGGCAGCTACTTGAAATAAAATAAGTAAAATGGAAATAAAAATAAAGCTATATAGAAATATTAGGATTGGAAAAAAAAATATTATATATAAGCTATATATTGTAAAATAATTTTCTATTATATCTACTTGTTTTTCTTTGTGTGTGTTTGTGTGTGTGTGTGTGTATGTATGTATACATTGGGTACGGAAAGTATTCAGACACCCTTAAATTTTTCACTCTTTGTTATTTTTCAGCCATTTGCTAAAATCATTTAAGTTAATTTTTTTTTCTCATTAATGTACAAACAGCACCCCATATCGACAGAAAAACACAGAATTTTTGACATTTTTACAGATTTATTAAAAAAAGAAAAACTGAAAAATCACATGGTCCTAAGTATTCAGACACTTTGATCAGTATTTAGTAGAAGCACCCTTTTTTGATCTAATACAGCCATGAGTCTTTTTGGGAAAGTTGCAACAAGTTTTTCACACCTGGATTTGGGGATTTCCTCTGCCATTCCTCCTTGCAGATCTCTCCAGTTCTGTCAGGTTGGATGGTAAACGTTGGTGGACAGCCATTTTTAGTCTCTCCAGAGATGCTCAATTGGGTTTAAGTCAGGGCTCTGGCTGGGCCATTCAAAGAACAGTCACAGAGTTGTGTGAAGCCACTCCTTCGTTATTTTAGCTGTGTTTTTAGGGTCATTGTCTTGTTGGAAGGTAAACCTTCGGCCCAACCTGAGGTCCTGAGCACTCTGGAGAAAGTACTTGGTACTAGATATCCCTGTACTTGGCCGCATTCATTTTCCCTCGATTGCAACCAGTCGTCCTGTACCTGCAGCTGAAAAACACCCCCACAGAATGACGCTGCCACCACCATGCTTCACTGCTGGGACTGTATTAGACAGGTGATGAGCAAGTGCCTGGTTTTCTCCACACATACCACGTAGAATTAAGGCCAAAAAGTTCTATCTTGGTCTCATAAGACCAGAGAATCTTATTTCTCACCACCTTGGAGTCCTCAGCCCGCACCGGTTTTAGCAAACTCCATGCGGGCTTTAATGTGTCTTGCACTGAGGAGAGGCTTACGTCGGGCCACTCTGCCATAAAGCCACAACTGGTGGAGGGCTGCAGTGATGTTTGACTTTCTACAACTTTCTCCCATCCCGACTGCATCTCTGGAGCTCAGCAACAGTGATCTTTGTGTTCTTCTTTACCTCTCTCACCAAGGCTCTTCTCACCGATAGCTCAGTTTGGCCGGACGGCAGCTCTAGGAAGGGTTCTGGTCAGTCCCAAACGTCTTCCATTTAAGGATATGGAGGCCACTGTGCTCTTAGGAACCCTAAGTGCAGCAGAAATTTATTTGTAACCTTGGCCAGACCTGTGCCTTGCCACAATTCTGTCTCTGAGTTCTTCAGGCAGTTCTTTTGACCTCATGATTCTCATTTGCTCTGGCATGCACTGTGAGCTTTAAGGTCTTATATAGACAGGTGTGTGCTTTCCTAATCAAGTCCAATCAGTATAATCAAACACCGCTGGACTCAAATGAAGGTGTAGAACCATCTCAAGGATGATCAGGAGAAATGGACAGCACCTGAGTTAAATATATGAGTGTCACAGCACTCCTGTGGTACTTAGGATACTTAGGACCATGTGATATTTCAAATTTTTCTTTTTTAATAAATCTGCAAAAAAATTCAACAATTCTGTGTTTTTCTGTCAAAATGGAGTGCTGTGTGTACATTAATGAGGAAAAAAAAATTAAATTAAATGATTTTAGCAAATGGCTGAATATAACAAGAGTGAAAAATTTAAGGGGGTCTGAATCCTTTCCGTACCCACTGTATATATATATACACTGCTGCGTGTACTGTGCTTAGGCTAAACCGAGACTTGTCATTGCAGTTTATAGTGGTTGCTCTTTTGTTGTGATTTAGTTCTGTGGGTCCTCATTTGTAACGCGTTTCTTGCAAAGAAATCTGAATCTGATAAATGACTAAATGTAAATGTAAATATTGAAAATTTAAATCTAATTAAAAACACTCCTTTTAGTCTTGGTTTCCTGTAATGTCTCATATCATTTTATATTTGTAACTTTTGAAATGTTATAATCTATTTATAGTTCTATTTTTATTTGTTAGTTTATCGTTAGCTCTCCTGTAAAGCACTTTGAACTGCATTGATTTGTTGAAAGTGCTTTATAAATACAATGTGATTGTTGATTGATTGATTGCTTAAAAAAATGGAAATAAATTAAAATGGAATTTTCCCTAAAATAAAATGGAACCTGAGCATATAAAAATAAAAGCTTATTTATTGTATTGTTAAATAATATAATGGTATATAAATAAATAATACTAAATTGAATGGTTTTCAGGTCATTGATTATCGGCACTGTTTTGCAGAAGTAGTGAGCTCCGAATCAAAGCCACGCAGAAGATGATGAAGATGCTCTCACGCCACACCTCCAGAGCAGAGGAAAGAGGAAGTGTGTGTACTTAATGACCCCCCCCGTGTGTAGAACAAGAGCTGAACTCTTCCGTCTTCCGCTTTAGATTTTTTACGAGCGCAGGCCTCGTTGTTCAGGGTAGTAAAACAAATCTCTGATTTCACTCAAGACACTAAACTATTATTGCCATGACATGGCTAAGATTAAATAGACACTCACCCAGCCAACAGGCAATGCATACCACTTCCGTTAGTATGATCATATGAATAATACATGAAAATAGTATACTTAATTTGGTACAGTTATCTCTGTCGGTAATTGTTTTTCTTTAGTATTAGGAATCCTTCCTTGTATTTTTAATACGATATCTACATTTGTCAATGGGACCTGAGTGCGAAAGGGCGCCAAAACAAAAAAAGGTGAGTGGCGCGTCTATTAGCATTATTAACTCATTTCAAAAACTTCTATTTTAGGTTGAAAATTCATATAAGCATTTTTTTATTTTTTTTATATTAGATTGTATTTTTACGCGTACTCTAAAAACCATGTTTTCTCACTATTATTTATATATATGATGTTATATAGTATTATTGCAATTTATTATTATTTTTTTTATTTTAAAAAACAAATAAAGTGCAAATTGATGAATTAGTGTTAATATTAATAATTATTTGATTTTTTTTTTTGCCACCATCAAATCTCCCAGGTGCTCTCCTGCAGAAACGACTAACACACCCACCACACCTAGTGCCCCACTGCATAGTATATGGTTGTATTTTTAGGTAGATTACCGTATCAGTAAATTATATCATAGTATATTTTCAAAAATTTATGAGTTATAATGTCTGTATGTAGAGTTATGTCCAAGAGCTGGGATATATAAAAAAGGTGAATAGTTTTGTTATTCCACATAGGTCCACCAATTTTATTCACTATTTTATTTATTTTTTACTTCAGCCTGATACCTCCAGTACTCCGGATTAGGCTGTGGAATAATGGTATTTCTGTCGACTCATTAGAGGCTTATGCTGGTCCTAAGCGAGTGACGTTTGGAGCCGGAGTCTTGACCAGGTCGGTTCAGAGGAGACGAGGTCTGTAACACCTCAATCCTACCAGAAATGGCGGTCCATTGCCCGGTACTTCAGACTCGTTACTAGTCACTTATGAATCTAGCTGTGGATAAAACCAGGCATTACATATACATACAATATATCGGGTTGTGTCTGTAACAAATAGCGGCGACTGAACCCCCTTGTAAAGGGTGTCATAACAAGATGTGATTTCAAGTTTTCCTTTTCTTTGGAGTGTTACAAGCTCTTGGTGCATAAAGAAGATCTGAAAAATTGCAAAGACTAAAGTCTCAAATCAAAGAGATATTCTTTTATAAAAGTTAAGAGTCAGCCACAAAACGGCTCGTTCTAACATGCCCCCAAATATCTACCTCACTATGTGGGAAGATTTGCATGACGACGCCCAAATGTTCACGCAAAGAAAGAAGGCGTAACTTTTATTCTCACTGTAGTTTTGACGCTGCCGCCATGTCGTGAAGAGGCTGTGTTTCGTTGTGAAAGTGAAACAACTTTGTTTGGTCTTCCAAAAGAAGGCACGACGAGATTTAGATTTCTGGTTTTATGTTTACGCGGCGCGATGCAACACGTAAAAAGACAGTGTAAGTATTACAATCAGTAATTATGTTCCCAACTGGAGCAACAAATGCTCGTTTGTAATGGTTGTGAGGGCGTAACATTTCTGTCACACGCTTGAGGTATTCGGCCAATCACAACGCACTGGATAGCTGGCCAATCAGAGCACACCTCGCTTTTTCAGAACGATGAGCTTTGTAAAAATCGACAAAAAAGGCGTGGCATAGAGGAGAAACAAAGTACAGTATGTGGAAAATAATGTATTTTTTAACCTTAAACCTCATAAACACATTTCATTACACCAAATACACAAAATAATGTTCTTTTTAGCAGCATCATATGACCCTTAATTAAGTGTCTGCCAAATGCATAAATGTAAATAAAACAAATGCACTTTTTTTTTTTTTTTTTTTTTTGATTGCACAGCCCTTAAATGGCAAAACCAGCTTCAGGACAGAGCAAATCCAGTCCTGCATCCTCCCAGATTAACCTACCAGATCACAGGAGCCTCGTCGGCATCACCGAGAAAACGCAAACCACAAAAGGTTTGTAGGCTGCAACTCCTCAAACGCAAACAGCTTTAAAAATCCACTTATTTATCCGAATGCACGCCTTTTCATCGATCTGAATCAGGGTGCCTACAGGAAGCCCATGGAGCTGCTCCTCAGCATGATGGAGGAGCTCTGGTCGGGGAAGAAGGAGAATCAACAAAACAGGACCTTCCTCAGTAAGTGATTCTCTCCGTAACAGAGCAATCCATAACTAGTGAACTGGTCTCGCTGATCCAGTGCTCTCCATCCAGTGAAGATGGTCCAGATCCTCAGCATGATGGAGCAGGATGTTGTGGCAGGAGAACAGCAGATACAAACTCTGCAAGAGATGCTCAAAGCCTTGAAAACACGGACTGAGTTACAGGAAAAACTGCATCGGTCTGAGACCGAAGATCTCAAACTCCAGCTCCAGCAGGCGCAAGAGTCCATCGTAAGATCATTTCAGTCAAATTATGAATGGTTATATTGAGCTAGTTTATTATTAGTAACTTAAGAAAAGCTCAGTGAATGTGATTTGTGTGCCATATTCCAAAGTATATTAGGACAGCCCTCCTGTCCTCGAATTGAGAGAAATGGTAAAGGGCTTTTACCGTTGACAAAAATTAAACTTTTGGGTTTTTTGTTATTAAAGGCAAATAATAAGCAAGCCCAGCCCAACGCATTACTTTCCATAAAAAGTAACTACAATTACAAAATACTGGAGCACAAAACCAGTCATAAGGGTCAATTTTTTTAATTAAAATTGATACATCATCTGAAACTTGATCAGCTTTTCATTGATGTATGGTTTGTTAGGATCGGACAATATTTGGCCGAGATACAACTATTTGAAAATCTGAGGGTGCAAAAAAATCTAAATATTGAGAAAATCATCTTTAAAGTTGTCCAAATGAAGTTCTTAGCAATGCATATTACTAATCAAAAATTAAGTTTTGATATATTTACGGTAGGAAACTTACAAAATATCTTTATGGAACATGATCTTTACTTAATATCCTAATGATTTTTGGCATAAAAGAAAAATGTATAATTTTGACCCATACATTGTATTGTTGGTTATTGCTACAAATATACTCCAGCGACTTAACACTGCTTTTGTGCTCCAGGGTCACATATTATAATGCATTACTTTTAAAAGTAACTTTCACCAACACTGTTGCATATCAGGATTCATAAAAACTAATATGGAATATTTGAAAAATAGCGTATGGAAATTATATGCAAATGAGGGCATGCATAGTAACACTAGGCATCATTAGCTCATGTACGCAAGTTTCTTAATTTTGCACAAGTACAGTTTTGCAGGTTTAAAAAATGACTGTCTTTTGTGCATATGCAGACTTGGGACGGAATCTACACTAAGTTTGGTGCTTTTTTCCATTTGGAAGTAAATAACGACAATAGCTTTTTATCTTTCATACGAGAGATGAAGTTAAGTTAAATGCGTTGGCAGTGACGTCTGCTGTTGTCTTTAATACAGCAAGCCCTTAATGAACAGATGAAGAATGTGCTGGAGGAGAACGTGTCTTTACAGAAACAGCTGATCAAAGCAGAAAACAAGCTGCTGTCATCTCGGCTGAAGAAGATGCCAGACATGCAGGACAGAGGTCAGTGTCTCAATACTAAGTTGTTGACATAAAACAGGTTATTAATGTTTGTGCTGGTGGATTTTTAGGACAGCAGACGGTCCCTGAGGAGTTAAACGTGAAAAGGCACACAATTCAGGAGGGCAACGGAGCGAATGAGCCGCAGGAGAGCTACAGGTTTGTGTCAAAGATGATCCAAATGCTACACAGCTATAAAAGCCACCAGCCTTTGTGTTGATCGAGTCTTTTTTGCAGGTCTTTGATTGCCAGAAATGAGCGTTTGCTGCAGCAGCTGGAAGAGGCTCTGATGAACTGACTGCTGCAAATGAAGAGCGTTCCTCCAATAGACATCTAGGTTTCATTTATTATAAATCTGGAATATAAAGTTACACCTCGTATGTAAATGCATTTTGTTTTATATACACTCTCTAAAGCAGTATGGCTTCTGTTTATGTCACACATGCATATCTTGAAGTTGTGCAAATTTGCTTGTTCGGTTCGTTCAACCGGAGTACTTTTCTATTCAGATGGACTTTAAACAGGATTTCTGTGCATCTTAAGGAGTCTTAATTTGCCCTTCCACCATTAAGGCCCTAAAAAGTCTTAAATCGGGGCAGAAAGTCCCGCAAAAAAATGAACGTCTTATTTTCCAATACAAATATCTAAACATCTTTAAACCAAGATACATTTACTTGAAATGCAAAATTAAGTTTTCTGAGAAACTGAACAAAACTAAATGAGTCCATGCTTAGAACAAGAACAAATCATCATAAAACTCATTCATTCTGAAATATTTTCTCAGCAAACAAGGCTTCATATCTTGTCATTTTGCTTCTCAATGTGTCTTGATTTTTGATTTGGGCCTTAAATTTCTTGAATTGGTCTGGAAAATGTCCTTGATGAAAATGACTTTCGTAAAACCCGCAGAAACCCTGCTGAAGCATCAAATACAGAAAAAAGTTCCCATGTGACAACTAGCCCCGATCTCCACTGTTGCAGAACACAATCGCTCGAGACTTCATGTGCGTTGGAAATAAAGAAGAACCAGGCAGTTTGTTTTTTATTCAATACGATGCTACAAAACACTGACACGTTAAAATCGCTTTACCATCACTATATGACATGCATATCAGGATACTGCAGAACATTAAAAAACATTGTTTAAAAGACAGTATTGTTCCTCAAAACGGATGGTTAACAGTATTTGGCATTAATCACACAAAACATACGTTAAATACAACAACATATATACTTGTGGTTTGTTATCATAAATATGAGTCACTTTCTGCGGGAGAGCCGTAGCCACTACTCTTTTCTGAAAATAGATGTCCTGTAGAAGAATATGTCTGTACACTCTCACTCCTCCCTTCTTCGCTCCATAGACATGGACAATATTGTCGATGGGTTCCCACCATCACATAGTTTAAAATATGTGATTTTCAGATCTGGAAAAGTCATAAAATCTTAAAAGTTCTTTTAAAAATCTGCTCTACGCTCTAAAATATTAAATTGAATTGTGAGTGAATCATTCTTTTGAGTCAGTTTTTTTTCAAGTGAATCAGTGATTCACAAATCAGTTTATCACATAAAAAATGTTAGGGAATTCTACATATGTGTCCCTGGAGCACAAAAGCAGTTTGAGTCGACTGGGGAATTTGTAGAATAGCCAAAAGACATTGTATGGGTCACAATTATACATTTCTCTTTTATGCCAAAAATCATTAGGATATTAAGTAAAGATCATGTTCCATGAAGATATTTAGCAAATTTCGTACTGTAAATATATCAAAACTTAATTTTTGATTAGTAATATGCATTGCTAAAAACTTCATATGAACAACTTTAAAGATGATTTTCTCAATATTTAGATTTTTTTTGCACCCTCAGATTCCAGATTTTCAACATAGTTGTTTTTCGGCTTTCAGATGATGTATAAATCTCAATTTCGAAAAATTGACCCTTATGATTGGTTTTGTGCTCCAGGGTCACATTTGTGTTTTCCAGATTTGGAAAAGTCATAAAATCTTTTAAAAAATGCATATAATGAATATAGATTTGACTAGTAATGCTCTGTTTTAAAATATTAAATGAACTAAATATTGTGCTTGCATCGAGTAAAACATGTTTGCAAGCCATAAAGCGGCCTGATTTCTTTTGAACGAGTCCGTTTGAATGATTCATTAGTGACACAGTTCACATCCAGTGTTCACACGCGACTGGAAATCTCATGGAAAGTCACTGAAGTGTGGGAACCCTGAAGGTTGGATCTCGTCCAGCGTGTTCAGATGGCAGTGCTTTTATAAATAAATCTGAACACTAGTTATGGTAAAGGGAATGTATTCATTTAGACGTACATCATGCCAGCGTTAGATACAGCATGTCACTTCTCTTGTAAACATTGTTCTGTAGGCAGAAACACTGCACGTATGAAAAAAAACAGCAAAGCGCCTCGATATGACATGTTAAATTTAACAACAGTGCTTTTCAAACTAAAACCAATACAAAATACCTTTTAATATTTTCATTTGCAGTTTGATCTATTGCTGATAAACAGGCCCAGACACAATCAGCAGGCTTCAATGCTGCATAATGGATTTTAATATGGTAAAATGTGCTAATAATAGAGCTTAGAGTAGGCAGAAAGATAATCAGATTAGCCAAAGTATTTTTTATAAATGAACATGCAATTTGATCATTCCTAATTCAGCGCTGCAGATTCTGTGTGGGTCTGATTATGTGTTAAAATCATTAGAAACTTCAGCCAACTTATTTGTTTGTCCAAAGCTTTTAGTTCAGATGCACAGATGAGTTTTGTAAGGACTGTCAGCCATGTTTCCCGCTGGTTCGACATTACTCGGTCTGTATTGAAGTATGATAACGCTTGATGCGTTGGGTTCGATATTGTGATCAGAGCAAATCCTGAACTTTTGCTGATGGTGTTTCCTTTCACATACTATAGCTAATCATTCCACAGTTAAAACACACAGGCAGTGTTTCATATTATACCATTAGAAATACATAGTTATGCCATCAATTGAAAAAACATCGACCAAACTACTAGATATACAATCTTGAGCACCAGCGGTCAGTTCTTTATGCATCAAACAATAATTTACGATGGTTGGACTTTTGCATCCGGTTATTTTAAAACATATTGCATATAAATGCAAACAAAATCAGCTGTTTTTTTTTTTTTATCTAGATAAATGAGACCAAACCAAATGATTATCAAGTCAGTTTTTTTTCAGCCATTAATACATTAGGTTGTCAAACAAAAATGAAAATTTGCAGAAAATATGCTCACTCTCAGGCCATCCAAGATGTAGACGAGTTTGTTTCTTCCTCAGGTTTGGAGAAATGTAGCATTGCATCAGTGTCTCAGCAATGGATGCTCTGCAGTGAATGGGTGCCGTCAGAATGAGAGTCCAAACAGCTGATAAAAACATCACAATAATCCACAGCACTCCAGTCCATCAATTAATGTCTTGAGAAGACAAAAGCTGAAACAAATCCAGCATTAAGACATTTTTAACTCAAATACGAGTCTATAATCCATAATAACTCTTCCTCCAGTGAAAAAGTGTTCTGGTCTGAATCAGGAGAGAAATCTGCACAGATCAAAACGTCTTAATGATGGATTTGTTTCAGCTTTTGTCTTCTCCAGATGTTAACTGATGGACTGGAGTGCTGTGGATTACTGTGATGTTTTTATCAGACTCTCATTCTGACGGCACCCATTCACTGCAGAGCATCCAAGTGATGCAATGCTACAGTTTCTCCAAATCTGATGAAGAAACCAACTCATCCTAATCTTGGACAGTCTGAGGGTGAGGACATTTTAAGCAAGTTTTTATTTTTGGATGAATTATTCCTTTAAATTATGTGTAAATAATACTAAGACAAATGCATTTAAATATATTTTATCTTAGGCCTGAAACATACCCTACATGCATGACCTTCAAATCTAAACTTAAGATAAAAGCATCTGCCAAATGCATTAAATATAAATGGAGATGGAAAATGTGCAATCTTAGTTTTGTGTTGTTGTAACAAAAATTGTGGGATCATGGACTTGCACTGCATTACTCAAGCATTTGCAAAGTATATTTCAGGCCTGATTCTACTGCATCAGTACAAAATGTCAAATATTAATTTCATGTCAATATTCACGACAGATTAACAGCAAAACCTTCACTAGTAGAGCGTGCAATACTGTAGCCACCTGTCTTTCTCTTGGCATCATCGTGTTTGTTAGGAACGTACTAGCTGGTGACGTCGGCGTTTGATGTAAACAGCGTTCCAGTTAATAGAAATAAAACACTTACAGGAACAGGAGCATAAACTCAATGTTATTCACAGGAAAAGACGTACCCTCAATGGAAGATGGGAAATGCATTTGTGCTTTATAGAGTCGGGTTTGTCTTCTGGTGCGTTCACTGCTGGACGGAGAACCTCACATGGGTTTTTGTGGATGTTTTGAAACTTTCTTCTCGTATGACCCTGCGTGCTTGTATCCGGAGACGTATCCAGACGCATCCACCACTTCCACTCGCCCTGCCTTGCCCTTCCCGCGACCCGTCTCGTCGAAACGCTCCTTGTGCGATCCGGTGAACTTGGTGGTGTCGGTCAAACGGGACACAGTTGGGGAAGCCACGGCTCTCTGCGAGTCCAGAAAGAGACTTGTGATAAATTCCAGTTTTTAAAATGTTTTCAAATGTCTCTTGTGCTCACCAAGGCTGCATTTATTTGATCAAAAATACAGTAAAATTTTGAAATATTATTACAATTTAAAATAGCTGTTTTCTGTGTGAATATCTGTAAAACTGTAATTTATTTCTGTGATGCGCAGCTGAATTTTCAGCATCATTACTCTAGTTTTCAGTGTCACATGATCTTCAGAAATCAGTATAATATGCTGATCTCAATAAACATTTCTGATTATTATCAATGTTGAAAACAGTTGTGCTTCACAATATTTTTGTGGAAACCATGAAAATGTTATTTTTCAGGATTTACAGATGAACAGAAAGTTCAAAAGAACAGCATTTATTTAAAATAGAAATCTTTTGTAACATTATAAATGTCTTTACTAGCACTTTTGATGAATTTAATGCATTCTTGCTAAATAAAATATTAATTTCTTTAAAAAATCCTTCTGATGCCAAACTTTTGAACATGACTTTATAAGCTATTCATATTTATAAATATTTATCATCACTGCCATATATTTATCATTATTACATTTAGAAATCAGCAATGGTTTAGTTATTTATTCATTCGTATACATTTAAAACCAATAATTAAAGAAATAAGTGAGTAGATTTCATCTGTATACCACAGCAAAGATTCCCAAACTTTTTTGTGAGCCAAACCAGTTTAATCTAAAATATTTACTTAAAGTCCCCTTGAGATTTTAATAATTTAACAATAAATTCAAATGTTCTTGGTTCTCTGATGTTGGTTAGGGTCCACATAAAATGCAGTGTAACATAAAATACATATTTTTTTCTTTAGTAGGTGTTTTAGTTTGTTATTTCAAAAGGATTCATTTTACATTTTTATGATTTAATTAATTATAAGCTTTTCATCACTCATGTTTACATTTTGCTTATCAACCTTTTCTCCAAAACGACTTACAAAAGTTTGAGAAAACAGATCCATCACTGCTTATTTTCTTTTAGAGAAGAACGCAAGTTCTGCTGTGGGCTTTACCGTGACTCCAGCTATAACGGGCGATTTTCCTTCTATCATTCTGTAACCTCTTGGCGCGGCGTCCTCGCTGCTCTTAATCTTTGAAAGCGTTTCCTGGCGAGCTCTTCGCCGTTCTTTGAACTGGCTGTATGTTCATAGTGCGGGCCAATTTGCGTCCTAGAAAAACCATGACACCTGATGATAAACCGTCAGTATATTGTGGCATACCACATAGCACAGAGCCTAGGCAAAACATGCAAGACCTGATTAAAAGAGCTTCTGTAAACACATGAGAAATGCTTTGAGTGACACTGAAATTAAAATATCAAACATAATTAGCAGCTTGGATGCTGTGCTTTTGTGTTTCACATGAGAAATACACAGGTGTCGAACACATGAGGGTCATTAAAAATGAGGATTTTGCATTAGATACAAATATCAAAGGGATAGTTCACGATCCAAAATCCGAAAATGTGTGTTAATTTACTCGCCCTCAGCCATCCAGATGAGATGATTCATTTCTGCAGCCGAAGAAGTAAAGAGATTTTTAGCTGAAACCGTGGTCCTCGGTGATTCAGAAAATGCAAGTCAATGGCTGCCGGCACTTTGAGAGTCAAAAAAAGCACATCAGGCAACACTAGTTTGAGATTTTTATGCGATGTATATGAGTTTTTTTGGTTTAGTACTGATTGAATGATTAGGGCTACTGTTAAAAAAATAATACCAGTGACTCCTGATGATATATTGAGGTCTTATGAAGCGAAACGATCATCCTGTGCAAGAAACTGAACAGTATTTACAGTATATCATCTGTAATCCCATGCCGTCAGAAACAGTTCGTGGCTCGAGCAGCACAGATCTACAAATTACTCAATCTAAACTCACTTTCAGAACGCCTGACAGTCACTCCGACTGGAAACGAGCCGAAATACTGCCGTATATCTGATCCTGTGATGAATGAACTGATCTAGCGCTCCAGTTCCTCCAACAGTCACTGAACTGAGCAAACAGTTCGACTCGAACTGAAGACCGATGAGCCGCTGATCTGCGCATATGTGAACTGAGCACTTGAATGAAGGGGTGAAATTAAAGTTTTTATGGTTTCTCATTATGTAAAAAGATGAGTGGATGAAGGCTAGTTTATTCACTTTATTTGCTTTAGACACGTAAAACATCCACGTTTCACACCATTTTGGGGTGCTTTAATAATATAATTGCGCATATGTTACGTCATTGCGTGATTATGTAAACAAACTAGTGAACTGAACCAAACGAGCTGTCCAAAAGAATCAGTTCATGGAAAATAATCAGATTTGCCTGAGGCTCTGGATTACAGGTAATAATGTTCAGTTTCACAGACTGATCGCTTCATAAGACCTCAATATATCATCAAGAGCCACAGGATTAATTTTTGTGTTGCTGCTGGTTTTTGACTCTTAAAGTGCCGGCAGCCATTGACTTGCATTTTATGAATCACTAAGCACCACAGTTTCAGGTAAAAATCTTCTTTTCTGTTCGACTGAAGAAAAAAAGTCTGCATCTTGGATGGCCTGAGGGTGAGTAAATTACCAGCTAATTCTAATTTTTAGGTGAACTGTCCCTTTAAGTTTGCATGGGAAGTGCTTGGATAAAGGCCTCTGAAAGTGTTGCATGAACTGAGAGCAGACGTGTGTGATCACACGAACATGTCAGCTCTGAGAGGCCCGGCGTCACGGCTGTACAGCGTTTCCCAGTCTTTCATTTCAGAGGAAGAAATGCACTTCCAATCGTCTTTAAAAGAGAGGAAATGCTTCCCGTATCTGTAGTTGCTGCCATCAAGGGTCGAGCATCCAATCAAACTGCACGGTATTTTGTTTACTTCAATACGATAAACAGTTTTGGTACTGCGTTTGCTCGCCAAAATCAGCGTCCCAAAGCAGAACCAGTAGAGAACGGCTGATTTATCCGGTCTTGAAGCAGGATTTGCATTATGACTCCCGGCATGCACTTACAGCGAATGCATTCGGCTCGTAAAGCGACACATAGTAGCACAAACAGCCTTTACCGTGGTGATCGAGAACCTAAACAAAAGCCCATAAAGTCCGTGGTCTCCCCCTTCTGTCATAGCAACAAGCTTGGGTTAACACACCTCTTTGGCTTTATAATTAATTTGACTTCTTCGCTGAGCAGTTTTGTTTGTGCGATCCTTCAGCGCTGTGACTGTTCCTGCTGCCTAATGTCAGCCACTGCTGTCTCTACTATGAGCTTGTGCTGAATGCTTTCATATTTATACATATTCATAGAGACATAAACATACATTTGCTGTTATTAACACATGAAAACATATAAAACACAACTGCTCTTCAATCATAGCGCTGAATAAACACAATAACTTACAGTCTTTGAGGTGCTGATTCCAAAAATAGTTTTGAGAGCATCACACTTTTTTTTTTTTTTTTTTTTTTTTTTTTTTTACAAAATATGATGCATTTTGTAGCATTTTTGTTTTTGTGACAACCATTTTAAGGCGAAGTAGTCTTATATTTTCATACATTTTGAATGCTACTTTTTGTCATTAAAGCCAAAACTTTTATTTTGATAAGTGCATTAAAGCTGACACATACTGTAAATATTATTTGAAAAAACATTCTTATTTTGTGGGGTAAAAAAAAAAATAATTGATATGAAGTTTTCTTGATATTTTGAACTCACTCATCAATTAGTAATATTATAAGCAAATCAAGGAAGAGTCTTGTTTTTTTTTTTGAGAATTTAATCAAAATGAAACGTTTCTGATTAAAACAAGAACAAATATCTGCCAATGGGGTCAGAAAAATGTACTTAATTGAAAGAGAAAAGTAATTTTCATTCCCCATTGACATATTTGTTTTTCTTTCAAGCATAAACTCACTTCATTTTGTTCAGTTTCTCAGAAAACAAGACTTATTTTCTTCAATTTGCATCTCAACTAAATGTATCTTGATTTAATAATGTTTAGATATTTATACTGGAAAACAAATTAATTTTTTCGCAGTGCATGCAACAAGACTTTCTAAACTGAATTAAGACCTTTTAAAACCCACAGAAACACTGGCTTATGTCTATTTGTCTGTACTGTGGTATTACGTGCTGAATGGAGGAGTATTGTAATGTTTGCATTGCTGTGTGCTGCAGTTTTAAATGTGCCGGGACTTTGTCAAGCATCATTAACATCAATCGCTGGGGTTTTAATCTGTCCGAATAGGTCAGAAAACACCTGAAAAGCATCAAAACATTTTGCTAAAATAACTTACATTTTGCTTGCTTTAAAAGACCTGGAATATACCACAAGAGTTGTTTGGACTGCTGTCATGATAGTTTCCATGTTTTGTTTTGTGTTTGCCCATGAAATAATAATGATGATGATAATAATAATACTCTTATAATAGCATAAAGGGTTGGACTGACTTCCTTTTTGCTTGCACTTCTCCTTTTAAACGTTAATGCATGCATTGGTTCTTTCTGCCTCTCGTTTCTGCTCAGCCACGTTGTTCTGACGCTGTCTAGCAGAATAATCTTTATTCTCGCTCAGTCGGGGTGAAGAATCTCTTCCCTACTGCAGGCTTGATAAAAGACAGAGAATATCTTCTATGCATAAATACTACAAAGATTCATTCTACTATTTGAACAAACCAGCACTTTTATCTAAACATCTGAAGACTGGATGTTTAAAGGTGAGATCAGTGTGTACGGAGCTCTATATTAAGGGCACGTAATTAAAATCTGGCCCTACTGAAGCAGCGATGACTCTCTCTGTCCTGCAGTCATCAGGGTTATTCGGCATGAGCCATCATGGCCTGTGGCTGTGGGGGAAGAACCAGAAAAACATCAACACAGCACGACTCCTCTTCACCGTGCAGTGTTATTTTACTTTCAGTGAACCTATATACTATATGTTTTTTGGTAAATATTCTGAATGATATTTTATTTTTATATTATATATATATATTTTTTTTCTTTTATATTTTATATTTTATTTTTAATAATAATTTTTTGTGTATTTTTAAAAAAGTATTTATTTGGAAAAATTATATATTTTAATAATAATTTTATTATATAAATTAACTAAATTCTTTATTTAATCATATTAAAATAATTAATAAATAATAATTCTTTAGTTAATCATATTTAAGAATAATTTTAGTTTTAGTTATTTTAGCACTTCAACTTAAACTAAACAAAAAACTAATTTATCTCTGTTAATGTTTATTTTATTTTAATTAACAATTGTTTTGGTTTTATAGAATGCATATTCAGAAAAAAAATATTTTCTGTTACAGAAAATGTCAGCTACATTCCTACACTGCAAAGCTTATTGCACTGATTCAATATTTTGACACACAATTTTTTTTTATCCCATTTGTTAACATGCACATATTGCATAATGCACAGATCAGTTAAGAAATGCAATTTTGTCCCTCAGTTAGAGCATTTGTCCTCTGACACAGCTTGATAAAAGAGGCTGTATGATTTACGATTTAATATGACATGCACATGTGAGGGACGAATAAATACATGCAAATTAATCTGTCACTCACTCGTGTCGTCCCTGCACGATTTGCTAACCTGACCTGAACCTGCTGTGAAAGAGTGGCGCATTAAGAGGAGAATCAGATGTGAGTAAGTAAAAGTGGGTCAGATGACTAGATTTAATCCACATCTGAACGCGGCCCAAATCAGATCTCAGTGTTTTTGCTGTTTACATGCATGCAACATCTGTGTTTATGTGTATGTGACACACTGTGCCAGATGTCTGCGAGAAAATCCTATTGGTTGACAGTGTAATCGCATCCTACCTAGACAGCACTGAGCATTTCGGGCACAAAGTTTTGGCCAAAATCAAAGACAGCATCGCATGCATGCTTCATAGGCAATGCAATCCCAGGATGCACTGCAACAAACTCAAAGTGAGTGATGCAAGAAGGGAGAAGGAAGTGTTAATTGTTGCTCAAATAGTAGAGCATGGCACTAATAATTCCAGGGTCATGGGTTTGATTCCCAGGGAATGCATGAACTAAATAAAAGTGTCTGCTAAATGCAAGAATGTAACATTTAAATGCACACTGAAAAAGTAGACGATCAGATTTGTAAGTATGCATATCAAGTCATTAGCTTTGCATCAAGAACAAAAAAAAATCGATTTATCTGTGTAGAAAATTAATGTGACTTTTACTTCCATAACCCGTCTGTTGTGCTGTAGTCCTAAACATTGTTGGGGGTAACATATTGCAACTAATGCGAGTTATGTAATCAGATTACTTTTTTCAAGTAACTAGTAAAGTAACGCATTACTTTTTAATTTACAAGAAAAGTTACTTTTTCAAATAAGTAACGCCAGTTACTTTGTTTTCCCATTTCATGTTGAATTTCCATCAGCCTTTTATATATGCAAAACATATAACTTTTAAATATAAAAAACAAATAAGCAAGCCCAGCCCAGATGAGAAAAAGTAATGCATAAGTATTGTAACGCATTACTTTCCATAAAAAGTAACTAATAACGTAATTAGTTACTTTTTTAGGGAGTAGCACAATATTATAATGCATTACTTTTAAAAATAGCTTTCCCCAACACTGCTGGTCCTAAATGTTTAAAATTGGGCAATGCTGAACTGACTTGACTTTGGAGAAGACCCCACCTAATGTGCACCCCACTCCACCACCGGCGACCCAATATACAAATGGGGGAATGTGGGAGGGGGAATGGGGGATGAGGGGTGTCGATGGATAATGGGGGACCCAAAACTGATGGGGGTGGGATGGGAGATGGGGTGGGTGGGATGGTGGGGGGGTGGAATGGGTGGGGTTGGGGGGGGGGTGGGGGGGGTGGGGGGGGGGGTAATGAGTGGGGATGGGGGGGGCCCCCCCACACGCCCCCACACCCGCTCACGCCCCCCCACCCCCACCATCCACCCCCAAACGCTAAAAAATGATGGGGGGGGTGAAATGAAGGGTCGGCCCACGTCTGTGAGGGTGATGCCCTTGCCATCGATGACGCCGCAGTCTTTACACAGTTTGGACCAGTTCTTGCCGTTCATGTCTTTGCCGGTGGCTCGCGTGTCTCCGTGGATGGCGAAGCGGCGGAAGGACTCCTCCAGCGCGGTGATCTCCACAGGTGTTTTGGCTCCCGCTCCTCCGTCGCTCGTGCCGTTGGATGTGGAGGACAGGCGTTTGGCCGCGTGATCTTTTGGGTGTTCGCTGTGCGGACGCATGGGTGAACTGTTGGGTACGGGGTGTTTGGCGGTCTGAACTTTAAACTCCTCCATGTTGCTGGTGAAGAATGTGAATGGTTAATATTGTTGCAAAAGTGTGTTTGTGCATCTTCCTTCATTATAAATGACACATGATTTGATGGTGTGTAATGCAAAGACACGATGTAAGTGTCTAAATATTATTTTTTTTGTCATTTAGCTACGCTTTTATCCAAAGCGACTTACAAATGAGGACAATGGAAGCAATCAACAAAAGAGCAATGATATGCATGTGCTATAACAAGTCTCAATTATCGTAACGCAGTAAACTTAGCAAGCTTTTTTTATTATATAATAAATAAAAAGAAAACAGATAGAATAGAAAAAGAATAGAGCAAGCTAGTGTTAGAGGCCTTTTTTGTTTTTTGTTAATTGTATAATAAATAAAAGGAAAAGGAATAGATAGAATACAAAAAGATTAGATAAGCTAGTGTTAGTTTTTTTTTTTAAAGAATATATTTAGAATAGAGATTGCTAGAGTTAGATGGTCAAATAAAGATGGAACAGTTGTGTTTTTAGTCATTTCTTGAAGATGTCTAAGGACTCAGCTGCTCGGATTGAAGTGGATTACTTAAATTACTTTGTTGTCTTAATATATATATATGAAGATCATTGTTTACCATGAGGCACTGATCTGCTGCATTCCAATACGCAGAGCTCTGTTGTTTTAGGATGACAAAAAGGTTTCCAGTAGTGCTGTTAAATGATTAATCGTGATTAATCGCATCCTAAATCAAAGTTTTTGTTTACATAATATATATGTGTGTGCTGTGTATATTTATTATGTGTATATAAATACAAACACATACAGTATATATATATTGAAAATATCTAGTTGTTTAATATCTTAAATATATGTATATATAAATGTATAATACATTAAATATTTTCTAATATATATTATATGTGCGTGGTATGAATGCATAATAAATAAACAGTACACACACATATGATGTACACAAAAACTTTTATTTTCGATGCGATTAATCACGATTAATCGTTTGACAGCACTAATTAAAAGTTACATTTTCAGCCTGGTCTGCCTCAGTAGTCTAACAGCGCTCATCAATGTCAAAATAATTGAGATGGCCAATCAAAGTAGGCGGAGTTTACTGTTCACAGAAGCAGAGCGCGAATTCCAGCGGGAAGCATCAATTTAATGTTGAAAGAGAGCCAGGGAGAAAGGTAACATGATGGAAGTTTCAATCATTTATATTAGTCCACCTGTGTTACGACAGAAATTGTTAAATGACGACAGCTATATCAACAACGATGCAAACTATTCGACTTTTTTCCTCAAGTGTGGCTATTTTGAGAGCGAGCGAGAGAGAGATTAAAGTTGCATGTGTGAATTAAGTTACCCGAGTCTGTGCGTCTCTCTACAAACAATGAAGCTGTGATTTTTGACTTCAATCAGCTATTTTATTTTAATATAATTCATAATTCCAATATATATAATATTTTGGTTTATAGATTATATAATATAATAGCTAAAATATCATTCGCATATTTTTTATTCCATCATATAGACAAATATAATTCAATATATTTATATAGAATATAAATTTGATTAATTTCATGTTAACATTTCTTATAAATAGAAAAATATAAATTGTTAAAGATGTTATAATTCATTATCAATATTTTATATCAAATATAATATCACAATTATTTTCATTGTAATATATAATAACATTTTAATAGAATGCACATTTTATATAATAAATGAATCTCCCATAATTCCACACGTTTAAAACATGCAGCAGCTTTTTAAAAATGTTTTCAAATGTACGTTTACACCTGAAAAGTTATTTTACGGGAAAATGCATTCATCTTCCTGTCATAATCAACACAACATCCTGTGTCTCATGGCTAAATCATTTAAGGCGCACTATCTTACATACTCTATACTCAAGAGCATGTATTTTCACATCACCAGTAAAATAGCAACTAAAAGTATTACACAGCTTAGCTTAGCATCTCAAGTCTGACCTTTGCCCTCTGCTGGCCCTCCAGAGCTCTGATCCCACGTCAGCGTCGCTCGCTCCGAGTCGCTCCGAGTCTTTCTTGATGCAGCTGAAAACACAACAGGAGTTTTGTAGTGAATGTGAGTATTAGCTGCTTAAAAGCAGAGAGCAAAGCTGCAATAACACCAATATTAGTTTGACAGTTTTGAACTCGAGTGTTTTATAACTTTAGCGCAGATTCATTTGTTCTGAATCATCTCATCTGGTCTGAGTCCAACAAGTTTCAAATAAATAAACGAGCATTTCACTGTATGTAATATATATAAGATTTTTGGGTTGAATATCCAACAAAAATAACTATATTATAACTATAGTGTATACTATGTATACTTTTAATATGATATAGAATGACTATAATATCATGATATTGTAATTTAATCACAAATAAATCACAGTAGTTATGCTTGCACACAGTTTGCTTCAAGTCAAACATTATGAAGATGAGAAGAACTGTTTCCTTCATGATGTAACCGTCCACAATTAGACACGAGCGCTCAGCATTACTCACTCACGCCGGTTAGTTCACGTTTAAAACTCTCACAAGAGCAAATGATCAAGATTAAGTGATTAACAAGTCAAAATACAATCCAGATGGTCTTATTTACTTTAATACTACATGATTAAAATCAAACAGAAAGCAGAAGACTCAGAAATCAGTGCAGAAACATCTCAATCGTTCAAAACCACAAGTGCACAAAAAACAAGATTGGTCGCTTCACACGTCACGCGGTCTCTTCCTGTCTAAGTGGGCGGCACTTGGTCAGAATAACCCGCAATGTGCTGATGTCAAGCGTCACGACTTGATTTCAGTCACACGTTTGTCCTAGCACCAACACCAGATAGTATTTATGATCGCTAAAACTACATCAGACACTCGATCAGACGATGCTCACCTCCCAGAAGCTCCCATAATGCACTGCAGCAACCGCATTAGCCCTGCGATGTCACGGCAAAGCCAAATTCAAATCCGAAGCTTTCTAAGTTTCTAACCACTAAGTCAGCTCAGTCTGAAGTTAGCTGCATCTGTCTTTATGGTCGCACAACAGAGCTCTGTAGGCCAAAGTGAACTCCTCGAGTACAGTCAATGTACAAGAGGACCCTCAAAATCCACTTGAAGATGTCCCTATTCAAGAGCATTGTGTTTTACTTGTCCTTCAACAGAGAAACAAATCACTTTGTGAATCACTCTCAATAATGTCATTCAGCTCTATGGGCCCTTTGTGCTGTCCAGTGTACTACACACACTCGAGACATCGCCACTATCTCTGGCGCGAGTGAATAAACGACAACATTCTTATCTTTCTTGCTAAAACAAAGAGTGACCGAGAAACACGGAGGAATGCAAACATGCGAGTTGAAACTAAAGAGAGAAAATAATCACTATAATTGCATGAAGCATGTTTTATTTGTAAAGTATCGAAATCGCCGTTTCATTTCAATAAATTATTATACTATTTGTGAAACAATGATATATATTATTACAATCAAATAACAGAGCATATATATGAAATAATCCCAATATATATCACTTTATATAATAAATTGTCATTGCAGATTTTTATCATAATAATATTAATCATATTTTATAAATAAAACTTTACATCTTTCTACTGATTTATTATTAAGGCCCCCTGCATGTTAACAGGTCATCCTGCATTTTTTTCTGTAAAAAAAAAGATACTATTATTAATTAATTTATTCCTTAATACTATTAGTAATGTAGTAATGTTAACAAAACAATAGTTATTAATAATAAATTATTATATAAATATGCTAATATTGTTATTTAGATAATAATAATCATTATTATTAGTCATATTGAAATTTCTGCAGCCCTACAAACAAACCTGGTGTTCTTTTATTTTTTATTAAATATTACATTTTAAAATAGCTATTTTTAACCAGAGAAATTGCTATTAGACTTTCCCCAAATCATGCAGCCCTCTAATGCATATATTAATGCATATAATTTATTAATAAACTTGAGATATATAACAGTACTGTGATATACTGTAAAAGTGACACTTTATATAGAAAGCATAGGTCTAAATGACTATTGTCATATCAGTCAACAAAACATATTTCCAAGTGTTGCTTTAAATGCTCTCATGAACGCACCCAGTCAATATCATTTCTGCAATCATTACCATCATAAAACACTGCTAATAAACGAAGTCATAATAACAGATTTCATCATGTTTATTATATGATGCATGTAAACACAACTATGTAATCTATGCGAGTGTTATTTAAGTGATCGGGACCGACATTTGCTGCGGTCTAATGCTGGAGGAGATTCTGGGAACGTCACAAAAACACCGATAATGATGGAGTGTCAGAGAGGAGAAATGCTCGTTTACATGCACACAGACCTCAGGAGAATCTGTGATTGCTGGAGCGCATGATGACATGCTTTCGCCTTCTGGTCATGAGTTGCACAGATGAGAGCACACAATAAACTGACCTATTTTTAACAAAAAACCCTATTTATATCTGCCAAAAATGGACATGGAATTCAAAATATTCAAGTGGCATAAAACATTAAAGACAGAAAGAGGATTTGATGTAAAGCACAGGGAAACCTACATTACACAATCCACGTTTGATGGAATTGAGTTCACTAAAAAAATGCAATTAAAAACATATTTCAGTGTTATTTTTATTATGGTGTTTTTATTTTTATATATTATTTTTTATTTGTAATCATAATTTTTTTAATTCGAAATATTAAAGTTTTAGTATCTACATCATTTTAATAGTAGAAAAGAACTTAATTTTTTTTTTTTATTATTTTTAAAATATTTTCGCCAACTTTTCATTAGATTTTTTTGGGTTTATTTATTTATTTTATTAGATATATATTTTGGTTTTAGTTTTAGTCAACTATAATAGCCCTGGCATGATTGGACTGTTCAAATAAAAACAATATCTCAAAGAAGGAATCCATGAACTGGTAAAACACCTTGAATGCGATGCAAGTTTCTGTGTATAAAAGCGCCTGCCGAATGCATAAATATAAATCTAGAAATGTAGAGCAGACAAACATGTCTCCATGAGTGTGTTCAGTTCACAGACGCCCTCAGATCACCCTGCTGCTGCTGATCAGGTCAGCTACATCTTTATTACGTCGCCTGTCGCACTGGCCAGTCTAGTGTCATTCACCTAGTCATTATGAGAGACAAGATTGATAAACCTGCCAGCATTTCTCCTCCTACTGAACTAAGCCGAGGCAGCATGCTCCACAGGACAGACAGTACATATCATGACAAGACAGCAGAGCTTAGACAGAGCCGACCGATAGATATATAGGATAGATAGGAACATTTTTAGATAGATAATGATATGATAGAATAGTATAGCGTGGACATAGACATGGACATACAAATGGATGGAGAGACATATAGATAGATAGATGGATGGATGGATGGATGTATCCATTGGATTGATGGATGATGGATGGATGTATAGATGGATGGATGGATGGATGGATGGATGGACAGACATAGAGATGGATGGATGGATGTATATGATATGATAGATAATAGATTGATGGATGTATACGATGGTATGGTGGGATGTATAGATGGAGGCATATACATAACGATGGACTGGATGGATGGATGGATGGATGGACAGACTATTGATGGATGGATGGATGGATGGATATATGATGGATATATAGATGGATGGATGGATGGACAGATGGAAAGATAGACATATAGATGGATGGATGGATGGACAGATAGATAGATAGATGGATGGATGGATGTACAGATAGATAGATAGATAGACATATATGATGGATGGTGGATAGTGTCAGATTGGATAAGATAGATGGATGGATAGGATGACAGACTATAGATGGCTGTAAAAAACAGATGGATGGACCAGATGGAAAGATAGACATATAGATGGATGGATGGATGGACAGATGGATAGATAGATGGATGGATGGAATGGACATTACCATATAGATGGATGGATGGATGGAGCAGATGGAAAAATAGACATATAGATTGATGGAGGATGGACTAGATGATAGTCATAGATGGATTGGATGGAATGGACAGACATCTACGATGGATTGATTGATGGACAGTATGGATAGATAGATATGATGGATGGATCGGATGGACTAGATGGAAAGATCAGTTCAGTATAGTAGATGGATGATGGATGGATGGATGGACAGATGGATAGATAGATGGATGGATGGATGGACAGACATATAGATGGATGGATGGATGGACAGATGGATAGATAGATAGATGGATGGATGGATGGACAGATGGAAAGATAGACATATAGATGGATGGATGGATGGATGGACAGATGGACAGATAGATGGATGAAAGTAGATGGATAGACATATAGATAAACGGATGAACGGATGGATGGATAGATAGATAGACGGATCGATCGATGGATAGTTAATCATCTGTATTTTGATTTATGTATTTTAAACGTGGCTCTTGTTGGTTCCTCTCCGCCGGTGTTTATGTAATCGCGCTATACATTATCATCACACATTATATAAACTCAGCAGATCACGAAGAAACACGTGATCATTGTTATTGTCACGAACGCTGCGTGCAACACTACTGACCAACACAACGGAACCAGCACGGAATTACGCAACGAAGCAAAAATGAAAGTAAATCAAACCGACTTCCGTGACAACGATCAATAATCAAGCGCAAAATCTGCTCGTTTTGTTTTTGAGGTAAAATGACAAATACATAAACGCGCTCGTGATCAATCACGCAATATTTCAGCTTCAGACGCGATTGATCGGATGATAACGAGGGCAACGCGCCGCTGTAACGGACAGAGCACCGTCTTACCTGAATGACGCCTCTGTCGTTTTCTTCTTTCGGTCAGTATCTAGAGGAACATGTTTATATTAGACAGCCGCGGCGCGATGCGACGCGACGCTCGCTGCGATCCGCGCGTGAATGTGCGCCGTGCTGCTGAGCGCGCGATGAGGACGACCCGACGCCGCGCGGTGATTGGCTGCCCGCTTGAGTTCACGTGAGAAATAATTGTTTATTAATAAATAACGTTTTACTATGAGCTAACATATATTTAAAAACACCAACTACAAAAATAAATAAATAAATAAAATAAGTAGCATGGGTATATTTGTAGCAATAGCCAAAAATGCATTGTATGGGTCAAAATTATTTTTCTTTTATGCCAAAAATCATTAGGATATTGTTTCATGAAGATATTTCGTAAATGTCCTACTGTAAATATATTAAAACTTAATTTTTGATTAGTAACATGCATTGCTAAAAACTTCATCTGAACAACTTTAAAGGCGATTTTCTCAATATTTTAATTTTTTTGCACCCTCAGATTCCAGATTTTCAAATAGTTGTATCTCGGCTATCAACAGCCAAAACTGCCTATACTCCACCAAAACCCTACAATAATGGAAGCTCATTATCCGCTTTAATAGATGGTTTTGTGGTCCAGGGTCACATACTGTCCTGTCCAAAGTCTCCAATTGCTTATATTATGATAGTCAACCCTGTTACACCACTTATCATAATTTTTACTATCTAAAAAGTAATGAATTACTCACAATGTCATACAATGGAAGAGTCCAAAAAATGCATTACGATGAACACTAAACATGCTTCCATACAAACATTAAAATGAGTGAAAATGCAGTTAGAGAATGTTTCTCCCCCACAGGGAATAGCTGTTTCCTTTCACAGTAATCAAGATGAAGCCTGTTAATGCTGGAATGCAGGAAAGATGAGTAAATAAACAGCAGCTCTGAGGTCTGTGTGTCCTGCAGCGATGCATCTCTTCACAGGGATTGAGAATAACGCTTCAAATCCACGAAATGTTACACAACTAGGGTTCTGGACCAGGATGACATAACAGGCCCTCAGGATAACATAAGGGAGACCAGGACTAGATGTCACACTTCTTCTTTTTTATCACAATAAAAATTAAAAAGTCAAAATAAATTAATAAAAATAAATCAATAAATAAAATTACAGAAATATGGGATACGTAATTCATTTGTAAGACAGAATCAGAAAAATTACCTCAAATTTCAGATTGTTTTAATAATAGTAGTATTTACAACGAAATGATGCGACAATGATGATATTGTGATTGTATCATCATCAGCATCCCCCCAACACACCACACACATCTACAAGCCTTTATTTCAAAAAATAAAAATAGCCAATAGAATTCATTCAGCCTGATAGTTGCCACCCCCCCCCCCCCGGTGGCATAAAATTGTTTGCATTTCGTCCTTAATGAGTTATTATAAAGCATCTTTAAAATAAACCAGCTGTACTATGTAAACAACATACTGTACGTTACAGAAACAGAACTTTTAAATCATCAGAGAGTGTATAAGCCCGTTTTGCACAGAAAGCAAAAAGCATTATAAGGTATTGCAATTTTTATGTCACAATTCTGACTTTTATTCTTGCAATTCTGAGTTTATATCATACAGTTTTGATTTTTTTGTGGTGTGTTTGTATATATATAGATTATATATATATATAGATATCTATATATATATTTACAGGTGCATCTCAAAAATTGAATGTCGTGGAAAAGTTCTTTTTCCAGTAATTCAACTCAAATTGTGAAACTTGTGTGTTAAATTAATTCAATGCACACAGACTGAAGTAGTTTAAGTCTTTCATTCTTTTAATTGTGATGATTTTGGCTAAACATTGCAACAAAAAACACACAATTCACTATTCAAACAAATTAGCAACTATAAGACCAATAAAAAAAACATTTTCAGTGAATTGTTCTCCTTCTGGAAAGTATGTTCATTTACTGTTTATGTACTCAATACTTGGTAGGGGCTTTTTTTGCTTTAATTACTGCCTCAATTCAGCATGGCATGGAGGTGCAGTTTGTGGCACTGCTGAGGTGGTATGGAAGCCAAGGTTTCTTTGACCGTGGCCTTCAGCTCATCTACATTTTTTTGTCTCTTGTTTCTCACTTTCCTCTTGACTAGATTCTCTCAGGGGTTCAGGTCTGGTGAGTCTGCTGGCCAGTCAAGCACACCAACACCGTGGTCATTTAACTAACTTTTGGTGCTTTTGGTAGTGTGGCAGGTGCCAAATCCTGCTGGGAAAATGAAATCAGCATCTTCAAAAAACTGGTCAGCAGAAGGAAACATGAAGTGCTACAAAATTTCTTGGTAAAAGGGTGCAGTGACATTGGTTTTAAAAAAACACAATGGACAAACACCAGCAGACGTCACGGCACCCAAATCATCACTGACTGGAAACTTAACACTGGACTTCAAGTAACTTGGGCTATGAGCTTCTCCACTCTTCCTCCAGACTCTGGGACCTTGATTTTCAAATTAAATGCAAAATTTACTTTCATCTGAAGAGGACTTTGGACCACTGGGCAGTAGTCCCGTTCTTCTTCTCCTTAGCCCAGGTAATACGCCTCTGACGTTGTCTGTGGTTCACGAGTGGCTTAAAAAGAGGAATACGACAACTAGCCAAATTCCTTGACACGTCTGTGAGTGGTGACTCTTGATGCCTTGACCCCAGCCTCAATCCATTCCTTGTGAAGTTCACTCAAATCTTGAATCGATTTTGCTTGACAATCATCATAAGGCTGCGGTTCTCTCGGTTGGTTGTGCATCTTTTTCTTCACACTTTTCCTTCCAATCAACTTTCTGTTAACATGCTTGGATACAGCACTCTGTGAACAGCCAGCTTCTTGGCAATGAATGTTTGTGGCTTACCCCCCTTGTGAAGGATGTCAATGATTGTCTTCTGAACAACTGTCAGATCAGCAGTCTTCCTCATGATTGTGTAGCATAGTGAACCAAACTGAGAGACCATTTTTATGGCTCAGGAAACCTTTGCAGGTGTTTGAGTTGATTAGCTGATTGACATGACACCATATTCTAATTTGTTGAGATAGCGAATTGGTGGGTTTTTGTTAAATGTGCGCCAAAAATCATCACAATTAAAAGAACCAAAAGACTTAAACTACTTCAGTCAGTGCACTGAATTTATTTAATACACGAATTTCACAAATTGGAGTTGAATTACTGAAATAAATTAACTTCCACGACATTCTACATTTATTGAGATGCACCTGTATATCCTTACTGAAGTCGGTCAATCAGATTCTAGGCAGATCTTGCGGTGTGCATCAGTTTGTGAGTTTTGACCAAGCGGCAACCTCCCGCTCTCTTTCGTGAAGCCAACAAGGAAGTGACAAACTGTAATTCATCAACTGGCCGCTAGAGGCTGGCTGCAAAAGGGAGTCAATCCCATAGACTCCCATGTTAAAAGGCCCAATTTTACAGCAGAAAAAAACATGTTTACAGCTTGTTCAAATAATTATTTTGGTCTATATAGCTAATTTTGACCTTCATGACAACTGTGAGGGGGTGAAAGTTTTATAACTCATCCGTTTAAATTATAATAAGCCTTAAAGTTCTGCATAATTAAATGCGTGGCCACTTGAGTGACAGGTGGATTGACGCTGCTGTCACCACCGTCGAGCTAGGTGTGCGTGGTTTCAGCAACCAGCTCCCGCCTCTTTGCTCATTTTTGATTATCCGGGAGTGACGCACTGCCAAGATGGTGACGCACTGCTCCGCCCACTTTGAGCTTCAAAAAACGCTCTTCAGAAAACTACGGGTGACATCACGGAAACTACGTCATGTTTTTATACAGTCTATGGTTCTTGAATCTGGCAATCTGATCTTTGAACCCATAAATTAATGCGTCGCGCCTCGCCATCAGTGTGAGAAACACGGGCTCGCTGCGTCCATGAGGAGCTTCCCAGCGGGTCCTGGCGATCGGCCTGCCCTCCCGCAGGCTTCTCAGGTCGTCCCGGGGCTTGAGGGCTTCTCCATCCCGCTGAGGTCCAAGCCCACAGGGAAGTGACATCACAGGCACTCACCTCCCAGCCAGGACACAGAAGGAGAGTCAGGCTGAAGCTGAGGTAAACACGTATCGGAAACACCGCGCTTTACCTGCGGGATCATCTGAGTTGAGTGAGCACGAGCGTATCGATGTCTTTCATTCAATTCCTCCAATGCAACGACAAATATCGGATAAAACAGTCAGTTTCATTATAATAAAATGGATAATTTTGGCACTGAATGTCTTACTTTATTGCAATTTAGCTTTAGTTCAAAAAGCTACATTGAATGCATGTTATTTTAATATTATATAGATCTAATCCTAAAAATAACTAGGTGTTGTCCGAACATAATCCGTGCATAGTTGACTAGTGCTTCCACTCGCTGTTATTATAGTCTTTTACTTGAGATATTCTTTCATTTCTGCCGTTTGGAATGCAGTACGTATTAGATGCACGAAACTCACATACTGACAGACTTTCACATGCGCTTTGTGTTTGTTTGTCCTGAAGCTCGATCGGTTAAATGCACTTGCATCTACTTTTATGATACGAAATTGATGTAAACACAGTCAGTTATGTTTTCAGAACAGGACAGAACATCTGATATATCGAAATACTGTAGATCTGTGCATTAGTGTAAATGCAGCCTGTTAAAGCTGCCACTGTCTATGATCTCACCAGTAATAATCAAACAGCAATAATGCTGATTAATAAAGAAAAACCCATAACTATGATCATCTGTAAACTTTCCAGATACTGAAAGTGCTTTTTGTTTATCACTTGCAATTGTCTCCCCCCCCCCTTTAAGTAGCCTGCTTATATAATTTAATTAAAATGCACAAAATAAATTTGATATAATCGTGATATCGAAATTGAATCGAATCGTTGACATGATAATCATAGCCGGATTGAATTATGAAACCAGTGCCGATTCACACCCCTAAAAATAACACTGCATTCGATTGAAACTGTAAAAATATTATAATAATAAATAATAAGTTATTTATTAATAGTATCCATTAATGAATCTACTTCATAATAGTAAAAGTTAAAGAAGTCTTAATAATTTAGAAGTAATTTATTAATAGTATTCATTAATATTTTGCACTAGCTTTTATTTCTATAATTTATATTTTATTTTAGTGTTTTGTTATCTTTTTATTATTTTTATATATATTTCTATTATTTATTTTCATTAATTTATTAAAACAATTTTTTTTTTCAGTTGTCGTTTTTTTAAACTGTACATTTGCAGTTTAAGGTTGAATTTTAGTTTTTATTTGAAATACTCAAAATGTTAACAAGGCAATATTTAAATTTCTAGTTTTCATAGAAATTTTATTTTATTTTATTTTAGCTTCACTTCAGTTACTGAAAATGTTTTTATAGGGTTCGTTTTAGTTTTACTTCAACTTATACTTTTTTTTTTCATTTAGTTGCCAAGGCAAAATTTCTCATTTTCACTCAAGTTTTTTTAATGATAAATATTCATATTTTATTTGCACAATAGCAATACTGATTCAGTGCTGATTATGTTGCATAAGTCGTTTAATCTCTGATGCCTTTATATGCTGTCTAGATAGTTTTGGAGCGGGTAGCTGGTCTAATTACCTCAGCACAGATGGGTTCTGGCAGTCGACCGGATGTTTGTCCTCTGTCTTCCAGTTTAAAAGTACTAGGAGAGAATCAGCAGAGCATCTGAAGTGATTGCCTAAGAAAAGATCTAACCGCTACCGATCTGTCTTAAAGCTTACCAAGACCTGCTGGAGAGCGGCGCGTCACAGATCACAGGGGACTCCAGCGGCCCGAGACTCTGGGAGGATGAGAAAACACAGAAGTGGTTGAAGTCTGTGCAAATGTGTGTGATGTTAATGGGTGGGACCTTGTTTTGAGCTGAATCAAAGCATAAAAAGAGTCAAAAACGTATTTTCTAATCCCATGAGATGAGATTATTCAACATCCTGAAATGAACTTTTGGCCACACCTGAACATGAGACGAAAATGCCGCACAATCCGTGATTAAACCATATTTTGCATCAGTTATTTAACGTTTTGTTGAATTTGCATTGAAAGATTTTATTTATTCTTTATATCAATATTTATTCATATTCTGAATGACTTTGTAGCTTGGTTAAACTTTTGGCTACACCTGAACTGAGATAAAATGCCTTGAAATCCATGAAACTGTATTTAGCATTCATTTTAATATAAAATATTTTTTTCTCCATTCATTATTTAGTGTTTTGTTGTATTTGCACTGACAGATTTTTTATTATTTTATTTTATATCTGTTATATTTTTTTGCACGATGCGTGTGTTGTACCTGTGCAGTGTTTTTTTATAGCATTATTCAATTCATTTCACAATTTTGATGATACGCATGGTTTTAAAGAATCTATACAGAAAATGCATGTTTTCAAATATTATATTATTTAAATATGAACATATTATAAAATCTTACTTTTGTAATATATATTTTTTAATAAATAATAATTTATTTATTAATATTTAACTATTATAGCATTTATTAATATAAATTATGATGAACTTTTCTTAATTGACATCCTAACCATAATTCATAAAAAAAATAATTAAACTATTTATTTAAGCATCAATTTTAATATAAAAAATTTTTCCCATGCAAAGAAGTACTTTTTTGCATGGCAAGTGTTTTGTACTGTTATTTTAATTTAAATGAATTGTTTATTTGTATAGTGCTTTTAATAATATATACCATTTCACAGAAATTATTTATTAATAAATTAGCTATTATAGCGTTCATTAATATTCCGAAATAGCTTTTATCTTAATTAAACATCCTAAGATTAGTTTTTGGCCACACCTGAACTGAAAAGAAATCCATGCTGTATATTTTGCATACATTTTAATGCTAAATATTTTTTTATCCCTATGCAAAGGAGTTATTTAGTGTTTTGTTGAAGTTGCATTGCATGATTTGTATTTATTGTTTTACTGTGTTTATTGTATTTATGGTCTGTACCTGTGTGGTGGCTCCGTTAGACGGCAGCGCCGGAGGAACCTGCTCTTTCTCTTTAGGATTCGGCAACTGACGATTCCTGGCGATGTACTCATAAGTGCTGATGCCCTGAGACACTGAGACACGACACGAGTGAACAGAAGCGGCTATCTGTCTATAAAAGTGGATAACGCTGGGCTCAAACTCACGTAAGTAAATGTGGAAGCACAGTAAGTGGCAGAGCAGCAAGAGAGCAGCCAGAGCCAGCAGGACTGTGATGAAGGCCAGACCCAGCAGACCAATGGAGCTCGTCTCTAAAGGAGCCGCCGGCAAGAAAACCAGCCACGAGCCGTTGCCTTGCACAGCTGCCAGAGAAATTACCAATGAGAAAATAGAACTATACCCTGAGAAAACATCTAATCCTTACACAGTAGCTTTGGCTTGATTTCCTGTACAAATATCCAAACATTCTAAAATCAAGACAGATTTACTTGGAAAGCAAAAAAAAGAATTAAATTAAGCCAATGGGGAAAGAAAAATACACTTAAAGCAATAGCTCAAATTGATGAAAAAAAAGCTAAATAGAAATATTTTTTAAAATGACAAAGCACATAAACTTTGTAAAATACGAAAAGTTTTAAACAAATTAAACTAAAAATATAAAAAAGCTAATTCAAAATATTAATAAAAAACTGTAATAGTCATGTCCCCATACTAAAATAACACTTGATTTTAGATATTTACTCTTGTTTTTGGAAAAATTTATTAAAATTAAGTTAATTTGTGCTTTAAAAAAAAAATCTGTCAATGGGGTAAGAAAAATAAACTTAATTTAAACCAAAGAAGAGGTATTCAGCTTGTGCCTGTTTTTAACTGAAATATAGAAATAAACCGACGGTAAAGAGAACAAAACACTAATAAAAATTCAACAGGTAAAACTACTAAATTGTAAAAGTTTTAAACACACTGAAATTTAAAATTAAAACTGAAGCTGATTCGAAATATTAAGAAATTACTATAATAATTTATAATTATAACGCTGAAATGTCATGGATTTTCATATTTGTCTTGTTTTCTGAAAAATGTATTAAAATTAAGCAAGTTCATGCTTGAAACAAGAAAAAATATATCAGCCAATGGAGTAAGAAAAATAAACTTAAATAAACTTCAACCAATGGCAGATTTTTTCCCTTGTTTAAAGCAGATTTTTGCTTAATTTTGATTTTTTTTTTTGTTTTTTTAAACAAGACTATATCAATATCATAAGTAATTTTGCATCTCCAGTAAATGTCTTGATTTTAAGAATGTTTAGATATTTGTACAAAACAAAAATACTGATTAGGAAAGTAATTTTTTTTTTGCAGTGTAGGAAATGAGACGTTACATGTCTTCATTATTTCAGATTTGTAATATTATAATTTCCTAAAGTCTCTTCCGCTCACCAAGGCTGCATTTATTTGATCACAAATACAGTACAATTGTGAAATATTATTAAAATTTAGAATAGCTGTCTTCTATGTGAATATCTGTTAAACTGTAATGTATTTCTGTGATGCAAAGCTGAATATTTTTCAGCATCATTTCTCCAGTCTTCATTGTCACATGATCTTCAGAAATCAGTATAATATGCTGCTTTGAAACATTTCTGATTATTATCAATGTGAAAACAGTTGTGCTGCACAATATTTTTGTGAAAACCGTGATGCGTTTTATTTTTCGGGATTCACAGATGAATAGAAAGTTCAAAAGAGCAGCATTTATTTGAAATATTATTTTTTGTAACATTATAAATGTCTCTACTGTCACTTCTGATCAATTCAATGCATCCTTGATGAATAACGTATCCTTTCATGCGCTGATGAACGGACAGTGAAGTCCAGAGACAGCTGGTCTTACTGTCTGAAACTGCGGGCGACGGTGCCAGGACAGCAGGGTTCACATAGTGCTCGATGAAGACAAACAAGACCACAAGAATGAGGAGGAACATCCCAATGACAGCAGACGAGACGGTTATGAAGAAGAACCTGGGAAAAACCAGTCATTCCTATATGAACATTCAGACACTGCCAAACATCTTTAAAGAGACAAAAATATGCAAATGCTGCTTCTACATTTGTGTTATCAAATGGCACTTCTGCTCACCTGTAGTTCCTTCCTCCCACACAGTTGTTTAGCCATTTGCAGTGATGGTCGAAGTCTGCGATGCATTTGTTGCAGGTGCTGCAGTGTTTGGCTTTAGGTCCGCTGTGAAGGAGAAGCCGATTATTCACTAAAGCAAACGGTTAGGACGTTTGTCTGGACAAATAACATTGCTGTAGAAGAGCTGTGTGCCATTCACAAATGAACTGAGAATTTCTAATTCAAATTCAATTCTTAAATTTGAATTGAGGTAGAAAACATGGATGCTGAAATGCAATTTAAGAAAATAAAATTAAAATGGAACATTGTTATTGTCAACTAAAACTATTGTTTTTGTTGATTAAAATTAAGCTGAAATAAAGCAAAATATACAGTAAATATATGATGAAAAATGTATTTCTACTAACTGAAATAAATGTTTAAGTTGAAGCACTAAAATTACTAAAACTAAAACTAAAATAAAACTAAATAAAATAAAAACGCAAAAATGACAAATTGCTGTAACTTTACAAATTAAACTATATTTTAAAAAAGGTCTTCAAATATAATAATTACTACAGTATTATATAAATAATACTACAATTACACCAAAATTAAATTAAACTTCTGTCATTTAAAAAAAATTACAAAAATTAGAAATGTTGTCTGGCTACTAACTAAAATAAGTTTAAATTGACGTATAAAATACAAAAATTAATAACTAACAATCCATATAAAATACAAAATAAGCTGAATAGAATGTTTAAAAAATACTAAAAAATGCCGAAAGCACATAACCCAAATTCTAAAACTTTTAAAGGTTTAAAGAATTAAAATGAAAACCAAAAATACAAGGGCTAATTCAAAGTTTTAGTACATTACTACATTATTATGTAAGTAGTACTAAAATAACACTAAAATTTAATACAACTGCTGTTAGTTTATATTCTATTCTATACTGGGAAACATAATTAAAATTAAGCAAGTTTAGCCCTAAACCACAAAAAACTATCTGCCATATGGGGGAAAAACTACACTTAACTGGCAATAGCAGCTTTTTTTCTGTTTTAACTAACATATATAAAATGATCTAAATAGAATATTTTAAAAATGACAAGCACAGCTAACATTGGTAAAATAGAAAAAGTTTTAAACAAATTAAACTAAAATATAAAAGCTATTCAAAATATTAATAAATACGTGAAATGTATGCCACAATCCTAAATAGCACTAATTTCAGGTATTTACTCTATGTTTTCTGAAAAAATGAGTAAAATTACGTTAATTTGTGCTTTACAAATTCAAAAAAATGTCATGGGGTAAAGAAACAATAAACCCCATTTAAACCATCGAAAGATGTACGGATTGTCTTGTTTTTAACTGAATAAATATAAATACACATACTGTAAATAGAAAAAACAACTAATCAAACTGAACGGTCAAATTACTAAAATTGTAAAGTAAAAACTGAAAACTAAAAAAGATGAAAATTAAAGCTAATTCAAAATAGTAATAAGATATAATAATTTATAAGAAATATAACCCTGAAATGTCATGAATGTTAATATTTTTTCTTGTTTTCTAAAATACATGTCTCAACTAACACTAAAGTGAATAAAACTGTTGTTAGTTTCTATTCTATTCATACTGAAACCTGAAATATATCAAATTAAAGCTAATTCAAATATTTCTAAATACACAATGGGATAAAATATACTGAAATACCAGGTGAACGGGAATAAAACTGTTTAATTGATTTTTATATTATATTATATACACAATTAAACATTTTTGTAAAAAAAAAAATGTATTAATTGTAAACTGAAAGTATATAAAAAAAGGCTAAAAAAATCAAGCTCAAAATATTACTAAATAAAATACCACAACGTATATAAATAATACTAAAATAACAGTGAAATGGAACAAATTGTATTATATTTATATTTAAGAGCAAGGGTGGCAAAATATCTAGAAATGCCATTTCACTAACAACACAGAAATATTCCTCTTCCTGTCATTCCAATTTACACACACACATTAAAAGGAAGCAGGAAGCAAATTTAATTATAATTTTCCTCAACTCTGATCTACAGTAGATATTATTTTTACATTCATGCATTTGGCACATGCTTTTATCCAAAGCTACTTACAAACGAGGACAATGCCATAAAGTGTTTCTCTATAGGGTTTCCAGTAAATCTAACACTGAGGACAGTACTACACGTCCGACCACCTCACACAGCGTGCAGTGCAGATTGTGGATGATGTGCTGATGTTTGGTGTTGTCAAACACAGGCACGGGGCTGGAGTAATCCTTCCTCCTCCGAACGCTCAGATCCGCGGGGTCGATCGTCACCGCCACCACGTGAGTCACCAAATGCAGAACAAACGCCGTGCCGATCAACTACACATGAAGTGTGAAGGTTCAACAACAGTGCGAACAAGCACCACACCTATTCACATCTCAGTTAATTCGACTCGCTCTCAGCTGCAGCGTGAGATCTCCAGTCATCTGCACAAACACACGCTGCTGACATCAGCCTGTCATTGAGCTCACGCTGCTGTCTTAAAGGGGTCCTATTATGCTCTTTTACAAACTCTTGATTTTGTTTTGGGGGTGTACTAGAACAGGCTCTCATACTAGGTTGTTCGAAAAACATTATTTTTCCACATATTTTACATTATTACAGCACCTCTCTCCCCAGTCTGGCATGAACGGCTCGAATAGTTCCTGTATCAATGAAGGCCCGCCTTCTGAAATACGAAATGTGCTGTGATTGGTTAGCTGTGCCAGTGTTTGTTGTGATTGGTTAGCTGGGCCATTGTGTGCTGTTAGTTGGTTAGCTGGGCAGTGTGTGTTGGTTGGTTAGCTGGGCCAGTGTGTGTTGTGATTTGGTTAGCTGGGCCAGTGTGTGTTGTGATTGGTTAGCTGGGCCAGTGTGTGTTGTGATTTGTTAGCTGGGCCAGTGTGTGCTGTGAGTGGTTAGCTGGGCCAGTGTGTGTTGTGATTGTTAGCTGGGCCAGTGTGTGTTGTGATTGGTTAGCTGGGCCAGTGTGTGCTGTGATTGGTTAGCTGGGCCGTGTGTGTTGTGATTGTCTCTGGGCCAGTGTGTGTGGTTTACTGGCCCATTGTGGCTGTGATGGTTTAGCTGGGCCAGTGTGGGCGTGATTGGTTACTGGACCAGTGTTTGTTGTGATTGGTTGCTGGGCCAGTGTGTGCCTGTTATTGGTTCGCTTGGCCGTGTGTGCTGTGTTGGTTAGCTGCTCCATTGTGTGTTGTGTCTCGCTGGACATGCGGTTGTGTTGGGTTAGCTGGGCCGTGTGATTGGTTTGCTGGGCCGGTTGTGTTGTGATTGGTTAGATTGGCCAGTGTGTGTTGTGATTGGTTAGATGGGCCAGTGTTTGCTGTGATTGGTTAGCTGGGCCAGTGTGTGTTGTGATTGTTTAGCTGGGCCAGTGTGTGTTGTGATTGTTTAGCTGGGCCAGTGTGTGTTGTGATTGTTTAGCTGGGCCAGTGTGTGTTGTGATTGTTTAGCTGGGCCAGTGTGTGTTGTGATTGTTTAGCTGGGCCAGTGTGTGTTGTGATTGTTTAGCTGGGCCAGTGTGTGTTGTGATTGTTAGCTGGGCCAGTGTGTGTTGTGATTGGTTAGCTGGTCCAGTGTTGTGTGATGGTTTAGCTGGCCAGTGTGTGTTGTGATTGTTTAGCTGGGCCAGTGTGTGTTGTGATTGGTTAGCTGGCCAGTGTGTGCTGTGATTGTTAGCTGGGCCAGTGTGTGTTGTGATTGGTTAGGTGGGCCAGTGTGTGCTGTGATTGGGTTAGCTGGGCCAGTGTGTGCTGTGTTTGGTTAGCTGGGCCAGTGTGTGTTTTGATTGGTTAGCTGGGCCAGTGTGTGTTGTTGTTAGCTGGACATTGTGTTGTGATTGGTTTAGCTGGGCCGTGGTGTTTGGTTTAGCTGGGACCATGTGGTTGTGGATTGGTGCTGGGGGCCAGTCTTTGTTGTTATTGGCATCCCTCCGGCGCTGGTCGGGAAGAAATATTGCGTTCAAAATCAAATCAATTTGATCGTCGCTTTAACACCCGTATGTTGTAACACTCTAAGTTTTCGTATCTTGGGAAAGCTAGCGTGTTTCCGATAGTGATAACACTCGGTGCCCTTCTCTAGTGCAGCTCCCCAGGTCCTCGTCCATTCGTCGAGATTTGTGAAGATCACAATCCCTGCAATTCTGCGTTGTAGTCCAAACGAAGTTGTTCGTTTTTGTGGTTAAAAAAAAAGTTTTAAAAGTGATTTCTGTTAAATAAAATAGCTCCTTTTGAAGTGGACTTTGAGCTTTGTAACTTTGTAGATCTTTTTTTATGCCCAAACATGCACACTACATTGACTAAAATTTAAAAAGTGAAAAAGCACAATAGGACCTCTTTAAGAGGCACTGATTGCTCCTTAGACTGATTCAGATGAAGAAACCATGAATCTTTTTGACTGATTCACTTAAAAAAAGGGTCATTTGTTCATAAATTGGACAAACTGGTCGTGTTCTACAGTATGCTATGTTTGAGTATGTTTGAGATAATGCAACAGATATATTGTCTATTTATGGCCTTTCAATACATTCAGTTATTTTTGCATCTGTGTTCGGGAAACCCTCATTATTTTGGCAATGCAATGTGGTGAAAAAAGTACACCCTTTCTGCTTAGTATATTGGATTTTATGGCAGAACGACTTAATGAAAAACTAAAACTCAACTTTAAAACTGGGTTTAATTATTGATTTTTCTTTTATGCCAAAAATCATTAGGTATTAAAGGGGTCATATGATTCGATTTCAAGTTTTCCTTTCTCTTTGGAGTGTTACAAGCTTTTGGTGCATGAAGATCTGTAGTTGCAAAGACTAAAGTCTCAAACCAAAGAGATCTTCTTTATCAAAGTTAAGACTCTGCCAAACCCCCCTAAAACGGCTCGTTCTAACAAGCCCCCACATAGCTTACAGCCCTATATTAAATATTTGCATAATGCGGCCCAAATGTGCACGCAAATAAAGAAGGCGTGGTTTTAGTAACCGCAGTTATTGTTGAAGCAGCATGTCAGGGAGACGCTGTGTTTTTCAGTGTGAAAGCAAAAGCACTTTATTGGCCTTCCGAAAGTAGATGCATTTTAGGAATCTTTAAGATCACGTACAACAGAACACCAATGCATTTTATGGACGAACGTTTCGTGAACCTAGGAAGAGTTAATTCTGACTTTGCTATGACAATCTGACACTTTTGAATCAGCTATTGTTTTGTTATTAGTTTTAGTATTTGCTATTGACTGGTCAAATGTGGAGTTTTTCGCATCGTATGTGTGTGTGTGTGCGAGATAGATAGAGAGAGAGAGAGAGAGACAGCGTCATATCACAGTAGAGTCCGCTGTCTTAACCGTGCTTTGTGTACTGCAAACACATACCAGCTCATCACTGTGTCTGTCACGCGACTCTTTTCCCCTTTCAGGCTCTGTCTTTACATTTATGTTGAAATATGAAGCTGGCTATTATGGTAAGGGGCGTTACATTTCCCGACGAGTGCTTGCGGTGTTCGGCAATCACAATGCACTGGGTCAGCTGGCCAATCATAGCAGACTGTGCTTGTCTGAAGTAGGGGCTTTGTAGAAAACGAAGCGTTTTGAGAGAGGCGGGGCATAGAGGACCTACGATAATGTAGAGTATTTGAAAAATAATGTTTTTTTTTGAACATTAAAGCATGTCAACATAATCGGTTACACCAAATACACAAATTAATGATCTTGAAATGCATCATATGACCCCTTTAAGTAAGATACAGTATTCCTAAAGATATTTTGCAAATTCCTACTGTAATTATAGCAAAACTAATGTTTATAGTACATACATGCATCTCTAAGAGCATCATTGGACAACCTTCAAAGGCGATTTTCTCATATTTAGATTTTTTTTTGCCCCTCCAGATTCCATGATTTTCAAATAGTTGTATCTCGGCTGAATATTGTCCTATCATAACAAACCATTCATCAATGGAAAGCTTGTTTATTCAGCTTTCGGATGATGTATAAATCTCAATTTTGAAGAATTGACCCTTATGACTGGTTTTTGTGCTCCAGGGTCACATATATACAAATTATTAGAAATAAAATAAAACTAGAAATATATATATATGAAAAAAAGACAAAAGCACAAAAAAAATCACTTAAACTTAAACTAAAATAAAAATAAAAATGTTATGTATATTATATTATAAACCAAAAATGTATAAAAATAAAAGATAATTCAAACTATTAATAATACTGGTTGCTCTCATTATTTTGGCAATGCAATGTTATGCATAAATTACACAGTTCTGCTGAGCATAATCTGATTTTTATGGCAGAACTGAATGTAAACAATGGCAGTACTCTGTAAAAATAAGATAATTCAACTTAAACTCAGTTTTCTGCCTTCATTTTTTTAAGAATAATCAAATTGGCTGTCATTTCAACTCCTCTTTTTAAAAATCTTCTCTAGTTGAAACAATAAAGTGGACACTGGTTAAATTATTTTGAAGAGTTAATAAGCAGAGGTGGAAAGTAACGAATTACATTTACTCTCGTTACTGTAATTGAGTAGTTTTTTTTGTGTACTTCTACTTTTTAAAGAAATTTTTTAAATCTGTAATTTTACTTTTACTTAAGTATTTTTTGTTTGAAGTATTGTACTTCGCTACATTTTAAAACACATTACTGAGTAAAAAAAAAAAAAAATTGCTCCCTGGAAACTACTGCAGTAAATAATGAGCAGGAGAGCAAACTGGCACTAAAATCACAAGAAAGATGCAGACGGACAAGACAGGCGTTAGTGCTGGAGACCCAGCTGAAAACGAAACCCCATCGTATTCTGCTGAAGTTAAACTCGAAGGAAATGAAGTGAACCCCTCGCCATATTTAAGCTTTATAATGCAGTGTAAGCTGTGTTTGCCTAGGAAGACCAAACTAGCAGCTTATAAAATCTCGACACCGACCCTTCGCAAGCATGTAGAGGTACGGTAAATACTTGCATCGTGCCATTGGTAGTTAAAATGACAGTTTTGGACAGTTTAGCAAAAGGCTTGCACAAATTAGCCATAAAGACAGGGTGCAGGGTGTTCGATATAATACTTCTGCGTAATGATAGTAATTGTTGTTGAACGATTTGCGATTTGACATGTATCATGAGTTTGCCAAAACCATAACAAAAACACGCCTCCATAGTGCCCGTGGAAGTCTAAGTAGATTAAGCTATTGCGCGCGACGCATGTTAGAGTTGCGTCTATGAAGGTAAAATGACGTCAAAAAGATTTGCATACACAGGGTAATATTTGTGGAAGTGTACATAAGACTGTAAGCGTAAATTAAATTTGCATGCGCAAGAGAAGATTTGTAAAGGTGTAAATCGCGTTTCAAGCGTAAGAAATAATTATTTGCAGCATTTTACTGTTACTCGTAAGTGTAATTCATGTATTTTGAAACTGCAGCTTCATGCTAACGCAAAATCAATATGATCTGCATTCTTCTGACTTCCATTTTTCCGCGCTTACACTTTTGGCACGTTTTTTTTTTTCGCCAAAAGACGGTCAAAAGCACTACAAGCCTGTGAACAGAGATTTGCAAGTGAAAACAACAGTTTAAAGAACTGCAAAACGGATCGACTGCATAGAACCAATCTGTATGTGTAAAAAAAAAAACTGTTGCAAATGTCTAAATGACTTGTTGTGTATGTGGGACAAAAAGTTCCCGAAATAAACCGATATGTACAGCTCCGTCTTTCTTTTCTCTGCGCTTACAGTTTTGGCACGATTCTCTCTCCAACTGAGTTCTGCGAGCGTGAGGGGGAGGGCGGGGCCACCTTCTTCTTGTAGCCAATCACATGAGCCTCTCGCTGACTCTCCATTTACTCTGATCTGATTGGTTCAATAAACACATCGTACCCAAGACATTAATCTTCATTTAGTTCAGGATCGTTCCTGCTGTCGGAATGGTACTTTTAACGTACACATACAATAAAAAAGTAAATTAAAAAATAACAACTTAATTAAAACATGCTCCTTTCATAAGCTGTGTTACTTTAGGCTAGACTCCCATGTGTTCATACTGAATTGCAAGCTGGTGTTAACATTATTTGGTTTGGCTTTACACATTGAAATTCATAATCTACTTACCCACTGGGGGGGAGCTGATGTTAAACATTACAGTCAAAGTTATGTTATGTGACAATGCTCAGCACTAAAGTATTAGAGTGCTATATTTTGTAAAACCTTTTTACTAAACCAATAAAGCTACTTAAATATGAATTTGTCAATTTTTCAGACCATGTTTCTGTTTATGGTATTTAACACTGATACTTTCATGTGACTGATCAAGCTATTATATGAAGCAAGAATGAGTAACAAAATGCTTTCTTTGTGTCCAGATCTGACTAATGCAAACGCTTTGATAAATATGTCTTTAATAATGTCTAAATATATATCCAAATACAAGTAACTAGTTATGTGGGAATCCAAAGTTTCCAGCCACTATAGAGAACACAGTCATGTTTATATGTTTCTATATAGAGAGCTAAACAGTCATCTAGTGGTTACATGATAGTATTACAGATGATAAATGGTGAATAAGTTAGAGATAAATATTTTAATAAATATTTTAGTAATATTTTGTAAAATCCCCTTAATGACTGTTAAATTTTTTTTATTATTGAACCAAATTTGTGTTTAAAAAATGGATCAGTAGACAGGTGAAATTATGCATGTATTAGGCTAGTGCAGATACTAGACCTTTAAGTATCATCAAAATTACAATATAATATTACAATAAACTAATATATCATATACCCTGTTGAGGAAGAGAAGGAAACTACACAGCTAGAAATTCAGTATGAACACAAGCCTAATGGTACACAACTTATAAAATATCTTGTTTTAATTAAGTTTTTATTTTTTTATTAATTTTTTTACTGTATGTGTATGTTAAAAGTACCATTCCGACAGCAATAATGATCCTGAACTAAATGAAGATTAATGTCTTGGGTACGATGTGTTTATTGAACCAATCAGATCAGAGTAAATGGAGAGTCAGCGAGAGGCTCATGTGATTGGCTACAAGAAGAAGGTGGCCCCGCCCTCCCCCTCACGCTCGCAGAACTCAGTTGGAGAGAGAATCGTGCCAGAATTGTAAGCGCAGAGAAAAGAAAGACGGAGCTGTACATAACGGTTTATTTCGGGAACTTTTTGCCCCACATACACAACAGTCATTTAGACTGTGCAACAGTGGTTTTTTTTAAAACATACAGATTGGTTTCTAGGCATCATCCTTTTGGCAGTTCTTTAAACACTGTTGTTTTCGCTTGCGAATCACTGTCACAGAGCTTGGCAGTGCTTTAACCGTCTTTTGGCGCAAAAAACGTATATTTATATATTTCCTATACAAATCCAATAGCACACGAAGAGTGCCGGTTTTTCCTCCAAAAACTATGAATCCCCATAGATTGTTTTTTTACAACAGTTCAATAACAAGAAGCTTGCAAGTGTGTTTCCTCATTGCAAAGATGAATTTTGCTGATACTGATTTAATTTGCCTGGTAACAGCCCAAATGTCTTATTATTCTAAATAACCGATTCCTTTCATTAAAAACAACTGGTTTGAGAGTCATAGGCCTATCCCAGGGGTCTCAAACTCAAAAGCCGCAGCCCTGCAGAGTTTACTTCCAACACACATACCATGTAGTTTTCAAATAAGTCTAAATGATTAGATAAGCTGGATCAGATGTGTTTAATTAGGGTTATATCTAAACTGTGCAGGACAGCCTTGGCCAATCCCATTTTTGCCTCCCTCCAGCTGTTAAAATGTAACTAAGTCATTTTTAAATTAGCTACTATTTACTTTTACTTGAGTAGATTTTTAGACTGGTACATTTACTTGTACTTAAGTAAAATGTCATTAATGTAATGGTACTTTTACTTGAGTAGAATATGTTTGTGCTCTTTCCACCTCTGGAGTTAAGTAATAGAAAAAAATGATGTTTTACAGTGTACAGTATGTTTTGTGATCAGAATCACTATCGTGAAATGTTTGTGTTTGTAAAGGATACGGCGTACGCTGCAAAGCGCCACGGCGCCGGCAGAAGAGGCACGTAGATGCCGAAGCTGACGATGGCCATGAAGCTGTAGACGAGCCAGGCGAGGAGCTGGAGGCTGTGCAGAGGCAGAGACCAGCCGTTGATCCTGGAGTGAAGCGGCGGAGCGAACAGCTCATTTCTGCTGCCGTTGCTCTGCGGGGCTGTTCGTCTGCGGTGACGCCCGAAGCAGTTCAGCTGCAAACACACACAAACAAACGCTCTTCATCGATACAGCTAGATCATTCGTGACCCTGGACCACAAAACCAGTCATAAAAATAAATAAATAAGCTTTCCATTGATGTATGGTTTGTTAGGATAGGACAATATTTGGCTGAGATACAACTATTTGAAAATCTGGAATCTAAAGGTTGTAAAAAAAAAAATCTAAATATTGAGAACATCATCTTTAAAGTTGTCCAAATGAAGTTCTTAGCAATGCATATTACTAATCAAAAATTACGTTTTGATATATTTACAGTAGGAAATTTACAAAATATCTTCATGGAACATGATCTTTACTTAATATCCTAATGATTTTTGGGATAAGAGAAAAAACTATCATTTTGACCCATACAATGTTTTTTTGTTTATTGCTAAAAATATACCCCAGCGACTCAAGACTGCTACTTAAGTTTTGAAAGAAAAAAACGAACTGTTCTGTAATTTATGCATGAAAGGCTAAATCATTGTGCTTCGAGTCTCTTCAACCAGAACAATGAAAGATTTTAAAAGACTCTACCTGGCATCATTATGTTGGCTTGACAAAGCTGCTAATGTCAGTAGTACTGACCTTGAGTTACAGCTTCTTTCCAAAATCCCCAACCTGAGACCAAAACGTCTAAACGCAACTCCTACACTAGGGTTTACTTTGAAACAAACGGCAAAGAAACGGCAAGTAACACATTGATTAACGAGAAAGTCTGAATTAGAAGACTGAAATAGTATTGTTCTCTAGTAGGCCTTCCAGCTTTGGTTTAATTTACAAATTCAAAAATTATGTTTACACTGTAAAGCTTTCTGCCTCTTATCTTATAAAATCCAATTTATCCTATTATTTAATTTAATCCTGTCCATCTAATGTCTATCTGTCTGTGTATCTATCTAGCTATTGCTTAGCAACACTAAAACACATTAGCAACACCCTACCACCTTATCAACCAGCATCAGCATCACTCGGCCAACAAGAACACCTTAGCAACAACAAGCAGTGTTTTAATTATATTATATTATATACTGAAAACTGAAAATATACAAATAAAAGCTAATTCAAAATATCAATAAACACTAATGGTATATAAATAATACTAAAATAACATTGAATTGAATTAAACTGCTTTAAGTGTAGTTTGTATTATTATATATAACATATTTACATTATAGTTAAAAAGTAAGGGTGGTAATTTATCTAGAAATGCCATCTGACTAACCAATACAGAAAAATTCAATAAAACAATACTACACATCAGTAATTGCCTAGAAACCTCTTAGCAACCACCTTATCAATCCCTCAGCCAACACCTTAGCAACGATTTGCATCCAGTGTTTTTATATTTAATTACAACTAAAACCATTTAAAATCATTTCCGGTAGCTGAAATAAAATACAAATATTTCATCAAAAACTTTAAAAAAATATTGCCTTGATAACAAACTGAAATAAATATACTTAAGCTGAAGTACTAAAAAGACTAAAACAGAAATAAAAATAAATAAAAGCTGTATAGAAATATAAAAAACGAATAAGAATGTCCCGAGTTCGAACCCCGCCCTCTGTCTCCGCAAATCAGCCAAATATAATATTCAATGCTATAATATTAAAACAACACTTTTTGCAACACCCTAGCAACCACATTTCCCAAAAAAGCCGATTTTTACAACTTTTATAAACCCTAAATAATCCTCAGATTTGCCTTGTTCTGTCTTCAAGCTTCTAAAGTCAGCATTTCGTCTTTGTAAAGCACAAGGTGGAGTCCTGCTGAGCTGCTCCTGTTGAACACGAACAGAAAGATTGTGTTGCCTAGCAAATGTCATCAGAAATGCAACCTGAAGAAGCTCTGAGGCACTCAAACATCAGTGAAAACTGTCTAATAACGAGTAACATGCACAAAACCAATGCACCAGGAACTCTTGTGTTATGCATAACAACGTTAACCATTGCCTTTTCACACAGAATACTTTATTTAATTTTTAATAACACCATATATCATAGAAATATAAGACAAATCAATCCATTTTCCACACAAGCATGAATAAAAAGCCACTTACATTCGTCATTTCTCTGGAAAAGCATCTGTTGTTGATCATTTGGATCTCTTGGATACAGTTTGCTGATCTATTGATTTCTTCATCATCTCCTTCACAATTCACTGTATGGCAGAAGAGTCGTTTTCAAAGCCATTATCCAGTCTGAAGGCGTTTAATATGCCATTTTAACGCTAAAATATCTCACGTGCCATGTTAAATCCTTAAAATATGAATTATTAAATAGGATAAAATATCTTCCCACGGGAGTCGCGTGCGCATCTGACTTCAGTCGCATAAAACACAAACCACTAAGCGTACCTGTTGAATATTAATTATGTCATGCGTACGTCACACCAAGGAGTCTTCCAATCGCGTGCGGCAGCTCATGAATATTAATAGCTCACGCTGCTCTTGGGTTCGAACAGCTTATGAATATTAAACAGATTGTGGAAACTAAAACGTGAACGCTCGTTTTCACACTTTTGACCATTACACTATTTTTTTTAAAGTGCATATAAACAACAACAAATCAACGCAAAAAGGAAAAGAAAACATTTGAGAGGAAACTCAATCATGAAAGTGGATTTAAAACTTCTAAATGTGTGACCTATTGTTTGACTGTAATCTGATAGGGAAAAGTTAAAAAAATGTGAATACAATAAAACTACAGAACATGGAAGTTGTCAGGGGTGGAAGATTTTAACTGTTACCTAGTGACCACTAGGATATGCAAAGCCAAATGCAAATGAGAGCTCTCTATGAATGCATGTGAGAGTTCAGCACTGCAGGCAAATATGCAGAACATTTTCATATCTTAATTTAATGCATGCAATACTAAACTCACAATTTTTTATTTGCTTTTAGCTGTGCATTTAATGAATACGCACTGTGCTGCATACTACTGATAACAATGTAAAAACAAATATTTTATTTTTTAACATTTTAAATAAATTAGCATTTAATATTTCTTTTTCTTATGCATCTGTTATGATTTTTTTTGGCAATCCAGTTTGAATTACCATCGTGTATGAAATGTGCTACAAAAAATAAACTTTTGCATTCTATCACATCACAATGAAGTGAACGTTGGGAATTTTAAATAATTTTTGTCACATCACTCCTGCATTAAAGCGGTCATATGATGCGATTTCAAGTTTTCCTTTCTCTTTGGAGTGTTACAAGCTGATTGTGCATAGATAAGATCCCTGAATTTCCAAAGACTAAAGTCTCAAAACCAAAGAGATATTTCTTTATCAAAGTTAAGACTCTGCCAAACCCCCCTAAAACGGCTCGTTCTAACAAACCCCCACATATCTACCTCACTATGTGACAATATTTGCATAATGCCGGCCCAAATGTTCATGCAAAGAAAGAAGGTGTGGTTTTAGTAACCGCAGTTAGTGTTGAAGCAGTCATTTCAGGGAGACGCTGTGTGTTTCTAGGTTTCTGGCCTTCCGAAAGTAGATGCATTTATGAATCTTTTAAGATTACTTACAACAAAACAGCAATGCATTTTTGGACGACCGTTTCGTGAACCTAGGAGAGTAGGTCATTCTGACTTTGCTATGACAAACTGGCACATCTGAATCAGCTACTGTTTTGTTATTATTTAAGTATTTGCTATTGACTGTTCAAAAATGTAGTTTTGGCGCATCATTGTTGGGTTGTGTTTTTGAGAACGAGAGGAGGGAGAGAGAGAGAGAGAGAGGGGGGGTGTCACATCACAGTGGAGTCAGCTGTCTTTACCGCGGCTTGTGTACTGCATCATCATTGTGTGACTCTGTTGCCCTTTCGGGCTTGCACTGATGGTAAAACTAATGACATTATTTACTTTCTTTACATTTATTTTGAAAGATGAAGTTTGCGATTATGGTAAGGGCCGTTACATTTCTGACAAGTGCTTGCGATGTCCGGCCAATCACAATGCACTGGGTCAGCTGGCCAATCAGAGCAGACTGCTTGTCGGAAGGAGGGACTTTGTAGAAAACGAAGTGTTTGAGAGAGGCGGGGCATAGAGGACCTACAATAATGTACAGTTATTTGAAAAATTATGTGTTTTTTGAACATTAAAGCATGTCAACATATTCTGTTACACCAAATACACAAAATAATGATCTTTAAAAAAGCATCATATGACCCCTTTAAGCAGTGACTTTAGATATTTATTTCCACCCCGTTCATTTTCTTTCTCTGTGCAACACTCAACGTTTGCCATTTTTGTTTTTAGTTTTGTGCACCAAGCAATCTTGTCACTTTGTTGGGTTGCTGCTTGAATTTAAAATGACTCCTGAAGCAAAACCATTTGAGGACCACAGTGATATTTGGACAAAGGATTTTGAGGATGTGAAGTGCTACTTCCTAAAGTTCACGAGATACATAACCTACACATAAATGGGAGTTTAAGGTAAAGCACTACTGCAGATCAAACCTGTGGTCAGGAGAAAAAACAGCTTTAAACCACCATATAAAAAAGGGAATCAGACACAGACCTTTTATTTAAAAACAAGCACGTGATGCAGTGAATCTGTACAAGCCTTCAGAACAGCACATAATTACAGCGTGTCGGTCTGAGTGTCACATCAGCTGTTAGCGGTGGATCCAGGCTCTGGAGACTGAAGAAACTCATACGGGTCCTGAACCATCTCTGTCTGATCTCCAACACCCAGATGAGGTGAACTTCCTGATCACAGTGAGCAAACAAACCAGGTTAATATGCAGAATATTAAGATTTCTTTTAACCCTATTAAGCTACTGTATCATATTTGATACGCAGAGGCCTCTAAATGATCGACATGATCTACTGCACGCCTTCTGCTCGTCTACTTGATCGTTTTTCCAGTAAAAGCTCTTTTAGTGTAATTGTACAAACATCCAGCTTCAGCTGTTGCTTCACGTGTCTTTTAGCTGTCAAATCTGATTTTTATCAAGTAAACGTCAGCAATATTTCCAGATGGACACTTACTGGACTGAAGCAGCTCGGCTTTACTTGATTCTCTTTTACAGAAATCAGTGCGTCTCAAATCTGATCATCAGGATCTTTTGAGGAGCGTTTGTTTCCAGAAGCTTTACTTTCACTGTTCCTCAGCGGAGGAATGATCTTCACAACCTCCAGAACTCCTCACATCTGGAGGAGGAGCCTTTATTTTCTTTCTTCAGCTCTCATCACTGCATTAATGTTTGGGAGCATTTCAATCTCATTTAACACGAAGACATAATAATTATGGCAGTAACAGAGCGAGCAATATCATTTCCGAAATTTTATGTCAGTATCTGCTGTATTGTTATAAAGATCTCATTGATTTACAGCACAAGCAGCAGAGTTTCATCATATAAATATCAGCATCTGCAGCCAATTGCATATTTTTGCTCAGTTTGGGCTTCTGAATTTAATTGTGCTGTTTTTTCCTCTATATTCTCATATATGAGACATAAAAGCTCAAAAGTTCAATTTACTGTTCCATAAAAAAAAAAAAACATTGACTATTATTTTATGAACCTACTTTTTGTTCTTGGTCAGAATTTTGCCAAAAGTACCACTCCAAAAAAAATGTTTTGTATAACTACATTATAATTATCAATGATAAATAAATACATTCTAAATATGACACATATTTTTGCTCAGTTTGGGCCTCTAACTAATTAAACAGTTTTTTTTTTTCCTTCATATTCTCACTATATCAGACTATATGTTTCATAAAAGCCTGATGGATAAAATATGATACTCAACCAAAAAAAACAAAACAAACAAACATAGAACTGACTTTTTTGGTCTTGTCAGGTTTTGCACAAATTTATCACCCCCCCAAAAAAAGAATGCCTGTGATCAGTGCTGGGGGTAACGCATTACAAGTAACCCGAGTTACGTAATCAGATTACTTTAAGTTACCCTTACTTTTAAATTTACAATATCAGATTTATTTTTCAAAAAGTATGCGTTACTGGTTTTCTCCCATTTATTGACTGACAGCTCTCCTGTCCCCATATTGGGAGAATCGGAAGTACAGAGAGTTGTTGCGCTTGTAACATGATGTTACTGTAGTTCTAGACGAAATGTGAATGTGCATTAATTCATCCCACTCACAAAAAACAGATTTAGTATTCATCAAATGAATGAAAACAGTGAAATGCAAACTCAGAATATGACGCAAACCTGCAATAATTAAATATGTTAATAACAATGTACTAATCCATTTTATTAACCAATGTCTTTGCTGCTGACCTTTGATGATCCAGTTCAACCGTACTAATAAGCAAAAATGACTTTAGAGAAACTAACAATTGTGCTTCATTGTTTTTTTATTGCTGAAGAGTGTTTCTCGTGAAGTTACTTTTGCTTCAACCTGAGGTTTATTCATTACACTTTTTAGTCTGAAAGGGCTTTTACATTTAACCTGTTTGGCTATAAATATAACTTCCTATTTTAAAAACAATCAAGCCCTGCTCATATCTAAAAAGTAACGCGAAAGTAACGTATCGCATTACTTTCCATTAATAAGTAACGTAATTAGTTACTTTTTTATGGAGTAACGGAATATTGTAATGCATTACCTTTAAAAGTAACTTTCCCCAACACTGCCTGTGATGCATAAATTCTAAATATGACTCAGTACCTAAATGGTGGTGATCCCTCTCTGACGTATTTGACAGGGACGAGAGATTGGAGGAGGGTCGGGATCCGACTCGGTCCACCGCTGCATCCTGGAACTCCTGCAGGAGTCTAGCTGCATCGTCAAAGTGCTGATGACCGTCTTCATGCTCCGGCTCCTTCTTCACACATTTACCTGCAGATCACAAGAACACTAATGATCAGCTAGAGCAGGGCTGGGCGGTATATCGAGTTTGTACGGTGTATCGATATATTTTTTTAATAAGCGATATGGTATGAAGCAATACCGTTAATATCGATATACAGTAGTTGATACGAGCGCATCTGAAAAAAATATATAGGGAGGACACAGACTGAGCTGCTGCGGAGAAAGTGCATAATACAATTTGTTCTAAACATGTGACAAGCTTTATATGAAGGGCTTTAGTAAGATATAGAAGCCTATAGTTAATAGTTTCAGTTTAAAGGCTGCGTGTGAGGCTGACAGTGTTTAATGTGTTTGAGATGTGCTGTTTTCCTGAATGCATTACTTACATTTCACAGGTATATTCTCCATCTGTAAATGTTAGAAAGCTATGGAAATCTTTCCGTTTTGCTGTCAGAAGTGCATGAGCTTTTGCTTTGCGATTCTCCGCTAAACTTCACAGACTTCATTTAGAACGAGTGCCGCCGTGTGCATGCGTGCCAAACAGACGGAGCTCAATGAAATAGGAGCAATATACATTTTGCTGAAATATTTGTAGTTGGACAATAAATGTGACATGTAGAATTTTAAACCTACAAGTAAGTGTATTTGTATGATAGCACTAACTGTAAAGTGTAATGGAGAAATCAAAATAGCCTTTATACTCAATTAGTCTGTGCTTTTTATTATTTTCATTTTTAGTTTAGTAAATTTAACTTCGCTTTAAAAGCATTATTTTTGTTTTTAGATTGCAATGTTACAATGTTAGAATGTAATGTGATTTTAACCCTTTTTTGCACTTAATATATGCCTACATGCTTACATTCACTTTATTTGTTTAATCCAAATCCAAAATACCGAGATATATACCGTATATCAGCCAAAAAATACCGAGATATGAATTTTTTACTCCTATCGCCCAGCCCTAAGCTATCAGTAAACCGAACACAAGCAATGACCTGCACAGTCAGGAAGTTCTGATGTGTGATATACGACTCACCTAATGTGTTGAGCATATCTAGAGACATGTCTGGGTAGCTCTTCATGGACATGAAATCCAGCACTGAACCAGATTCCATGCCACTTCCATCTGTTCCCTATAGAAACACAGAGAACATGTCATCAAATGGCACTTTAAGAGGTTTGAAACTTGCAGCACGAAAGATAATAGACAGAATTCTTACCGGCATGTCACATAAACTAGATTTAGTGTCATCAATCGGCAAGTTTCTTTTCTAAAATACAAAAACATTTATTATATATTAATTTGCAGTATATAATATTTCACACTACTGTTTAAAAGTTTGAAGATGTTTTTTGAAATAAGTCTCTTATGCTAATCAAGGCTGCATTTATTATTACTATGTAATTTTGTGAAATATTATTGCAATGTAAAATAACCGTTTACAATGTGATTACATTATAAAATATAATTTATTTCTGTGATTTCAAAGCTGAATTTTCAGCATCATTACTCCAGTCTTCAGTGTCACATGATCCTTAAAATCATTCTAATATGCTGAGATTTTCTAATCTCTATCTATTATTGAGATTTTCTGCTCAAGAAACATTTCTGATTATTATCAATGTTGACAACAGTTGTGCTGCCTGATATTTTTATGTAAACCGTGACATTTTATTTTTCAGGATTCTTTGACGAATAGAAAGATCAGAAGAACAGCATTTATTTGAAATAGAAATCTTTTGTAACATTATAAAATGTCTTTACTGTCACTTTTGATCAATTTAATGAATCCTTGCTGAATAAAAATAGAAATTTCTTTCAAAAAACAAAATAACAGAAGAGAAGCGCGTTGCTGATAGTTAATGATCACAAAACCCTGAGAATGTTTAAAAACCATAAAAAAAGAAGCAGGTCAAAAGACACATTTTTGTTTATTTTAATACCTGTCGGATTTGGATGATGGCTTTGGAATGATCGCCAGCCGTCATTTTATCCAGCAAATCACCCACAAGCCTTTTGGTAAAACTCCCACAACCCTTGACAAACTCCTGCAGACTGAAGCGCAGACACAGAAAATCCCATCAAGCAACAGAGTCCAAACGCAACAGCTTAATAATGCCGATCCACGGGTTTGATCTAAACACCTGAGAGCACACTGGACCCCGGTCTCGTCTCCGTAAGCCGAGTACAGCATGTCCATCTCCTCTGGAAGCAGGTCAGGATAGACAGAGTTGTTCTGAAGGGTCTGAGCGTTGTACGCGCTGCTCAAGAACGTCACTGAAACCAAACAACAGGACAGATTCATTGGAGAGAATTTCTCCAATGCAAAAAAAGACCAAAGATTCTGGTTGTGAGTCATGATTTAAATATTGACTCTTCGAGCATTTTAGAGACAGTAATGTGACTCAAAACCCTACAAATAATATTAATGCTTGAAAATGTTACCTTTGTGCCTCCTGTCGTCTTTAAAACCCAGCGACGTCAGTCCAGGTATGAGCTTATTTGCCAAAGTGCTCAAATCTATAGGATGAGTATCCTTCCCCTCTGTAAACAATAATCAATATGTGAGCCTGGAGCACAAAAGCAGTCTTAAGTCGCTGGGGTATATTTGTAGCAATAGCCAACAATACATTGTATGGGTCAAAATTATCGATTTTTCTTTTATGCCAAAAATCATTAGGATATTATGTAAAGATCATGTTCCATGAAGATATTTTGTAAATTTCCTACTGTAAATATATCAAAACTTCATTTTTGGTAATATGCATTGCTAAGAACTTTAATTTGGACAACTTTAAAGATGATTTCTCAATATTTAGATTTTTTTGCACTCTCAGTTTCCAGATTTTCAAATAGTTATATCTCAACCAAATATTGTCCTATCCTAACAAATGGAAAGCTTATTTATTCAGCTTTCAGATGATGTATTTCGAAAAATTGACCCTTATGACTTTTTTTGTGGTCCAGGGTCACATATATCCTTCAGACACATGATATTATTGCTCTGGATAAACTTTCTACAACAAAGTCAGCAACCTTTCTGACATAAAGTGACATTTTTATCCCTTTAAAGCCTATTGCATCATATTTTTTATAAAAATCAGTGAGTACCAAATCTGATCATCAGGCTTTTGAGGAGCGTTTATTTGTTCATCTCTCAATCATCATTGCATTATATGTTTGGATCATTTAAATATAATTTAACTAAGACACATCATTTGAGATATAGAGTGACGACTTATAATTATATCATTTTATATAGGTATCTGCTATACTGTTATACGGATCTCATTGATTCACATTACAAGCATCACAATTTCATCTTACCTTTTGTGAATATGAATATCAGCAAAAGTTTTTGCTTAGTTTGAGCTGTTTTTTTTTCCTCCGTATTCTCACTATATCATACTATATGAGCCATAAAAGCCTGATGGATCAAATATGATACTCAACAATACACACAAATACAAAGTTTTTTTTTAAATGTTTTGTCTAACGGTTAATTTATCTGTTTCAATTAAAATAATTTTTTTTCTCTGACAATTATTTCGTATTTCAGATTTTACAGGGTTAATTTTCTAAACACTGTGCATAATTGTGATTATTACCATCTCATTGTTTACCGGTTTAGCTATTTTTATACACATATATATATATAGTCCGCTATATAAAGTAGTATGATGCTCATACCTTCTGCTTCAGGATCTTGATTAACAACAGTGTAGATGAGGGAACCTTCAGAGTCCTTTTTAAGGTACCCAATCTACATGCAAAATAAAACAAATGTTCTGGTTAGGGGTAATAAACTATGGTAATATTGCAATAAACATTGTTTCTACAACCAGTCTACCACATTACACAACTCCTGATGTGGTCGAGGGAACAACATATAGTACAGACCAGACAGAATCTGCTGATTGCTTATGTAATATTTAATTTAAACTGCGAATATTATCTTATTAAAAGCTGAAAGCATTAGGAAATTATATAAATTATTCATTTTTATCCTCAGTTTGACCCACACTCGATTTGATCTTGAAAATAATAATAAAATTAGGAAAATGAAGAAGAAATATTTAAGATTCTGCTTTTTTAATATTTCTAGGTCACAAAAGGGCAAGATTTATTCAAAGCAACATTACCTTAAAAAAACATTATTACACATTACATTATAATTTTAACATATTTCATAGACATTTATATCAGTTTTATAGATCTGATTATATGTTAATCAGTTTTCCAGGCTTTGAAATCAAAATATTAAAATCGCATGATATTTCTGACAATGGGAATCCTAAAAAGGTTAGATGTTCTTGCTTCCATTCATGAACAAAAGATGCTCTTTCTTTGGAATGTCCTCGAATCATGTTGACTTTCATCCTGATCATATAATTTGTAATGAAAGGTGTTGCATTTAAATAAACAAAAGCACACACATAAGAAGCGTTTTCACTAGTGGTCTCAGATGTTAATTTAAGTCAAGCTCATTTTTGAGTCGAATTGACCTGAAACAGAAAGGGAGGAACTTTTATTTTTTATTTTAAAAACAAAACAAACGGAGGTCATAATGTTTCATATTTAATATTTTTTAGTATCTGACAAACCACAATAGATGTTTTCTGCTTGTACATGTCTCTTTTGCTTTTTTGTGTAGTGTTGATTTTTTTATGGAAGCATATGCGTTGCAATATTCATTTTGAAATGCAATATGTAAAATGGCAATGTATTTCTATATTTACATTTATATAATGCACTGTAAATTATACAGTATAATTTATTTTTTATTTTGCACTAAACATTGCACATATGTATGGGAAAATGTAAAATTAAATAAAGAAATGCACTTCCATTTTACATATTGCATTGCAATTTTGCATATTACATTTCAAAATTAATATTGCTACCTATATGCTTTCATATAAAATTATAAATTTAATTTTACATTTAATTTAATTTTCTTTTTCATTTTGCACTAAACATTGAACATATGTGACCCTGCAGCACAAAAGCAGTGTTAAGTCGCTGGGGGATATTTGTAGCAACAGCCAACAATACATTGTATGGGTCAAAATTACCAATTTTTTGTTTATGCCAAAAATCATTAGGATATTAAGTAAAGATCCATGTTCCATGAAGATATTTTGTAAAAGTCTCACCATAAATATATAAAAACTTAATTTTTTATTAGTAATATGCATTGCTAAGAACTCATTTGGACAACTTTAAAGGCGATTTTCTCAATATGCACCCTCAGATTCCAGATTTTCAAATAGTTGTATCTCAGCTAAATATTTCCTATCCTAACAAACCATACATCATGGAAAGATCATTTATTCAGCTTTCATATTTTGAAAAATGTACCCCTATGACCTGGTCCATGGTCACATATGTACGGGAAAATATACATTTAAATACAGAAAATCATTGCCAAATGCATTGCCATTTCGCATATTACATTTCAAAATGAATGTTGCTACCCTTATGCTTCCATAATATTTGGCATGACCCGCAACTCAAACGTTGTACCCAGATTTTCAACACGTGCAAAACTTTGTGAGTGTGTTAGAAACATGAGGTTACAGCTCGGCTGCACCTTAGAGTTCGGCATGAAACTATTGATTCGATCCCGCGCTTCATCCGCCGCGTGCTCCACCAGCGCCAACACATGCTCCTCCGCCGTGCTGTCCGTCGAACTGCAGGCGTTGCCCTCCAGCTCATACAGATCACTAGACGAGCAACACATCTGCTCAATCACACACTCACAAACACTAGAAACATTCAAAAGCACTGCAGATCACTGCTTTACCTGATGATAGGCTCTTTTACAGGCTGCTTCTTGGACTTTTTGGGGTACTCCGTGTGGATCGGCAGGATCTCCGTCACCGGTTCCTCAGGTGTGATGTGGTCATCTCCCAAAATGGCAGCCTGCTGAGAGAAATCCATGTCCTGCATAAACGTCATGCTGCGCTTCAAAGCTAACAGCCGCTCCTGTGAACAGAGCACAAATAGAGCAACACAGCACCCATTTACTCCTCCTGCGGAGGTCTTAGGCAGGCCATGAGGATGGGAGACACGGGACATCCAACACGGGATGGATTGAAATTAAGAAAGTGATTGGATGGTGCAAATACTCGTCTCTGAATGCACAGAGCACTCGAGAAAAATCTCACTAATGCAATAAAATAACAGTGTGGTGATTAAAGTCTGGGATCTTTGTCCCATCTAATACTAAAAACAAACAGCTTTAGGATTTTGGAAAAATTATTAAATTAGGAAAAAATTAATAAATTCTGCTCTACTATTTCTAGGTCACAAAGAACAAAATCTATACAATTAAGTATCATCTTAAATTCTATTTTAATGTACAGAATATAATATAATATTATTTTTTGCAACTACATAAGATATATTATACCCTATTATATATTCAATAATAATTTAAATATATTTAACAGACTTTTTTTTTTTTTGTTTTTTCCACCACTTTTTGCTATTTTTTTTTAATTTTTTTAATGATTAATTAATTTTTTTAATTACCTTATGTTGATTAATTTTTTGTCTTATTACAGTTCCATGCTTTGCAACACACTTTAAAATTCCCTAATATGTCAGATATTGGAAGAACAGCTTTCTCATTCATTAACAAAAATCTCTTTTGTAACATTGCCCCTCAAATCATCAATCGCTATATCTGATCATATCATTTTGTCCTGGAAAATAACTGTATTTTCAATTTAAAAAGTACACACGAAAAGCATTTTTATTTACTAGTTAATAGTTTTTGTATATATTCTTAATCAGATTTTATCTTTTAATAAATTTTCTGTTTTAAAGCTTAATTTTAGTACAAGTTTAGTAATTTGTTGGTGTTTTTTGTCATTGCTATTATGGTATATATTTTATTTTACTAGCTTTAGTTTTATTTCGTTGGTTTACTTTGTTAAACTAATGGGGAAATGAGAAATTGTCTCATTGGCAGCTAGCTGAAATAAAATAAGTTTTAGTTACTAACAAAAAAATTTTTTTTTATGCTTTTAGTTTTAGTTAACTATAATAACCCTGTACCCAAGTTTTATTTAGATTACTATAACCACACGCATCCGAATCGAATGGGAATGATGGCACGGATGAACTGGAGGATGAACAACAAAGGCAGAAAGTAACCAAACTGCATTAAAAATGTTACTTTGCTCATCATTTTGAATCCTGTGTGGAGAAGTTTCTTAGCGGCCTTGTAGTAAACCGTCTCCGGTCGGTTATAAACCATGGCGTTGTCACACATCAGCTTGAAGTCTGCCTGGAGAGTCACACACCGGATCGAAATCAGTTACACTTTTATAGTTAAAAGTCTTTTTAGTAAAGCCTAATATGAAGACAAATGAAGATAAAAAGAGCGGGACACTTGCGTACCTTGAATTCTGTGATAGTTTTGTATTCGTTTGCATCGATTTTGTCCTTCATTGTGCTAAAGTCCATGGGATGTTTGATTATCATGGAGTATCCTGGAGCAATGGCGTCTGTCACCGGGAAGGCAAAGAATCCGTGTGCATCTTTCCTGTCGAGACAGAAAGACTGTCCTTATATAATGCAGATATGAGGAAAGATTAGAATTACAACGCCATCTGCTTTTTCAGAGGCTCACCTCTGTAGCAAACGCAAGAAATGCTCCAAGAGCTGCTGGCGAGGGGTGCATTCGTTTTCTAGGAAAAAAACAAAAGGACAGACATAAAAATCACTTGGAAGTCATTTGTGATTTGTTTTGATGGATACCAGGGCTGTGCATCATTCAGAACTGAACTGAGAATGTCTTTTAAACAGCTGTTTAATTCATGAATTTGAAACGGAATTTATTTGAATTTAAGGAATCGGAAACTGCTGAAAGCGTAGATTTTACAACACTTTGTTCGAAACGGAGCCAAAAAAAAACGTATATTTTATCTAAATATATAATTTAATGATTTTTATTTCCAATATTTCTTTTCATGGCAACACTACAATACGGTTTTATTTTTTATTTATTAGTCGACTGCATTAGTTAAAATGAACGAATAATGAAAAATATTTCTAAAGCATTTATTAATCTTTATTTTAATTTTGACATTTACTAGTACATTACTAAAATCAAACATCTGTTAATGTTATTTAATGTACATGAACTAAATGAACAGTCGTGGTTTATTAACTGTATTTAATGGTAACAATGATAATAAATACTGTATCAAAATGTATTGGTACTTGTCAGTTAATGCATTAAATAACATGAACTATCTAGACCTTATTGTAAAGTGTTACCTATTAATTTGAATTTAAGCAAGTGAAAACTGCTGTAAGTGTACATTTTAGTATGCTTTGCTCAAAATAGAGGCAAAAAACACTAATGCAATCATAACTCAATATATCATTTTTCAATAAATCACTTTTCAACAAGGTTCCATTGGTTAACTATATCAGTAAACAAATTAACAATGAAAAATACTTTTAATGTGTTATGTTAATTTCAGCATCGACTAATACTTATTAAAATAAAAACTTGTATCTCAATAATAATGTACTTGAATTACATTGAACAGTTGTTTTTACCTTAAAGGTGACATACCATGAGAATCTGACTTTTTCAGGTTTTAAGTGTTATAATCAGGTCCCCCATGCATCTACCAACCAAGGAAACGTGAAAAAAGATTAACCCAATCACTTTGTTTAGATAAGCCTTTTTCTGCAAGCATCTGAAAAAAAAAAGCGCATCTGATTTCGCTCCCTTGGTGACATGCAAAGGGATCTCATTATAATATTAACGCCCCTTAATCTGTAAGTTTCCACCCACGACGCTGTCATTTGATTTCGCAAGCGACAACGGTGTATTAGCTCTAATGCCATGGCGAAAGTTTGGTGAAATATGCTAACTGTTCTGTTTTTGTCTGCACAGACGAGCACAGAACACTATATAGAGTCCCAGCCTCTGAGGAGACAAGAGAGCAGTGGATTTACTGATTTATTTACTGTATATTGCTGCTGCCACACAGATCTAAAAAAACATGCGATTTATTTCCCAGCTGTGTACCTTCACAGACATAACCCACTGTTATTGTAACTCATGTGCGTTTTTAACGTAAACTTGTGTGTGAAACGAACTTAGTTTAGTACTCACATCTGTGACCGCCGCTTTCTTTCTGTGCGTTTGCACGTCAGAAACACCGTTTATCAGAAGTTTAAACTATAGGGTTAAAATCTGAGTTCAGGCCGATAAATCAGAATCAGAATCTGAATCAGAAGAGCTTTATTACCAAGTATGTATACACACAAAAGGAATTTGACTTTACGACAGGAGCTTCCAGTGTAGAAGATAGTACAAACATAGTGCAGACATACATTATAGTGTAGACATACATAGGAATAACACAGTAGGGATTTAATATAAAACTAATATAATAAAAAAAAAATTTGAAAAATTGAATAATGTACTATATACAGAAATGATGATGATCAGAAACATGATAATCAGAACCAAAACAGATGTTTTTAGCAGGTCTGAGCTGTAATGGCGCAGCTCTATTCTGGAAAAGGAGGTGGGGAGCAGCAGCTCTTTTGCATTTAAAGAGACAGGCACGAAAAAAAGTGTGTTTCTGCTTCCACTTAAAATGGGTATTTTCAAAATTATATAATAAATTATTTGTGGGGTATTTTGAGCTAAAACTTCACGTACACTCTAGGGACATCAGATACTTATTTTACATATTGTAAAAAAGGGGCATAATATTGGCTTCCTGTACTAATTTTAACAAATTAATAATTACTGTACCAAATGTATTGCTTATTAGTTAATGCATTTACTAATGTTAACTAATAGGCAGGCCCTTATCATTTTCATAAAATTTGGAATATAGTTGTACCTTGTTGAGTTCGACAGGCTCGTACGGGTCGATCCGCCTGCTGCTCCACTTCTACTTTCACTCCAGGATGAAATTCATCTGCTTCTGATTCCGATTCGAATTTGTCCCGCTTCCGCTTCTTCTCCTCTGGAAGCACCTGTGGCACAACGTTCCTTTAGCAACAGCACTCAACTAACTAAATGTGACCCTGGACCACACCATCCAGTCTTAATAATATTGATTTTTCTTTTATGCCAAAAATCATTAGGATATTAAGTAAAGATCATGTTCCATGAAGATATTTTGTAAATTTCCTACCGTAAATATATCAAAACTTAATTTTTTTTAGTAATATGCATTGCTAAGAACTTCAATTTGGACACGGTAAAGAGATTTTCCTCAATAGTTTAGTTTTTTTTGCACCCTCAGATTCCAGATTTTCTAATATTGTCCTATCCTAACAAACCTTACATCAATGGAAATATTATTTATTCAGTTTTCAGATGTTGTATAAATCTCAATTAAAAAAAAATCTACCCTTATGACTGGGTTTTGTGGTCCAGGGTCAAATATATCCTCTGGTTCATCATCATAACGCAGGCTTTCGATGGCTTTACCTCCACGGGCTTCGGCAGGGTGAACGGCTCCACTGGTGCACTGGCAGCGTTTTCTGACTGCTCTCTCTCACGCTTCTTCTTTTTCTCCTCCTGGATCAAATACACACAGCATTTGTCAGATGAAAGGTAGTAACTAGATAAAAAAAAAAATTGAGTTCTTTGTCCTTTGCAATATAGTGTTATTTTAGCTATCACTGAGATACTATTATACTTTTTTTATATTATAATAATATATATATATATTTTGATTATTTTTTTGCCTTTCCATTTTAATTTGTGTAGTCTTTTTGTTGTGTTTGTCATTTTTTTTTCTTTAACCCCCTTAACTGTCACTCACATTTTTGAACATAGACTTGAAAGTGCACAATCCAAACTTACATTTTTATAATTCATGAACGAAAACAATTTGTAACATGATATTGATGTACCATTTTCATGGTAATGCAATGTTTGATTTTAAATGGGTTTCAAAGGATGAATTTTGAGATTTAACGTTTTCAATTGATATCATTTCTGATGATTTCTAAAGTGTGATGGAGAAAAAGGCAACGAAGAAGACTTTTTTTGACAAAGCTCAGAACTCCTGTAGGATATATATTTTTGAGGTGCACTCTTGTCATAAATAAATCTATTAATTTTCCTCGCTATTTTTTAACAAAAACATTTTGTAAATATCTATTTAGGATCTTTAGAAACCTTTCCACATATATAGTTGTTCATGGATTAGATTCGGAGTTAATTGTAATAAGTGAAGTAAACTTAGGCGTCCCAAAGGGACGGTTGACATTACGGGTTAATAAAATGTGTCTATAATATTTTTTTTATTATGTTTATTCAATTTTAGCGTGCAGTAAGTTAAAACTCCATTACAAGAGAAATGTTGTTTGGCAACCCCCTGATAAAAATAAAAAGTTTTATTTATATTTCACTTTTATACACTAAAGTATTAATTAATATTTTGCATTTGCTTTTATTTTTGTATTTTCAGTTTTCTATTGAATTTTAGTTGAGGTTTTAGCAATTTTGTTGTGTGCTTTTGCTATTTTTGTTTTTAAATGCCTATATAGTTTGTATTTCTTTCAGGTTTACGTTGCATTATGTTACATGTTTAATTCATCAAGTAACATCCAATTATTCTCTTAAAAGTAGTTTCTTTAGTTACTGCATTCTGAATCCGATTTTTGTGTAAAAATGTCTTAACTTTTGGCAGTCCGCTCAAATTATAAGGGAAGAAATAGCCTGAAATATCACTTCTGGTTCACTCATCACACTGGAAAGGTCAAAAGCATTGCATCGTGTGACACAGTATTCCATGCAGTCCATACAGTATTAGCTCATCCGATATGATGAATATGCATCTTGAATATTCTCATACTGTGCACAATATGGACTGCACGATTCAATGTCTAAATATGAGTGTTTAAGAGTCGCTCTTTCACTCACCTTCCTCCTCCTCCTATCCTCATCATCTACGTATTTCTCTTTCTCCGATTTCTTCTTCTTCTTCTTCTTCTTCTCTTCTCTTTGTGCCTCTCCACTCTTGGTCAGAGCGGTCGTCATAGTAACTGGAGTCGTGTCCGGATCCGGAGAGCTCGGTCACTTCACTGCCGCCCACCTTGAGCACCAGCTTCAGGGGTTTATCCAAGGGTTTGTCCTCGTAGTCTGAAAAACCACACACAAAGCCATCAAGAGTCGAAATTGAAGATTTATTTGGTACATGACTTAATGACATTATTCTGCTGTTCTGGAGGAACTTCTCATTCACTTCTAGTAATAGACTACAAGGAGCATCACAATACTATAGTGTAAATACAACAAAATACCCCCGCCCTGATAGTCCTGTTAAACTAAATACAGCAATAAAAACCCTCTAGAGGTGTGTATTTCCTTTAACCGTGAATCGTTGAGACCAGGGGGTTCCAAAATAGGGTCCGGGGGAAACAGGGGAACAAATTATAATAATTATAATAATAATAATATTAAACTAAGTAAATAAACAATAAAATAATATATAATAAATTAATTGTTTATTTAATAAAAAAAAATAGTATCAACAACAGTTTAATTAAATAATAATTAAATAAATACTTTTGTAAAATAAGAAATAAATACCCTAGTTTTCAAATAAATAAATAATAGAAATAAGATTAAAAAAAACATATTAGCAAAATAACAAATAAATGAATAACAGAAAATGTATTAAAGTAAATAAATGATACATTTTACAGTACCGTACAGTACAGAGAGTAGAGAAAACTAAACGTAGTAATGGAATGGAAACATAATATATATAAACCAATAATATTCTACACATCTATAATATTAATATTACAAGCTCACAATATAAACTGGGTCTTACATATTTTAGGATGGAGGTCTTTAGAATCAAACAATTGAAATCCTCACGATTCAGACAACTCCCAAAAGAAATAATCATGAATTAAAATGTATTATTTGTGTGTTTCTGTATGAATGAAAACAGAGATATCATGTATCTATAGAATGATACACAGACTAGCAGAACCCTTCGAATGAATTAAAGCGATTTTCAAATGCATCTTAACGTTACCTCCTTCGACCTTTCTCCACTCGGGTCTGTGTTTCTTGTGCTTCTTCCCCATTTCTGCCCTTATTTATGTGTCAAAATCAGGTTTAATCTTGCAGATTTCGCGTATTTCTGTCTCGCTGCCGTTCTTCGACAAAACAACAACAACAACAACATTAGCAGCTAACTTCCGGTTTCAGGCTGGCGTCGTTTCCGGGGCAGGCTGACGTCAGCGCGAGCGCGGTAAGTTCGAGTTTGTCTGAGGTGAGTGTGTTTATGTCTACCCTGCTTTCTCTATTTACTTTATCTGTTAATAAACACGGCAGCTAACAAAATAGACATCAGTAGACCCAGGAAAGCAGAAAACACATGTTCCATTCGCGAGATCCTGCGTGATGTTTACGACAGTTAGCTGTTTGCTAGTTTCTGCGAGGTGACCCTGGACCACAACAAACCAGGCCTAAGAGTCTTTTTTGGGGGAGAAAGCTGAATAAATAGCTTTCCATTGATGTGTGGTTTGTTAGGATCGGACAATATTTGAAAATCTGGAATCTGAGGGTGCAAAAAAATCTAAATATTGAGAAAATCATCTTTAAAGTTGTTCAAATGAAGTTCTTAGCAATGCATATTACTAATCAAACATTCAGTTTTGAAGTTTACGGTAGGAGATTTACAAAAAAAAAAAAAAAAAAAAAAAAAACAAAAAAGAAAAAAAAAAAAAAATAAAAAAAAACAAAAACAAAAAAAAAAAAAAAACAAAAAAATAAATAAAAAATATAATCCCCCCAATCCCCCCCCCCTGCCGCCGTCCCCCCACCAAAAAAAATGCCCCCTCAAAATTCCCCCCGCCCAAAAAAAAAAAAAAAATCATAATAATCAAAACAATAAAAAAAAAATTACTATAAATACAAGAAACTTCTATCCCCCCCCTCTTCATGGAACATGGATCTCTTTACTTAATATCCTAATGATTTTTGGCATAAAAGAAAAATCTATAATTTTGACCCATACAATGTATTGTTGGCTATTTCTACAAATATGCTTGTGCTACCTAAGACTGGTTTTGTGCTGCAGGGACACAAATGCCCCAGTCATATTTCACTCGAATTAAATAAGAATTATATTTTGCATTAAGAAAATTCTCATTACTCTAATGCATTAAAAATATTGGAAATGCACAACATTTACACGACTGTTGGGCTACCTTTAAATTATACTCATTTAAGTAAAAAAGTACAACAGTAATGCAGTCAAAAAAATTACAAATATACCCCAGCGACTTTAAACTGGTTTTGTGCTGCAGGGCTACAGATGTGATATTGTTTATGTCACCACAGTTGAATGTGGCGTTGTGTAGATTGTGTGTCGTGTGTTTTTCAGTCAACAGCAGTTTCAGTAATGGAGATTTCTGACCATCACATGACTGATGTCGGCAGCATCCGCCCTGATGTGCACATAGAAGTTCATGTCAAATCTCAGAGGTAAGTCACTGAACTCTGCATTATTCTACAGGATGAATAGACGCTGATTTAGTTTCGCCAGTCATTCCAAAAGAAATGAAAATGTTGTCCAGCGAGGGTGCATTCAATTGACAGTTAAAAGACATTTATAATGTTACAAAAGATTTCTATTTCAAGTAAACGCAGCTCTTTTGAACTTTCTATTCATCTGTGAATCCTGAAAAATAAAATGTATCACGGTTTCCACAAAAATATTTGTTTTCAACACTGATAATAATCAGAGATGTGTCTCGAGCAGCAAATCGGCATATTTTCATGATTTCTGAAGCTCACGTGACGCTGAAGACTGCAGTAATGATGCTGAAAATACAGCTGCGCATCACAGAAATAAATTACAGTTTAACAGATATTCACTTAGAAAACAGTTATTTTAAATAGTAATAATGTTTCACAATATTATCGATTTTACTGTATTTTTATAGTAAATGCAGCCTTGGTGAGCAAAAAAACCCCAAAACATAATTATTATAAAACATTGACCCCCAGTGTATATCGAAATGCAATAACAGTCTCGAAACAACTTTTCTTTTATGTTGACGTCACAAACGAAGTTATTTTTGCAGACACTCCTCCCTCATCCAGTTGTTTCTCACCCTACTTTTTTTCCCTCGTTGGATATCCTTTTCACTTTTCCTGAATGTAAAATGAGTTGTCAACACCGTTTCTAATGTGTGTACTTACCTGCATGTTTTAAACGGTGTGAATTTGTGTTTGCAGCACAGCTAAGAGGTCTGAGGTGAGGACGCATGTGTTGTCACTGCTGGATCGACACAGCACCGTTTTAGGCTCCTACACATGGACAGAGTTTGATGATGAATTTCTAGCCAAAAATGTGGAGTCGTCATTGTAGCGATTTATAGCTGGTCCAAAGTAATTACAGATTTTCGGTCATCTGAAGAACGGTTCTGCTTTATTTTGTGACCCTGGAGCACAAACCAGTCATAAGGGTCAATTTTTCGAATTTGAGGTTTATGCATCATCTGAAAGCTGAATAAATAGCTTTCCATTGATGTATGGTTTGTTAGGATAGGACAATATTTGGTCGAGATACAACTATTTGAAAATCTGAGGATGCAATTGATTTAAATATTGAGAAAATCATCTTTAAAAGTTGTCCAAATGAAGCTTTTAGCAATGCATATTACTAATCAAAAATTAAGTTTTGATATGTTTACGGTAGGAAATTTACTAAATATCTTCATGGAACATGATCTTTACTTAATATCCTAATGATTTTTGGCATAAATTTTTTTTTATAATTTTGACCCATACAATGTATTGTTGGCTATTGCTACAAATATCCCCCAGCGACTTAACACTGCTTTTGTGCTCCAGAGTCACATATCATATACTGAATTTTGGAAAGTCTAATGCAATCCAGTTTTGAGGAGTTTTTACATGTTATTTTTTTAGTCTGAGGTTTATGGGTGTGATATTTCTTTTATATCCTACAGCTTGTGGATCTGAAGGTTCACAACCTTTGTATCCATATTTTCTCTCTGAATGATGACAGTCCGAGCATGCTTGCTCTGGAAGAGGAGGAGGAGCTTTCTGCTGCCAATCATTGGCTCCTCCCAGCAGGTGATGCATGACACGCCCCTTTTTAATGCAAATCACATTCAACGATTCCTTTAATGGAATGAGAATTCTGTGATTATTTACTTGTTCCAAACCTGTATGCTGTTATTATGTCTAATATAATGCAAATAGATTTTTAACACTTTTTTTAACCTTTTTTGAGCTTGTCAGTTTAAATCTACATGCATTTCAAATAGAATAGAATTGAATGGAAAATAGCAGCTTAAACATTTTACCTAATGTGTTATTGTCTGTTTCACTGGAAAAAATGTTTTTAAATGATAATAAGGTTTGGAGTGACATGGAGGCATAAAATAATAACAGAATTTTCTTTTTTGCATTAACTGTTCCCTTAAAAATTGTTCTTTGAGTCAGTGCTCTTCTGTGTCAGGGTTATAGTTAACTAAACCTAAAACTTTTTTATTTTATAAAAAACATTTAATCTACCTGAAAGGAAATGTTTCTCATATTAATTTGATGAACTAAAACTGAATGAATTGATCTATATAGGCATGTGTAAAGAACAAACGACTTAAAAGGGTAAAACACAACTCAATTACTAAAACTTTAACCAAAATTGGAAAATATAAATAATAAAATATATTTTATGTGATTTGTAATATTTCTACTTTCCTGAGAATGTTTTGACAGCATTAAACAATGTTTTTAATCGAAGTTAATCCAAATTAAATTTTTATGGGACAAATGGGTCTTAATTAAATGTTAATCTAAAGTATGGTTTTCACCACAAAAAAGGCATGAAAAAAACCCACACTTCTACACAGTACGTTGTTCCAGAGAGCTACATAGTATAAGACTACAACATCATCCTCATCATTTTCTTCTTCATGTCTTCCAGCTGAGTTTCATGGCATTTGGGAAAGTTTGATTTATGAGGAAGGCATCAAAACACAAGTAAGACAAGCATATTCACAGTTATCTTGGAATTACTTAAATTATGTAGCAGAATTATGCTTATTGGCTTGGCAGAAATAGACGGTATAACCAAAATCCTGTGTCACAGCAGAGGTTATTTGATATACATGTTTGATATAAATATATAGATATATATACACACACTACCGGTCAAAAGTTTGGATCGAGAACGATTTTTATGTTTTTTACCGTGTCTCTTTATGCTCCTCAAGGCTGCATTATTTGAATCAAAAGACAGGAAAAAAATTCCATATTGTGAAATATTATTTGATGTAAAATAACGTTTTTCTATTTTTAATATACATTAAAATCGAATTTATTTCTGTGATGCGCAGCTGAATTTTTAGCATCATTACTCCAATCTCAAGTGTCACATGATCCTTCAGAAATCAATATAATATGCTGATTTATTATTAATGTTGAAACTGTTGTGCTGCTAAATATTTTTTTGGAACCTGTGATACTTTTTTTCAGGATTCTTTGATGAATAAAAAGTTAAAAAGAAGAGCATTTATTTAAAATAGATATATTTAACAATATACACTACCATTCAAAAGTCTGGGGTCAGTAATTTTTTTTTTCCTTTTGAAAGAAATTAAAACTTTTATTCTGCAAGGATGTGTTAAATTGTTAAGAAGTGATAGCAATGATTTATATTGTTAGAAAAGATTTATGTTTTGAATAAATGCTGTCTTTTTAACTTTTTATTCAATCAAAGAATCCTGAAAAAAGTATTGCCGGGCACCACTGTTGATAATTCTGATAATAAATCAGCATATTAGACTAATTTCTGAAGAATCATGTGACACTGAGTACTGTTGTAATGGTTGCTGAAAATTCAGCTTTGCACACAGTAATAAATTACAGTTTAAAATATATTACAATAATAAACAGTTATTTTAAATTGTTATAATATTTCACAATTTTACTATTTTTATTGTATTTTTTTTGATCAAATAAATGCTGCCTTGTGAGCATAAGAGACTTCTTTAAAAAACATTACAAGTCTTACTGATCCAAAACTTTTGAGCGGTAGTGTATATATATATACACACACACACACACACAGTGCTTAACAATTTATTAGACCTTGGTCCATATTCCTGTCTATCTGTTGAAATGTTGTATTTTTTTTACACTAGCATATATAACCCATAACATGACCTTTGTCTCTCCAGCTCTTGGATTATGTTTCGACAACAATTTTCTTCTCTGACAGAAATGTCGACAGCAATTTGATTGCCTGGAATCGTGTCGTGTTACTTCACGGTAAGACAATAAAAGCTTGCTTGAAAGCTCAGCACTTTCTGTCTTCTGCCATGTTTATACAGTTGCGTGTCTTTCCTAACCCCTCAGGGCCGCCTGGCACAGGGAAGACGTCTCTGTGTAAAGGACTTGCCCAGAAACTCTCCATCAGACTGTCTGGCAGGTGAGACACCTTCATAAAATCAAAAAGGCAGCTGCTGGGCGTCCCGTGTCATCATTATTTGTGTGTTTCCACTCTAAACAGATATGCACACAGCCAGTTTGTGGAGATCAACAGCCACAGCCTCTTCTCCAAGTGGTTCTCGGAGGTACAGCTGGATCCGTCTGCTCTGAAACGCTTCCTCAGATCCGTGTCTGAAACCTCATTAACATCTGACTGCTTTTACAGAGCGGGAAACTGGTCACAAAGATGTTTCAGAAGATCCAGGAGCTCATCGATGATAAAGATGCCCTGGTGTTTGTCCTGATAGATGAGGTTCTCTGTTTTTTACATCATTAATGTTCACTCATGTCTTTTATTTTGTTGCACTTGACTCACCCTTGCTTAACAAAACCACTTAAACCAGTCTAAGGTGGTTTGTTGGCTCTTAAATCTGGTCTCTTACAGAAGGGAACTCTATAGTTCCTTGCTCTTACTAAATGTATTTTCTACAGAATGAACTAATGTCAGTCATTAAGATGGTGATTGATTGATTATTGAGTAACATATAGTCATTTGTCTGCATTACAGTAGTCGTGTGATGTTCACACAGCGCAGAGCTAATTGAATTCAAAACCTGCATATTTTTGGGTGAATCTCGCAAAACCTGTCAATGTTTCAGCTCAAAACAAAGAGCAAGTTGTATTGTGCGTAAAGAAAATGAAGCTGATTTTAAGATCAATTTTGGGCCTGTTATTTTGCATTGACATATTCAGCACATTTTCCTAAAATTATTACATGGAAAAGAAAGCAAGAATTATGTAGAATCTTCTAATTCTCACGAACAATACAACAGTTAAACAGAATAGTAAAATAACATGTCTAGAAAACAGAATATACAGCTATATAGAGCGACATCCAAGTATAGAGCGTAATATGCAGAAGTGGTAATGTACAGACAGTGTGAATACATTTGAATTAACAATGTATTTAAGATTAAAGTGCTGTGAAATGGTTTGTACGCACCATAAAAAAGTGGTTTAGTTTTTTCCCCCCCACATATTGAGACGTACCAATGATACTTGGAATGTACATTTTGTAATGATGTGTACAGCTTAAATAAACAAAAATGCCCATATCTTGTGTGGAAAAAGTTAGAAATGCTACACTGATCTGTAGTCCCGCTCATTTGTTTTATTGTTTTTTTTTATGTAGCACTTTTCACAAATTCATGTTTCAAAGCACCTTTCAGAAAATGATCCCTTTAGTGGTGTGCACAGAAAAAAATCTGGAGAAGGCTACTCCAAGGCATTCCAGGACTGATTACTTAACCCTCTGGGCCTCTTCGTTTAGGAGTCACACTTGGCTCCTTAGCGGTCAAAAGTGACCGAAGCCGTAAAATGTAACTTGTTTTTTTTTTTCCAGGAAAATCATTGTAATACATTTGTTCAATAATATATATTCTGATTATTATTTAGTATTTTGAGGGGATGTTATGATACTATGCAATATTTATACAAATTTAATAAGCTATTTTTTCCCATTAGAATTAATATATTTTTATTTATTATATTTCAATAAATGCAATGTCACATTAAAACAAGAAAGCACTAAAATCCATTTTGAATGAGAATTGTTCCATCTGGTGGCATTAAAAAATAAAACTTGTGTAATGTCGTGACACTTCCTGTATGCCCCTATATACATTATCCAGTGTAGGCGAACAGCTCATGGGAAATATGAATAATTATCCATAACTAGTTATAATTAACTATTCGTATTTTAGATCTGCTGTAGATATTTAGTTGACCTCTCAGGGTCAACTGTCTTGTCAATTCTAAGATGTTAATTTCCTGGTTAAGGGAAATACTTTCTTACTGTACAATTCTACAAAGCTTGGAGCGTAAATCTGCATGATTAAGTGACTCCAGTTAGGAGCAAACAATGAACACGTCAAGTGTAATACAAGTAAGGTTTTATTAACTACATAAAACTTAACTAGTCTATCATACTACATAAACACATAAACTGGTCTAACTTCCTACATACACACATAAACTGGTCTAACATACACATACACACGCACACGCATACAGTTGGTATAGGAAGGGTTAAAGTTTAACTCAGTAAAACACAGAAAGAGACATAAGGAATTACATTTATGGAACCATTTTGCATATTCAGCCGATCTAAGCCTGAGGGATACGTCAGATTCTTAGTTCAATCACACCTTTGTAAAAAGGTGTAACTGTTATTTAATGTATCAATTAATAAGACTAAGTGTGATACTTGCGAGTCTCGGCTGTCTGAAAGAGATTCCTGAGGCAATCTTAAGGCCCAAGATCTTGCTGAAATTTGTTG